>CM076583.1:873674606-874028485 GCA_034641835.2 Pinus albicaulis | reverse complement strand
ATGGAATATGTCTTGATGAACTTATTAAATGATGTAAATATGATGTATCTACAATGGGTGCAGAAGGTAATAATGGAAGGAATGTCAGTATGTTCCAGAACATGATGAAAAGAGTATGTATCAAGGCATACGCGGGTTTTTCTAGACGAAGTAGCGTATGCACGCGGGATATAATGTGCCAAGTCGCGTATGGGAAAAAGCGCTCTAAAAGTGTAAAACCAGGGGTTACTACCATGGTATTAACCCATTGTATTGAGCGATGATTCGTCTATGTGACCCCGTCCAGGAATACCATTGAAAGTAATGTGGTTTTGGCCCATGGTATTGATAAAGGGTAAACCTATATAAGGAGAAGAAAATCATTGTGCAAGGTGTGGAGCAAAGTCCGAGCTTGAATGAATACTTCTCTCTGAAGCATATCTGAATGGAAAGGGTTACAGTTGAATGAAAGATCTGAATGTATGATGCACCAATGAAGAAATGATGAAGAAGGGAATCTAGATCTGGAATGTATTTGTATCTGCTAGATCTGTTTATGGAATGATTAGATATGAGATGAGGCGAACATCTGTCTGAAGTAAAGGGTAAAATCTGAGTGATGTATCTGTTCTGAAGAATTGCAATGACCTAAATGTCTGAAGAACTATACGCTAGTTCGCCGTAGAGTAAGCGCGTACATACGCGGGTTTGCTGAAGAGAAAGCACGTATGGGCAGTAAAATTAACTCTGTAATATGTGCAGAAGTATACGCGGATTTGTATGGACAAAAGCGCGTATATACGCGGCATCAGCGAAAGGAAAGCGCGTATGCAAAACTACGGTTTATTGAAGAGAAAGCACGTATGGGCAGTAAAATTAACTCTGTAATATGTGCAGAAGTATATGCGGATTTGTATGGAAAAAAGCGCGTATATACGCGGCATCAGCGAAAGGAAAGCGCGTATGCAAAACTAGGGTTTGCTGAAGTATGAAGTATGAAATGTTTGATCTGCTCTGCTGTGTTATTGCTATCTGTTGATGATGTATGATTGTGTTTAAATGTATGGAGTGGGTCCAGTCTGAAAATATGATGAAAAATGGCCTGCAAGTTGTGCTCAATTGAAGTTGTTGGATCCAGTGTGAAAATTGATGAAACGTGGTCCATGATGGTGCTGAGGGTTGTAGCCTTCAGTCAGGGGGTTGTAGCTCCCTTCCAGGTGAGGCTGGTAAACGAGAGCAAGGGGTCGGAGCTCCCTTCCAGGAGAGGTTGGTAAATGAGCGCAGGTGGGTGCCTGCGTGCTGGTAGGAGTCTACGCCAGCACATAAGTTGTAAGATGTTTTCTCTATAATAAAATATTGAAGGCTGAGCAACGACAGCGGTGGTTTTCTCCTGACTTGGGTTTCCACCTAAAATCCTGGTGTTCATGTGTGATGCTTATGTGTGATGGTTTATTCTGTTTGATGGTTTATTCTGTTATTACTGCACATGTCTGTTGTTATATAAACATCTGATGAATGAATAAATGCAAGGATCTAAGTAAAGAACTAAGTACATATTAAGATCTCTGTACATACGCGAGTTTAGTAAAGGGTATCCGCGTATATACGCGAATCTGATGAAGTAAAGTAGCGTATGGGTTTTGAAGTAAGAAAAAGTAAAAAGATTTGAGTATGCCCTAAATACTGATTCATCCCCCCCCCCCCCTCTCAGTATTTTTCCCAACAATTGGTATCAGAGCAGGTCCTTCTGCAGAAGCTTGATCGCTTGAAGGAGATCCGTCACAATGGGAAGGAAGAAAAAGAAGAAGGCTACTGAAAAGGAGATATCTCAGAAAACATGTGCAACAGAAAAATAAGAAGATGAAATAGGTATTGACTGTTGTTCTTGTGATTCACTTTCCTGTGCATGCAATGGTGAAGATAGTGAAAGTAAAGTTTTGGATCTAGAGGAAGCTATCAAGAAAATTGAAGATCAACGAAGAGCAATTAATAAAAGCGAAGCTATGTACAAAGGGATGAAAGAACAAATAGAAATAATGAATGGATATACAGACAAGTATCAAAGGTTTCATGCTTATGCATCCAATCGAATTAAAAGACTAGAAGCAGAAATCAACGATCTAAATGCAGATCTCGAAAAATCAAACAAGAAGAATGCAAGACTTGAAGCAGAAATCGTCTCCCTCAAAGAAGATCTGGAAGATTCAAACAAGAAGAATGAAAGACTTGAAGCTGAAATCATCTCTCTCAAGGAAGATTTTGAAAAATCAAATAAGAAGAATGCAGCAGAAGTCATCTCTCTCAAAGACGACCCGGAAATATCAAATAAGAAGAATGAAGAACTTGAAGCAGAAATCATCTCTCTGAAAGCTGATCTCGAAGCATCGAATAAGAAGAATGAAGAAATCTTACAAACATGTGAAGATCAAGAAAATTGGTTGAAGGAAGAAATCTTAAAATTGAATGATCAAGTAGAAGAAGGAAAAAGGGCTGAAGAAAGTATGAAGAAGCAACGCCAGAGCTTGGAGGTTGAGGTAAACATTCTCAAAGGTAAATTAGAAGAAAAGAATAAAATTTTGAGGTTTCAAGATAGTACTAAGATTCTGGACAATATTCTTAGTAGTCAAAGGTCTCCCTCTATCAAACTTGGTCTTGGTTTTCATGAAACGGTTAAAGGTGAATCTAGTTCACAAGGAAGTGCTAAAGATTCAAAGGATGTCAATACAAAATCTAAAGTGTTGAAAGAAGCAAAAGGTCAACCGACAATCATGAACTCTCAAAGGAAATCATTCAAAAATTTTGAATGCTTTAAGTGTCATAATTATGGGCATGTTGCAGCAAATTGCAGAAGCAGAATGTTTCAGTCACATACAAACAGATTCTACTCAGAAAGGTACTCTGGTTTCTTCAAAGGATATTGTTTTTCATGTAACAAGTATGGTCATAAAGCAGCTAATTGAAATAGAAGGAAGAATAGAACAACACATTATGATCCTTATGCTTATTTTTCTGGTCACGTAAGATGCTATACTTGTAACAAGTATGGACATGTGGAAAAAGAATGCAGGATGAACAAATATGAGAAATTGGAGAATTTCTAGCACACAACAAGAAACTTCAAGCAAAGCTGGAAAAAGAAGGAGGACCGGTCAGAAACGTAAAGAATATTGACCCTACTGTAGTCATCAGCTTCTGAAGCTTACTTCTCTTAATGACTGCAGAAGTGATGTGCGATACATTATTGAGCTTAGTAATGTATCGTCACAGGGGGAGTGATGTATGATGATTCTCATGGTTGATTTGGAAAATCTGGTTATGATTATTGCTAACATAGCATATGACATGAAGAAGACAGGTACAAGAAGGAAAAATTCAGGGGGAGATGGAGGAATGTGAAATTTTCTATAATTCACTTTCCATACGCAGGTTCAGTGAACTAAAGCCGCGTATACACGCGAGTTCCAGCAGACACAGTCGCGTATGCATTGATGATAAGAGAATTGGGATGACAGCTGAAGATCAGGAGCAGAGGTTTAGGGGGAGCATCAGTCTGACTGCTAATGATTGTACTATTAGCATTATTCTGGTTATACTCATGCTAATGAAATGATACATGGTTTCTTATGTTGAAGATTATGGATGAGCCCGGATTGCTTATTTGATGAAGAATATCTTTTGGATATGATGGAAGTCTTATGATTCGGAGATCCGGACAGATCATGCAGAGATTTTTGCTGATGACTTGTTGTTAAAAGTGTTCAGATTGCACAAGCTAAGGAGGAGCCTTGGACATATGGAAAGGATGTTTGGATGCACATTTTCGGGGGGAGCACTAGTCTTGCTGAGTATAATGCATTGTTGGCATTATGATGATTCTGAAATATGATCTCTCTCTTGAGGTCTTTCTGGTATTGGTCATAAAAAGTCATTCTTGTAATTTGATAAAAAGGTCTTGTTGAGACCCATGATGTAAAATTGTAATATTCAGTCATGTAAGGACTTGTCAAAATTTTTAAACCCACTTGGTTGGGTAGCTGAGTCAAATTTGTAAACCCACTTGGTTGGGTAGTTGTATTGAAATGTGTAAACCCACTTGGTTGGGTATTTGAGTCTCATATGTAAATCCACTTGGTTGGATCTTTGATGTAAGTATGAGTCCTTGGTGATAGGAAGGTCATAGAGTCATGTACTTCATTGAAACATATGTTTGAAGATTCAACATGAACTCAGGGGGAGCTTGGTCACTTCAGTATACATCAGATCTGCAGAACGCTTCTTCTACATGAGGAGAAAAGGGGGAGAGTGTGTTGGTTTTGATCCTCCCTTTGCCCTTGATGTCAAAGGGGGAGAGTGACATGGTGTTTGAATAAAGGAAAAGAATGGTGTCAAAGAATGGGGAGAGTGACATGGAGTCATTGTATTCTTAATGTATCTATCTGTTGTGATGATCAAACACCATCGTGGTTGCCATCAAGTCCAAAGGGGGAGATTGTTGGCAATATGATGCTGAGTGTTGTCCTTGATGGCAACCCACTTGATGAAGATGATGGCAACCTACTTGATGAAGTTGTCCTTGATGGAATATGTCTTGATGATCTTGTTAAATGATGTAAATATGATGTATCTACAATGAGTGCAGAAGGTAATAATGGAAGGAATGTCAGTATGTGCCAGAACATGATGAAAAGAGTATGTCTCAAGGCATACGTTGATTTGTCTAGACGAGGTCGCGTATGCACGCGGGAAATAACGTGCCAAGTCGCGTATGAGAAAAAGTGCTCTAAATATGTAAAACCAGGGGTAACCACCATGGTATTGACCCATTTTATTGAGTATTGATTCGTCTATGTGACCCCGTCCAGGAATACCATTGAAAGTAATGTGGTTTTGGCCCATGGTATTGATAAAGGGTAAACCTATATAAGGAGAAGAAAATCATTGTGCAAGGTGTGGGCAAGAAGTCTGAGCTTGAATGAATACTTCTCTCTGAAGTATATCTGAATGGAAAGGGTTACAGTTGAATGAAAGATCTGAATGTATGATGCACCAATGAAGAAATGATGAAGAAGGAATCTAGATCTGGAATGTATTTGTATCTGCTAGATCTGTTTATGGAATGATTAGATCTGAGATGAGGCGAACATCAGTCTAAAGTAGAGGGTAAAATCTGAGTGATGTATCTGTTTTGAAGAATTGCAATGACCTAAATGTCTGAAGAACTATACGCTAGTTTGCCGCAGAGTAAGCGCGTACATACGCGGGTTTGCTGAAGAGAAAGTGCGTATGGGTAGTAAAATTAACTCTGTAATATGTGCAGAAGTATACGCAGATTTGTATGGACAAAAGCGCGTATATACGCGGCATCAGCGAAAGGAAAGCGCGTATGCAAAACTAGGGTTTGCTGAAGAGAAAGCGCGTATGGGCAGTAAAATTAACTCTGTAATATGTGCAGAAGTATATGCAGATTTGTATGGAAAAAAGCGCGTATATACGCTGCATCAGCGAAAGGAAAGCGCGTATGAAAAACTAGGGTTTGCTGAAGTATGAAGTATGAAATGTCTGATCTGCTCTGTTGTGTTATTGCTATCTGTTGATGATGTATGATTGTGTTTAAATGTATGGAGTGGGTCCAGTCTGAAAATATGATGAAAAGTGGCCTGCAAGTTGTGCTCAATTGAATTTGTTGGATCCAGTGTGAAAATTGATGAAACGTGGTCCATGATGGTGCTGAGGGTTGTAGCCTTCAGTCAGGGGGTTGTAGCTCCCTTCCAGGTGAGGCTGGTAAACGAGAGCAGGGGGTCGGAGCTCCCTTCCAGGAGAGGCTGGTAAACGAGCGCAGGTGGGTGCCTGTTTGCTGGTAGGAGTCTATGCCAGCACATAAGTTATAATATGTTTTCTCTATAATAAAATATTGAAGGCTGAGTAACGGCAGCGGTGGTTTTCTTCCGACTTGGGTTTCCACCTAAAATCCTGGTGTTCATGTGTGATGCTTATGTGTGATGGTTTATTTTTTTTGATGGTTTATTTTGTTATTACTGCACATGTCTGTTGTTATATAAACATATGATGAATGAATAAATGCAAGGATCTAAGTAAAGAACTAAGTACATATTAAGATCTCTTTAGATATGCGAGTTTAGTAAAGGGTATCTGCATATATACGCGAGTATGATGAAGTAAAGTAGCGTATGGGTTTGGAAGTAAGAAAAAGTAAAAAGATTTGAGTATGCCCTAAATACTGATTCACCCCCCCCCCCCTCTCAGTATTTTTCCCAACAATTGGTATCAGAGCAGGTCCTTCTGCAGAAGCTTGATCGCTTGAAGGAGATCCGTCACAATGGGAAGGAAGCAAAAGAAGAAGGCTACTGAAAAGGAGATATCTCAGAAAACATGTGCAGCAGAAAATGAAGAAGATGAAACAGGTATTGATTGTTGTTCTTGTGATTCACTTTCCTGTGCATGCAATGGTGAAGATAGTGAAAGTAAAGTTTTGGATCTAGAGGAAGCTATCAAGAAAATTGAAGATCAACGAAAAGCAATTAATAAAAGCGAAGCTATGTACAAAGGGATGAAAGAACAGATAGAAATACTGAATGGATAGACAGACAAGTATCAAAGGTTTCATGCTTATACATCCAATCGAATTAAAAGACTAGAAGCAGAAATCAACGATCTAAATGCAGATCTCGAAAAATCAAACAAGAAGAATGCAAGACTTGAAGCAGAAATCGTCTCCCTCAAAGAAGATCTGGAAGATTCAAACAAGAAGAATGAAAGACTTGAAGCTGAAATCATCTCTCTCAAGGAAGATTTGGAAAAATCAAATAAGAAGAATGCAGCAGAAGTCATCTCTCTCAAAGAAGACTCGGAAATATCAATTAAGAAGAATGAAGAACTTGAAAAAGAAATCATCTCTCTGAAAGCTGATCTCGAAGCATCGAATAAGAAGAATGAAGAACTCTTACAAACATGTGAAGATCAAGAAAATTGGTTGAAGGAAGAAATCTTAAAATTGAATGATCAAGTAGAAGAAGGAAAAAGGGTTGAAGAAAGTATGAAGAAGCAATGCCAGAGCTTGGAGGTTGAGGTAAACATTCTCAAAGGTAAATTAGAAGAAAAGAATAAACTTTTGAGGTTTCAAGATAGTACTAAGATTCTGGACAATATTATTAGTAGTCAAAGGTCTCCCTCTATCAAACTTGGTCTTGGTTTTCATGAAATGGTTAAAGGTGAATCTAGTTCACAAGGAAGTGCTAAAGATTCAAAGGATGTCAATACAAAATCTGAAGTGTTGAAAGAAGCAAAAGGTCAACCGACAATCATGAACTCTCAAAGGAAATCATTCAAAAATGTTGAATGCTTTAAGTGTCATAATTATGGACATGTTGCAGCAAATTGCAGAAGCAGAATGTTTTAGTCACATACAAACAGATTCTACTCAGAAAGGTACTCTGGTTTCTTCAAAGGATATTGTTTTTCATGTAACAAGTATGGTCATAAAGCAGCTAATTGCAATAGAAGGAAGAATAGAACAACACATTATGATCCTTATGCTTATTTTTCTGGTCACGTAAGATGTTATACTTGTAACAAGTATGGACATGTGGAAAAAGAATGCAGGATGAACAAATATGAGAAATTGGAGAATTTCCAGCACACAACAAGAAACTTCAAGCAAAGCTGGAAAAAGAAGGAGGACCGGTCAGAAACGTAGGGAATATTGACCCTACTGTAGTCATCAGCCTCTGAAGCTTACTTCTCTTAATGACTACAGAAGTGATGTGAGATACATTATGGAGCTTAGTAATGTATCGTCACAGGGGGAGTGATGTATGATGATTCTCATGGTTGATTTGGAAAATCTGGTTATGATTATTGCTGACAGAGCATCTGACATGAAGAAGACAGGTACAGGAAGGACAAATTCAGGGGGAGATGGAGGAATGTAAAATTTTCTATAATTCACTTTCCATACGCGGGTTCAGTGAACTAGAGCCGCATATACACGCGAGTTCCAGCAGACACAGTCGCATATGCATTGATGATAAGAGAATTGGGATGACAGCTGAAGATCAGGAGCAGAGGTTCAGGGGGAGCATCAGTCTGACTGCTAATGATTGTACTGTTAGCATTATTCTGGTTATACTCATGCTAATGAAATGATACATGGTTTCTCATGTTGAAGATTATGGATGAGCCCGGATTGCTTATTTGATGAAGAATATCTTTTGGATATGATGGAAGTCTTATGATTCGGAGATCCGGACAGATCATGCAGAGATTGTTGCTGATGACTTGCTGTTAAAAGTATTCAGATTGCGCAAGCTAAGGAGGAGCCTTGGTCATATGGAAAGGATGTTTGGATGCACATTTTCAGGGGGAGCACTAGTCTTGCTGAGTATAATGCATTGTTGGCATTATGATGATTCTGAAATATGATCTCTCTCTTGAGGTCTTTCTGGTATTGGTCATAAAAAGTCATACTTGTAATTTGATAAAAAGGTCTTGTTGAGACCCATGATGTAAAATTGTAATATTCAATCATGTAAGGACTTGTCAAAATTTGTAAACCCACTTGGTTGGGTAGCTGAGTCAAATTTGTAAACCCACTTGGTTGGGTATTTGAGTCTCATATGTAAATCCACTTGGATGGATCTTTGATGTAAGTATGATTCATTGGTGATAGGAAGGTCATAGAGTCATGTACTTCATTGAAAAATATGTTTGTAGGTTCAGCATGAACTCAGGGGGAGCATGGTCACTTCAGTGTACATCAGATCTGCAGAGCGCTTCCTTCTACAAGAGGAGAAAAACCTTGTGTTGGTTTTGGTCCGCCCTTTGCCCTTGATGTCAAAGGGAGAGAGTGACATGGTGTTTGAATAAAGGGAAAGAATGGTGTCAAAGAATGGGGAGAGTGACATGGAGTCATTGTATTATTAATGTATCTATCTGCTGTGATGATCAAACACCATCGTGGTTGCCATCAAGTCCAAAGGGGGAGATTGTTGGCAATATGATGCTGAGTGTTGTCCTTGATGGCAACCTAGTTGATGAAGATAATGGAAACCTACTTGATGAAGTTGCCCTTGATGGAATATGTCTTGATGAACTTAGTAAATGATGTAAATATGATGTATCTACAATGGGTGCAGAAGGTAATAATGGAAGGAATGTCAGTATGTGCTAGAACATGATGAAAAGAGTATGTCTCAAGGCATACGTGGGTTTGTCTAGACGAAGTAGCATATGCACGCGGGATATAACGTGCCAAGTCGCGTATGGGCAAAAGCACTCTAAAAGTGTAAAACCAGGGGTTACTACCATGGTATTAACCCATTGTATTGAGCGATGATTCGTCTATGTGACCCCGTCCAGGAATACCATTGAAAGTAATGTGGTTTGTTGGCATGGTGATAAAGATAATATTTCTCCTAAGGAGAAGAAAATCATGCAATAAGGGTGTAAGGCAAAATACGAGAGCTTGAATGAATATTGAATACTTCTCTACGAAGTATATACGAATGGAAAGGGTTACGGTTGAATGAAAGATGCGGGCCTTGTGATGCACCAATGAAGAAATGATGAAGAAGGAATCTAGATCTGGAATGTATTTGTATCTGCTAGATCTGTTTATGGAATGATTAGATCTGAGATGAGGCGAACATCTGTCTGAAGTAAAGGGTAAAATCTGAGTGATGTATCTGTTCTGAAGAATTTCAATGACCTAAATGTGTGAAGAACTATACGCTAGTTCGTCGCAGAGTAAGCGCGTACATACGCGGGTTTGCTGAAGAGAAAGCGTGTATGGGCAGTAAAATTAACTCTGTAATATGTGCAGAAGTATACGCGGATTTGTATGGACAAAAGCGCGTATATACGCGGCATCAGCGAAAGGAAAGCGCGTATGCAAAACTAGGGTTTGCTGAAGATAAAGCGCGTATGGGCAGTAAAATTAACTCTGTAATATGTGCAGAAGTATACGCGGATTTGTATTGACAAAAGCGCGTATATACGCGGCATCAACGAAAGGAAAGCGCGTATGCAAAACTAGGGTTTGCTGAAGTATGAAGTATGAAATGTCTGATCTGCTCTGCTGTGTTATTGCTATCTGTTGATGATGTATGATTGTGTTTAAATGTATGGAGTGGGTCCAGTCTGAAAATATGATGAAAAGTGGCCTGCAAGTTGTGCTCAATTGAAGTTGTTGGATCCAGTGTGAAAATTGATGAAACATGGTCCATGATGGTGCTGAGGGTTGTAGCCTTCAATCAGGGGGTTGTATCTCCCTTCCAGGTGAGGCTGGTAAACGAGAGCAGGGCGTCGGAGCTCCCTTCCAGGAGAGGCTGGTAAACAAGCGCAGGTGGGTGCCTACATGCTGGTAGGAGTCTGCGCCAGCACATAAGTTGTAAGATGTTTTCTCTATAATAAAATATTGAAGGTTGAGACAACGGCAGCGGTGGTTTTCTCCTGACTTGGGTTTCCACCTAAAATCCCGATGTTCATGTGTGATGCTTATGTGTGATGGTTTATTCTATTATTACTGCACATGCTACTGTTAACTAAACCACTGATGAATGAATGATGAATATATCTAAGTAAAGAAATATCTGCATATTTAGATCTCTGTGTATACACGAGTTTTATGAAGGATATTCGCGTGTATACGCTAGTTGGCTTCATAAAAGTAGCGTATGGGTTTTGAAGTAAGAAAAGTAAAAAGTTTTGAGTAAATCCTAAATACTGATTCCCCCCCCCTCTCAGTATTTTTCCCAACAATTGGTATTTGAGCAGGTCGTTTTGCAGAAGCTCGATTGCTTGAAGGAGATCCGTCACAATGGGAAGGAAGCAAAAGAAGAAGGCTACTGAAAAGGAGATATCTCAGAAAACATGTGCAGCAGAAAATGAAGAAGATGAAACAGGTATTGATTGTTGTTCTTATGATTCACTTTCCTGTGCATGCAATGGTGAAGATAGTGAAAGTAAAGTTTTGGATCTAGAGGAAGATATCAAGAAAATTGAAGATCAACAAAGATCAATTAATAAAAGCGAAGCTATGTACAAAGGGATGAAAGAAAAGATAGAAATACTAAATGGATAGACAGACAAGTATCAAAGGTTTCATGCTTATGCATCCAATTGAATTAAAATACTAGAAGCAGAAGTCAACAATCTAAATGCAGATCTCAAACAAGAAGAATGCAAGACTTGAAGCTGAAATCATCTCTCTCAAAGAAGATCTAGAAAAATCAAATAAGAAGAATGCAGCAGGAGCGATATCTCTCAAAGAAGACCCAGAAATATCCAATAACATGAATGAATAACTTGAAGCAGAAGTCATCTCTCTGAAAGCAGATCTCTAAGCATCGAATAAGAAGAATGAAGAACTCTTACAAAATTTTGCAGAACAAGAAAATGGGTTGAAAGAAGAGATCTTAAATTTGAATGATCAAGTAGAATAAGGAAAAAGGGTTGAAGAAAGCATGATGAAGCAATGCAAAAAATTGGAGGTTGAGGTAAACATTCTCAAAGGTAAATTAGAAGAAAAGGATAAACTCTTGAGGTTTCAAGATAGTACTAAGATTCTTGACAATATTCTTAGTAGTCAAAGGTCTCCTTCTGTTAAACTTGGTCTTGGTTTTCATGAAATTGTTAAAGGAGAATCTAGTTCACAAGGAAGTGCTAAAGATTCAAAGGATATCAATGCAAAGCCTGAAGTGTTGAAAGAAGCAAAAGGTCAACTGACAATCATGAACTCTCAAAAGAAATCATTCCCTCCTTTGATCAATAATGTTGAATGCTTTAAATGTCATAATTATGGGCATGTTGCAGCAAATTGCAGAAGCAAATTGTTTCACTCACAAACAAACGGATTCTACACAGAAAGGTACTCTAGTTTCTTCAAGGGATATTGTTTTTCATGCAACAAGTATGGTCATAAAGTAGCTGATTACAATAGAAGGAAGAATAGAAAAACACATTATGATTCTTATGCTTATTTCTCTGGCCATATAAGATGTTATGCTTCTAAAAAGTATGGACATGTAGAAAAGGAATGTAGGATGAAGAGATCTAGGAAATTGGATAACTTCCAGCACCCAATTAGAAAGTTCAAGCAAATTTGGAAAAAGAAGGAGGACTGGTCAGAAATGTAGGGAATACTGACCCTACAGCAGTCATCCGCTTCTAAAGCTTACTTCTCTGAATGATTTCCCTTTGCCCTTGATGTCAAAGGGGGAGAGTGACATGGTGTTTGAATAAAGAGAAAGAATGGTGCAAGAGTGACATGGTGTCATTGTATTCTTAATGTATCTATCTGTTGTGGTGATCAAACACCATCATGGTTGCCATCAAGTCCAAAGGGGGAGATTGTTGGCAATATGATGCTGAGTGTTGTCCTTGAAGGCAACCCACTTGATGAAGATGATGGAAATCTACTTGATGAAGTTGTCCCTGATGGAATATGTCTTGATGAACTTGTTAAATGATGTAAATCTGATGTATATACAATGAGTACAGAAGGTAATGATGGAAGGAATGTTAGTATGTGCTAGAACATGATGAAAAGAGTATGTCTCAAGGCATACGCAGATTTTTCTAGACAAAGTAGCGTATGCACGCGGGAAATAACGTGCCAAGTAGCGTATGGGCAAAAGTGCTCTAAATATGTAAAACTAGGGGTAACCACCATGGTATTGACCCATTGTATTGAGTAATGATTCGTCTATGTGTACCCGTCCAGGAATACCATCGAAAGTAATGTGGTTTTGGCTCATGGTATTGATAAAGGGTAAACCTATATAAAAAGAAGAAAATCATTGTGCAAAGCAGGCAAGAAGTCTGAGCTTGAATGAATACTTCTCTCTGAAGCATATCTGAATGGAAAGGGTTATGGTTGAATGAAAGATCTGAATGTATGATGCACCAATGAAGAAATGATGAAGAAGGAAATCTAGATCTGGAATGTATTTGTATCTGCTAGATCTATTTATGGAATGATTAGATCTGAGATGAGGCGAACATATGTCTGAAGTAAAGGGTAAAATATGAGTGATGTATCTATTCTGAATAATTTCAATGACCTAAATGTCTGAAGAACTATACGCTAGTTCGTCGCAGCAGAAGCGCGTATATACATGGCTGGATAAAGCGAAAGCACTTATGGGAGGTGAAACCAGTTCTGATGTATGTGCAGATGTATACGCGGGTTTGTATGCATGAAACCGCATATATACGTCGGATCAGTGAAAGGAAAGCACGTATGAAAACTAGGGTTTGCTGCAGTATGAAGTATAGTATGTCTGATATATTCTGCTGTGTTGCTGCTATCTGTGAATGATGTATTCTACAGATCTGGGTTGTCTGAATTGATAAGTATCAGTTTTGATGTATGATTGAGCTTAAATGTGTGGATTGGGTCCAGTCTAAAAATATGATGAAATGTGGCCTGCAAGTTGTGTTCTAAAGGAAGCTTTGGATCTAGTGTGAAAATTGTTGAAACGTGGTCCATAGAGGTGCTGAGGGTTGTAGCCTTCAGTCAGGGGGTTGTAGCTCCCTTCCAGGTGAGGCTAGTAAACGAGAGCAGGGGGTCGTAGCTCCCTTCTAGGAGAGGCTGGTAAACGAGAGCAGGGGGTTGTAGCTCCCTTTCAGGAGAGGCTGGTAAACGAGCGCAGGTGGGTGCCTGCGTGTTGGTATGAGTCTGCGCCAGCACGTAAGTTGTAAGATGTTTTCTTTATAATAAAATATTGAAGGCTAAGACAACGGCAGCGGTGGTTTTCTCCCGACTTGGGTTTCCACCTAAAATCCTGGTGTTCATGTGTGATTCTTATGTGTGATGGTTTATTCTATTATTACTGGACATGCTACTGTTAACTAAACCACTGATGAATGAATGATGAATAGATCTAAGTAAAGAAATATCTGCATAATTAGATCTCTGTGTATATGCGAGTTTTATGAAAGATATCCGCTTGTATACGCTAGTTGGCTTCATCAAAGTAGCGTATGGGTTTTGAAGTAAGAAAAGTAAAAAGTTTTGAGTAAATCCTAAATACTGATTCACCGCCCCCTCTCAGTATTTTTCCCAACAATTGGTATCAGAGCAGGTCCTTCTGCAGAAGCTTGATCACTTGAAGGAGATCCGTCACAATGGGAAGGAAGCAAAAGAAGAAGGCTACTGAAAAGGAGATATCTCAGAAAACATGTGCAGCAAAAAATGAAGAAGATGAAACAGGTATTGATTGTTGTTCTTGTGATTCACTTTCCTGTGCATGCAATGGTGAAGATAGTGAAAGTAAAGTTTTGGATCTAGAGGAAGCTATCAAGAAAATTGAAGATCAACGAAGATCAATTAATAAAAGCGAAGCTATGTACAAAGGGATGAAAGAACAGATAGAAATACTGAATGGACAGACAGACAAGTATCAAAGGTTTCATGCTTATGCATCCAATCGAATTAAAAAACTAGAAGCAGAAGTCAACGATCTAAATGCAGATCTCAAACAAGAAGAATGCAAGACTTGAAGCTGAAATCATCTCTCTCAAAGAAGATCTAGAAAAATCAAATAAGAAGAATGCAGCAGAAGTCATCTCTCTCAAAGAAGACCCGGAAATATCCAAAAACATGAATGAAGAACTTGAAGTAGAAGTCATCTCTCTGAAAGCAGATCTCGAAGAATCGAATAAGAAGAATGAAGAACTCTTACAAACTGTTGCAGAACAAGAAAATGGGTTGAAAGAAGAGATCTTACATTTGAATGATCAAGTAGAAGAAGAAAAAAGGGTTGAAGAAAGCATGATGAAGCAATGCCAAAAATTGGAGGTTGAGGTAAACATTCTCAAAGGTAAATTAGAAGAAAAGGATAAACTCTTGAGGTTTCAAGATAGTACTAAGATTCTTGACAATATTCTTAGTAGTCAAAGGTCTCCTTCTATTAAACTTGGTCTTGGTTTTCATGGAACTATTAAAGGAGAATCTAGTTCACAAGGAAGTGCTAAATATTCAAAGGATATCAATGCAAAGCCTGAAGTGTTGAAAGAAGCAAAAGGTCAACCGACAATCATGAACTCTCAAAATAAATCATTCCCTCCTTTGATCAATAATGTTGAATGCTTTAAATGTCATAATTATGGGCATGTTGCAGCAAATTGCAGAAGAAAATTGTTTCAGTCACAAACAAACGGATTCTACACAGAAAGGTACTCTGGTTTCTTCAAGGGATATTGTTTTTCATGCAACAAGTATGGTCATAAAGTAGCTGATTGCAATAGAAGTAAGAATAGAAAAACACATTATGATTCTTATGCTTATTTCTCTGGCCATATAAGATGTTATGCTTGTAACAAGTATGGACATGTAGAAAAGGAATGCAGGATGAACAGATCTGGGAAATTAGATAACTTCCAGCACCCAATTAGAAAGTTCAAGTAAATTTGGAAAAAGAAGGAGGACCGGTCAGAAACGTAGGGAATACTGACCCTACAGCAGTGATCCGCTTCTAAAGCTTACTTCTCTGAATGACTGCAGAAGTGATGTGAGATACATTATTGGGATTAGTAATGTATCGTCACAGGGGGAGCGATGTATGGTGATTTCCATGATTGATTTGGTTATTCTGGTTATGTTTATTTCTGACAGAGCATTTGATGTAAAGAAGACAGGTACAGGAAGAAAAAAATTCTGGGGGAGATGGAGGAATGTGAAATTTTCTATATTTCACTTTCCATACGCGGGTTCGATGGAACAAAGTCGAGTATACACGCGAGTTACATTAGACACAGTCGCGTATGCATCGAGAGCATCAGTCTGACTGCTAATGATTGTACTGTTAGCATTATCCTGGTTATACTCATGCTAATGAAATGATACATGGTTTCTTATGTTGAAGATTATGGATGAGCCCGGATTGCTTATTTGATGAAGAATATCTTTTGGATATGATGGAAGTCTTATGATTCGGAGATCTGGACTGATCATGCAGAGATTGTTGCTGATGACTTGCTGTTAAAAGTATTCATATTGCACAAGCTAAGGAGGAGCCTTGGACATATGGAAAGGATGTTTGGATGCACATTTTCAGGGGGAGCACTAGTCTTGCTGAGTATAATGCATTGTTGGAATTATGATGATTCTGAAATATGATCTCTCTCTTGAGGTCTTTCTGGTATTCGTCATAAAAATTCATACTTGTAATTTCATAAAAAGGTCTTTTTGAGACCCATGATGTAAAATTGTAATATTCAGTCTGTTATCACTCAGGTTTTCCTAGAATTTGTGTAAGAGGAAATTATACCCGAGGTAACCACAAACCAACCTTTTAGATGCAGAATCTAGCCAATCTGCATCCAGAGAGGGCTCTCTCTTTATGATTTATCTTTGTTCTTGGAAGGTTTTAGGCTAGTTATAGATTCAAGAGTTTGTTTTTGGAAAATGGTGAAATCCACAAACTAAGGGCAAGGTTGAGAGCTTTCGGTCCATTGGGCTATGGAGTCAAAGGATGGCTTTACTGGATTTCTATTCTAAGCACAAGATGGTATTACAGGGCAAGATAGCTAGACAGAGAACAATCCTTAAAATTTAAAGTGGATGGGATGATCTTGAAGGGATGAAAGGCAGCTAAGAATCTTTCACCATGTTCAAAGAAAGAAATGGGATGACTACAAACAAAGAGCAATGAAGAATTCTTTATTATAGTAATCAACAATGTTTAAATTAGCAAAGCAAGAGCATTTAAGAATTCATGCTTATAACTAATTTAGAAGAAAACATTAAGAACAACCACATTTGAAAACAGAGTACAATTAAGAAAATTCTATTTCAATCCTTTATGTAAATTGTTCAGAAATGGATATGATGATATTATAAACTAATATAAAATTTCAGACAAAAGGGTAGAAAAACTTATTGAACTGTAGTCCAACACATGAATCCTGCAACAAGTCCAGTGCTTTAAATCGTCATCCAGTAAGCCACAAGTAAATTTCTCCAAAAAGCTTTTTTTCCGAAAACCTCAATGTTACAGCAGAGCAATAGAATCCACCCTCAACACTCTCTTTGAGGGTTTATTTATACACAAAATAATCTAAAACAATCTTACACTAACTTAGCCAATAATCTAGGCTGACTTAAAGTATAATTTACAAACAAACAAGAGACAAAGGGTCTCGTGGATAGAATAATGGGCAACTGCCGATGTGCTGTTCCTTTTTCCGTGGATGTGCTGGAGGTAAGTGCTGAAATAGGGCTCTGTGCTGTCCCTTCCAGTATTTCTTTGGCTTGTTGAACACTCTTTACTCTTACGGATACTCTTTAACCCTTTCACCTGATACTCTTTCATCTGTCTTTCTGTTTTTACCATTTACTTGATAGTAAAGATAAATTCTCATCTTGAAAATAACTCTTATAGAATCTCCAACATTTCCTGCCACCATTGATCATCTGGTATCATAGTTCTTCTGAGCTTTCTTAAAGTTTCATCTGCTTCAGTAAGTTTATAAAAGGTGGGCTCATTCGGAAATAGATACTTTATTTCATGTTCCAGATGAAATAAATTCCTCACTTTATCATAGATACTTTTCCCGGTTGGTAATGTCGATTCTGACGAGCTAGTAGAACAAACAGCTGTATTTTTAGCATGAGCCTTTATTCTCTTCTCATAGGTTTCCAAGTCTAATATTTGATCTTCTGTGAGCATGGGACTTGGTAACCCACTATCCAGCAAAGCTTGAAATTTCTCTCTGAAAATGTTGATATCAACCAAAATGTCTGTGCACTTCCTTTCTAAATTTTGCATGAAAGTCCTCTTGGTGAAAACTCTCTTTGCTTCCAAAACTGCGCCTTTCCTGTCATCAATTCCTAACAATGCAAGCTGTTGTTTTGTTATGGAATTCAAAAATTGAATGAGCTGACTGGCCTGTTCAGGCCTGCCTCTCAATTCATTTATGGTTCTATTTATTTCTTCTTGGGCTATCTTAACTAATTCATTTTGCTCAAAAATAGCTTGAATAGAGGGCCAAATACCCTTTATTAACTCAATGATGTTACCCCAAAGAATGTCATTTATTTCATTTAAAGGCTTCTCCAATGAAAGATCTTTTTCCAAAGCCTGAACCAATTTTTCCAACCTTTTTATCTCCCTGGTGTTGTCAGCAGCTGTCTTTTTAGATGTGTCATATTTTTCCTCCAATTTTATTAATTGCAATTTTGTTTCTTGGAGCTCTGTGACCCTGAGTTGTAGACTTTCCATCTGCTTTATTAATTCATCAGAATTCAAATTAGAAGTGTTCACCTGAGATGGATGTTCCTGCTGCCCTGTTGTTTTAGTACCTGTTGTTGGAGTCTGCTTGATAGTTTCCTGTTCCTGCAATGCTTTTTCCAATTCCTTCTCTGTTTCATTTAGTCGCTCAGTCATATTTAGGAGCAACTCCATCATTTCTTCCTGTGAATTCCCTTTTATAACTTCTTGGGTTTGAGGGTGCCTCAAGGCTGGTAGTTTTAGCTGTTTTCTGAGTGCAGCTATATCATCCTCTTTTTTCTTTATCAATGCCTCAATACCTTTAATGTCTTTGGGATTGTGACCCAAACCAATGATTATCTCTTCTAAAGACTTTATTCTATTATCCTTGGCCTGTGAGGAGGCCTTCTCAATTTTCAATTGTGCAGTAGTGTTATTCAAAGAATCCTGCAGCGTTAAAGCTGCCATGGCCTTGTTAGTGAGAGTAGAATAAACCATTTCCCCAGTTTGTCTGTGTAGCTCTATCTGGTCCAGGGGATGGATATCCTTTGCTAAAACTTCAAAATTTGATCTGATATAATCTGCTGCTGAAGTTGGCTTTGGCACCTTTGCTTTGAAGTGGCTCATTAGCATTTTACCTTGTGAAAGGTCAAACGCTGACATTAGCCTTTCTTGATTATGGGGAGCCATCTTCACATACTGATCATATACCTTCATTTTTAGTGGATCATTCTTTGTTTTAATATTAATGAAGGTTCTTTTAATATCTCCAGTATCTATTTTTGGCGGTCTGAAAGAAGATACTTCAGTGCTTAATTGCTTTTGTAAAGCTTTCCCTTTCTGGCTTATGGTTGTTTCACTTGCTGTGCCAGTTTGCTGACTATCTTCCCTTCCATCATCAAATACTTCATCTATAATTTCTACCTCTGGAGGTGGATCTGATTTGTGTTTTTTAGTTTGATGTACCTGTGAGGCCCCTTTTGAAGGTGTGGTATCTGGAGCCAGCCTCTTCTTCCCTATTTCCACATTTAATGGAGTTTGCAACTCTGGAATTTGTGTGTGCTTTGCATGTGTGGGAGAAACCTGTGATTGTTCCGGTGCTTTGGAAGTCTGTGGTTTTTCCGCCATGACCAAAGTTTCAATGACCTGAACTACAAGTTCTTTTCCTTTACCCTTGGTTTCTGCTGCTACTGATGGACTGTCTTCCTGTAATGCTTGCTGTAGAGTGGCTGCTGAAGATGTGCCAATGTAGGGTACCTGCATTTGACCACACGTTTCTAGGTCAAATTTCTTCTCAACATCTTTCATAATTTTATTCATTTTGTCTGCTTCACTTTCTTCCTCAACAAGTGTTCCTTCAACCCATTCATCTTGATTTGCATACTGTTCTAGATCAGGAATCTTGTGGTGTATATAAGAAGATGATTTATTCTTTAATATCTTTTCACAAATAAAACCAAAGGGGTCATAAGGAACCCAACGGAAAGATGTCTGGAACTTTTTCTCTAATAGATTTTCTGCTTCTCTCTCAGCCTCCCTAGAATTGCAGATGAAAGGACCTAATTGGATTTTGATCCTTAACTGAGCTTTATTCTTTACATTACAAAAATGGATCACATCTGAATTGTTCATTTGCCTGAAGTATTCCAAGGCAAAAATCCTCATTGGTACATATCTGGGTAACCTGAATGGATGTAATTCACATCCATAAATCCTGATGACTGTATGGTTTTGATACAAATACCAATCCCCAACCTTATAACTCTTTGACAGTTGCAAGGTCTTTCTAATTTCATTGGTGAGTCTTGGGGGAGGAATTCCTGTTAACAATGTTGTTGCAGGATAAACAAACTGATCAATGAATTCAGAGTAGGAGTAGGGAGAATCGGAGGAAGAATGAATGATGGGGGACCAAAAAATGACTGACCTGGGATTTCCCTTGGCATCAAGTTTTTGAACAGGGAAAGGGAATCTTTCTGACTGATAGTAGATCATGAGATGATAGATAATTGATGAGTACTTAAAAACTTTTTCAGTATCTAACCTTAAGAACTGATCATGGATCTTGTTGGCTATGAAGGAAGCAAAATCATATTTAATCTCAGGAGGTTGCCCAGGAGTAAAAATGGATAGCAAGGCCAAGGTTATCTCATCCACATATTCACTGGTGTTGAATCCTAAGACAAAACATATAATATTTACAATGAGCCTTCCCAATGTATTGAAATAGTAAAAACCATAGGGGGGAGACCCTTTTGGCTGATGCTCAGGTAACATGAAATGCTGACACATGGATTTTAGCTTTCGTGGGGTTAATTGGCTGGTTTTCTCAATCAATCCTTCCATGGACAATGGTGCTAATTCTTGATCTGGCTCAAAGTGTAACATGGCATTGATAGCCTGAGGTGTGATGGGAAACAGAACACTTTGATTAGGAGCTAATACAGCCCTCTGTGCGGGATCATAGTTTGCATGACAGTAATGAATGATTTCGGGGAAAATAAGGACTGAAGGAATAAGATACCTTGGGAGATTGGATTCCCACAACCCTATAAGATCTTGCCCCTTTGAGTATTCGTCTCTGCAGTGACAATAGCTCAATAGGGGACTTTCATCAAAATGCAGGTCTTTAATTTGGAAATCTTCATCTATCAAAGGTAAATATTCCAATTCACGGTGAGGAGCATTCAATGGAGTGATATTCAGAGCTGTCGGGACCTCCATTTTGGTTCTTGTGGATTCAAAATGGAGGTTTTTGGTTTTCCTTACAGGCCGGGCGAGATTTCTAAAATGAAGGAAATTGGCACAATTTGGTGGTTCAGGGAGCAATTACACAGTCTTAAAACCTCTGGAAAGGGCTCAGTGACGATTTTTAATCACTATTTCAGCGAAAAACAAAGAACACTGAGTTTTATTTGCAGTCGGGGCGGAAAAGGATAAATACCTGCTTTTAGACGGAATCTGGTTCTTTAACAGGTAACAGGTAATGGCGGGACTGTTCTTCAACACGGGCGCAGCGGAATCTTGGAGTGAATTGGTCAATTGCAGTGGAAATTTAAAAATCGCAGCGGGAGCTCTGTCGTTTTCAGAATAACGAAATAACAGGAAAAATATGGAAAAAATGGCTTTAAAAAGAGTTTTTATTTTTTCGAGGGATGACTTCATTAACGTACGGGAGTGACGTGTGCAAGGTCGGGTGGTAAGCGGTAAGCGGGAAGTCCCCGCACCGCTTTTGGTCGAGGGTGGTATTGATCGCGGGGGGAGCGATTCCACAGAACGTTTGCCACGTGGATATCTGACTTTTCAAATACCGCTCGTTCCCCGCTGATTAACTTTCTCACCAAGGATGAGTAGCGGGGTTCACGTGGACCATTGATCTGTGGAGGATTGATCCGACGACTGAAGTGATGGGGGAACATGCGGAGATTCCAGATGTGGGCCCGTCGGGCTTTAAACACTTTTTACCGTTTTTTTAATCACTCCGGGGAAATCTAATAGGCGGATAAAGTTATTAATTAGTCCAGATGACTTAATTAATCCCGTATGCAAAAGAAATGGTTTGCGGCGGAGTTGGCTAGGTGGAATGCCAGGTGGACAATCCACGGTGGCGCGAGACTTTTCCGAAAGAATAAAACTTCGGGCCTTGTATTTTTGGTTTTAAACATACATATTGTATGTCTAAAGTTTGATTTTTCATATATATTTTATTATATGATAAATTAATTAATACAATTAATTCACCATAGGGGCGGGATTATAACATATTGATAATTTTAACCAAAGGGCATATAATGGGTTTTTAAATGCGCGGGGATAAAAATACTTTGGTTAAACTTTATAATAGGGGGTTTTTGGGTTATTTATAAAAAGGGATTTATATACTTAGGATAGGATATTTGACTAGGGATTTAGTAAATAAAGTTAAGCATTAATATGACAAAGGACAAGGGAACTCAAAATATTTTTGCACATCTAAGAAAGTGATAACTTGTGAAGTAAATAGCAACATTTTAACTCCAACACTTAAACTTAGAATAGCAAGCTATCTTGAGGGATTTTTCTGAAATTTTGTATGAGTTTCCTAAGTAAAATGGGATTTTACTTAGGAAAAAATTGAAGGTGAATGATTTATAATGATGAATTATCTCAAGTACTTAGGTCTTTTTGATCATTAGGCCGAGGGTCCGGTCCCTCCAGAAGTCAAGGAAATTCCTTGAGCCCCTTTGATCTCCAATTACCTTAGTACTTTTGGGGGAAATTAGTAAAACTTTTGAGGGGAAAGTGATAAGGGAAGTTAATGAATTTGACTTTTGCTTGCTGTGATTTTCCAGTGTATTTCCTGCTTTAATACTTGTGATGAAAATAAAGGATCAGAAAGCATGTAGCAGCATCATTCATCAGATAACACTTTGCAGCACCATCTACCTACCCTATCTACTTAACACTACCATTTTCTCTTCTTTATTAGGGTGCATTTAGACTTGCAAACCCTTTTCAATCTTTCCCTTTTTACATGATAAATCTATCTATTTCTACCCTTATTACATCCAAGGGCTCAGATTAAACTGTTGAGCACCTTTTATTCACTCTACCTATCTACTTATCTACCAAGATTAAACTGTTTGGTCAGATATTTATTCTCTAATCTACAACATGAAATTGAAATATGAGTAAGCCAAGTTTAAACAGTTTGACTTATTCATGAATTGTGGCAAAGGTTTGACAAGCTGCACACAATTTGTTTATTACATCAGAGTAAAAAGTAGTGGCATTTAGACTTGCACACTTTCCTTGGCCTTTCTTTTTGATGGGGTTCATTTCTTTTACTTTTTGGCCATTTTTATTCTTTTTACCCTTTGATTTTTCTTTTAGGGTATACCCTCTTTACATTTTTTAACTTTTTTGATTTTTTGGTTTTTCAAGAATATGGAACACCTTTGCTCAAGAAAGAAGGTTTGAACATATTCCATAGTTCAATCAAGACAATCATGAAATATGACACCTATTGGTATAGGAGTCTAACACTGGCTCCACTTGGGGATGGTTTTTCCTTGTGAAAAGTCAAGAACAGCAGGTCAGTTGCCTCAAAATGCCTTCAAACTAAACCATGTAATCTCCTTCTTCTGGTAGCTTTATTTGTATAGATGATAGTGGAACTTTTGAAGCTTAGGGCCTTCACTTCGGGCTGCAACTCCAATAATTCACCATCCAATCAAAACTGATGCATTAGCTGTGGCTGAAAATCTTGAATTGAATATAGTCCTTTCTCTGCAACCTGAAATTTGATCTAAAACTAAAACAATACACAAAAATTTTCAAACCAAATTAATGAAAAACTAGCTGAAAATTGAAAACTAAAAAAAAATGCTCAAAATTCTGAGCTTATTAGCACTCATTTACCTATTCTAATCTACTAAAAGTCTTATTGAATCAGGTAATACAAAAATGCCAATGAAGCCCATCAAGTAGCTGTAAAAATAAATGGATAACTTGATTGCTTGTGATCAAAATTGGAAGTATGTTATGATCATGTGCCTTTATAATAAATGATATGATGTGTAAAGGCCACTTTTGATGTATTTGATCCTTATAGAGAAAACATGTTTGTATATTTGGGCTAAAAATATTCTCCATATAATCTAATATAGGATCAATAAAAGTATGATGTATGTTATTTACTTCTAGGCCTTCAATGACTAATTGTTCAATTGAATTATGAATATTAGACCATGAACTTATTTCTTCAGTCTTGTGTTTGAAAGAATAATCATCTTCAATATGTAAGTCAAAAGATAGTACAATTTCCTCTTGCTTTGGAGAAGGAATATTTTCAAAGAATTCTTTAGGATTTCGGAAATTGTATGACTGAATTTGAGAATGCAAAAGTTTGATTTCATTTTCATAATTTTCAGAAATTATATCAAGAAGCCATTTTTTAACTCGAGGAGAAAATTTTCTTGATTTAAAAAGAAGAAAGAAATCTCTTAGAAAATCCTCATCAAACTGAAGTTTTGATAACTCATCCCTCAAAATAGCTAGTGATTGTCTTGTGAAATTATCAAAATTATCATCATAATGATCATATTTAGGCAAATCTTCAGAATAAGGAATGTCATCAATTATAAACATTGGATCAGCATATTTCTCTTCCAACAATCCCAATACATCTTGATTAGATTGGTAGCATTCTATTTGAAAGTCATTATTTTTCTCAATAGGAGTACTATCAAGTAATGGGCCTTTTTGCGAAGGTATAATAACATGAGCATCAACTTGTTCTTCTGTCCCTTCATGGATAAAAACTTTTGTACATTCATCAACATTAGAAGAAGTAGAAACAATTTCTTCATTATGTAAATATTTTGAGGATGGTTGCATGTTTAGAAGCAAATTGATTTCTTCTTCGGTGAGCGGGGGTGGGAATCTCTGAATTCTTAGATTGGAATGACAATTGTTTTTTCTCTTATCTAAAAATTGATCATGAGGTTGATTATTTTCTTTAACTTCATTCAAAACATTAAATGAAACATCATTTGTTAATACAGAGGAGTTTTGTGGATCTTGATTTATCTCCCGACTTATTTCATCTTTGTTTAACTCCTCTTGATTATTATGATATTTAACTTGAGAATGAAAGTTTTGGACTTCTTCTAATAAATCTTCAGGAGACCAATTTGCAAAATCTTCATCAATATTTTTAAGGTAATGTATAAGATCTTCATCTTGATCACAACAATTTTCAGCTAATGATAAAGATGGAAAATCTTCTTTGTAATGCTCATAAAATACCTTATGAAAATATTTTAGAGAAAACAAACTTGCAAGTTTGAGAGCTTCATACCATTCCCTTGCTTTTCCTTCTAAGGTTCCCATGAATATCTTCATGAGGCAATCCTCATGCCAATCACCCTTCAATCTTGATGAGTGTATATGAAATTTAATGAGATGTAGTAAAGGATCATCAATATTCTCATCTTGAAACATGGGCAGATTTTCACCCCAATTTACCTTCGGTAGTTTGTGTGGAAATCCAGGTATGTGATCTCTGCTCATGGGAGAATATCTTCGTTTTATTCTTGGATCATCTTGAAAATCAGCCATAATGAAAAGCCACTTTATCTGTACAACCAAGTTAGATCTTTATATAAAATACAATACATATTGAATCTTAACGAGAAAGAACATAACGTCTTGGATTAAGATCCAAGCTGAAAGCCTGATCTTTCCATATTGTTCTTCCAGGTTCATTCCTCCAGTGGAGTCTTGATTGTGAAATGGATTTGGAGTCGCCAGGTGGATGATTTTAACCTTTGTGTGTCTGATCCCTGTCCACCATCATAGATCAGATCTAAACCTGTAAAACAATTCTGAAGAGAAAGTTAGTTCTTCAGGAAACTAAATTTTGTGAATTTTCAAAACAACTTCTACAAACTCTTCAAGAAATTTAATATTTTTAATTAAAATTTTCTCAAAGATTTATTAAACTAGAGAGTCTGATTAAACATTTGAAACTAAGGTTCAATGTATAAGCTAAATCAGAGATAGACTAAAGCAGCTTTTATTTACTTTTGCAATTGCAGAGCAAAAGCAATTTCAAAGGCTACCTGGCTGATCTTCAGACTCTGTCCATAGCTTATAAATCAAACAATAATATCAATAAAATGATTCAGATCCCCAGTATGGTCGCCACTATGTTATCACTCAGGTTTTCCTAGAAGTTGTGTAAGAGGAAATTATACCCGAGGTAACCACAAACCAACCTTTTAGATGCAGAATCTAGCCAATCTGCATCCAGAGAGGGCTCTCTCTTTATGATTTATCTTTGTTCTTGGAAGGTTTTAGGCTAGTTATAGATTCAAGAGTTTGTTTTGGGAAAATGGTGGAATCCACAAACTAAGGGTAAGGTTGAGGGCTTTCAGTCCATTGGGCTATGGAGTCAAAGGATGGCTTTACCGGATTTCTATTCTAAGCACAAGATGGTATTACAGGGCAAGATAGCTAGACAGAGAACAATCCTTAAAATTTAAAGTGGATGGGATGATCTTGAAGGGATGAAAGGTAGCTAAGAATCTTTCACCATGTTCAAAAGAAAGAAATGAGATGACTACAAACAAAGAGCAATGAAGAATTCTTTATTATAGTAATCAACAATGTTTAAATTAGCAAAGCAAGAGCATTTAAGAATTCATGCTTATAACTAATTTAGAAGAAAACATTAAGAACAACTACATTTGAAATCAGAGTACAATTAAGCAAATTCTGATTCAATCCTTTATGTAAATTATTCAGAAATGGATATGATGATATTATAAACTAATATAAAACTTCAGACAAAGGGTAGAAAGACTTATTGAACTGTAGTCCAACACATGAATCCTGCAACAAGTCCAGTGTTTTAAATCGTCATCCAGTAAGCCACGAAAAATCTCTCCAAAATGCTTTTATTCCGAAAATCTCAATGTTACAGCAGAGTAATAGAATCCACCCTCAACACTCTCTTTGAGGGTTTATTTATACACAAAATAATCTAAAACAATCTTACACTAACTTAGCCAATAATCTAGGCTGACTTAAAGCATAATTTACAAACAAACAAGAGACAAAGGGTCTCGTGGATAGAATAATGGGCAACTGCCGATGTGTTGTTCCTTTTTCCGTGGATGTGCTGGAGGTAAGTGCTGAAATAGGGCTCTGTGCTGTCCCTTGCAGTATTTCTTTGGCTTGTTGGACACTCTTTATTCTCACGGATACTCTTTAACCTTTTCACCTGATACTCTTTCATCTGTTTTCCTGTTTTTACCATTTACTTGATAGTAAAGATAAATTCTCATCCTGAAAATAACTCTTATAGAATCTCCAACATTTCCTGCCACCATTGATCATCTGGTATCATAGTTCTTCTGAGCTTTCTTAAAGTTTCATCTGCTTCAGTAAGTTTATAAAAGGTGGGCTCATTCGGAAATAGATACTTTATTTCATGTTCCAGATGAAATAAATTCCTCACTTTATCATAGATACTTTTCCCGGTTGGTAATGTCGATTCTGACGAGCTAGTAGAACAAACAGCTGTATTTTTAGCATGAGCCTTTATTCTCTTCTCATAGGTTTCCAAGTCTAATATTTGATCTTCTGTGAGCATGGGACTTGGTAACCCACTATCCAGCAAAGCTTGAAATTTCTCTCTGAAAATGTTGATATCAACCAAAATGTCTGTGCACTTCCTTTCTAAATTTTGCATGAAAGTCCTCTTGGTGAAAACTCTCTTTGCTTCCAAAACTGTGCCTGTCCTGTTATCAATTCCTAACAATGCAAGCTGTTGTTTTGTTCTGGAATTCAAAAATTGAATGAGCTGACTGGCCTGTTCAGGCCTGCCTCTCAATTCATTTCTGGTTCTATTTATTTCTTCTTGGGCTATCTTAACTAATTCATTTTGCTCAAAAATAGCTTGAATAGAGGGCCAAATACCCTTTATTAAGTCAATGATGTTACCCCAAAGAATGTCATTTATTTCATTTAAAGGCTTCTCCAATGAAAGATCTTTTTCCAAAGCCTGAACCAATTTTTCCAACCTTTTTATCTCTCTGGTGTTGTCAGCAGCTGTCTTTTTAGATGTGTCATATTTTTCCTCCAATTTTATTAATTGCAATTTTGTTTCTTGGAGCTCTGTGACCCTGAGTTGTAGACTTTCCATCTGCTTTATTAATTCATCAGAATTCAAATTAGAAGTGTTCACCTGAGATGGATGTTCCTGCTGCCCTGTTGTTTTAGTACCTGTTGTTGGAGTCTGCTTGATAGTTTCCTGTTCCTGCAATGCTTTTTCCAATTCCTTCTCTGTTTCATTTAGTCGCTCAGTCATATTTAGGAGCAACTCCATCATTTCTTCCTGTGAATTCCCTTTTATAACTTATTGGGTCTGAGGGTGCCTCGAGGCTGGTAGTTTTAGCTGTTTTCTGAGTGCAGCTATATCATCCTCTTTCTTCTTTACCAATGCCTCAATACCTTTAATGTCTTTGGGATTGTGACCCAAACCAATAATTATCTCTTCTAAAGACTTTATTCTATTATCCTTGGCCTGTGAGGAGGCCTTATCAATTTTCAATTGTGCAGTAGTGTTATTCAAAGAATCCTGCAGCGTTATAGCTGCCATGGCCTTGTTGGTGAGAGTAGAATAAACCATTTCCCCAGTTTGTCTGTGTAGCTCTATCTGGTCCAGGGGATGGATATCCTTTGCTAAAACTTTAAAATTTGTTCTGATGTAATCTGCTGCTGAAGTTGGCTTTGGCACCTTTGCTTTGAAGTGGCTCATCAACATTTTACCTTGTGAAAGGTCAAACGCTGACATTAGTCTTTCTTGATTATGGGGAGCCATCTTCATATACTGATCATATACCTTCATTTTCAATGGATCATTCTTTGTTTTAATATTAATGAAGGTTCTTTTAATATCTCCAGTGTCTGTCTTTGGCGGTCTGAAAGAAGATACTTCAGTGCTTAATTGCTTTTGTGAAGCTTTCCCTTTCTGGCTTATGTTTGTTTCACTTGCTGTGCCAATTTCCTGACTATCTTCCCTTCCATCATCAAATACTTCATCTATAATTTCTACATCTGGAGGTGGATCAGATTTGTGTTTTTTAGTCTGATGTACCTGTGAGGCCCCTTTTGGAGGTGTGGTATCTGGAGCCTACCTCTTTTTCCCTATTTCCACATTTAATGGAGTTTGCAACTCTGGAACTTGGATGTGCTTTGCTGGTGTGGGAGAAGCCTGTGATTGTTCCGGTGCTTTGGAAGTCTGTGGTTTTTCCGCCATGACCAAAGTTTCAATAACCTGGATTATAGGTTCCTTTCCTTTACCCTTGGGTTCTGTTGCAACTGATGGACTGCTTTCGTGTAATGCTTGCTGTAGAGTGGCTGCTGACGATGTGCCAATGTAGGGTACCTGCATTTGACCACACATTTCTAGGTCAAAGTTCTTCTCAACATCTTTCATAATTTTATTCATTTTGTCTGCTTCACTTTCTTCCTCAACAAGTGTTCCTTCAACCCATTCATCTTGATTTGCATACTGTTCTAGATCAGGAATCTTGTGGTGTATATAAGCAGATGGTTTATTCTTTAATCTCTTTTCACAAATAAAACCAAAGGGGTCATAAGGAACCCAACGGAAAGATGTCTGGAACTTTTTCTCTAATAGAATTTCTGCTTCTCTCTCAGCCTCCCTAGAATTGCAGATGAAAGGACCTAATTGGCTTTTGATCCTTAACTGAGCTTTCTTCTTTACATTACAAAAATGGATCACATCTGAATTGTTCATTTGCCTGAAGTATTCTAAGGCAAAAATCCTCATTGGTACATATCTGGGTAACTTGAATGGATGTAATTCACATCCATAAATCCTGATGACTGTATGGTTTTGATACAAATACCAATCCCCAACTTTATAACTCTTTGACAGTTGCAAGGTCTTTCTAATTTCATTACTGAGTCGTGGGGGAGAAATTCCTGTTAACAAAGTTGTTGCAGGATATACAAACTGATCAATGAATTCTGAGTAGGAGTAGGGAGAATCAGAGGAAAAATGAATGATGGGGGACCAAAATATGACTGACCTGGGATTTCCCTTGGCATCAAGTTTTTGAACAGGGAAAGGGAACCTTTCTGACTGATAATAGATCATGAGATGATAGATAAATGAGGAGTACTTAAAAACTTTTTCAGTATCTAGCCTTAAGAATTGATCATGGATCTTGTTGGCTATGAAGGAAGCATAGTCATATTTGATCTCAGGAGGTTGCCCAGGAGTAAAAATGGATAGCAAAGCCAAAGTTATCTCATCTACATATTCACTGGTGTTGAATCCTAAGATAAAAGATATTATATTTACAATGAGCCTTCCCAATGTATTGAAATAGTAAAAACCATAGGGGGGAGACCCTTTTGGCTGATGCTCAGGTAACATGAAATGCTGACACATGGATTTTATCTTTTCTGGGGTTAATTGCCTGGTTTTCTCAATCAATCCTTCCATGGAAAATGGTGCTAATTCTTGATCTGGCTCGAAGTGTAACATGGCATTGATAGCCTGGGGAGTGATGGGAAACAGAACACTTTGATCAGGAGCTAATACAGCCCTCTGTGTGGGATCATAGTTTGAATGGCAGTAATGGATGATTTCTGGGAAAATAAGGACTGAAGGAATGAGATACCTTGGGAGATTGGATTCCCACAACCCTATAAGATCTTGCCCCTTTGAGTATTCGTCTCTGCAGCGACAGTAGCTCAATCGGGGACTTTCATCAAAATGCAGGTCTTTAATTTGGAAATCTTCATCTATCAAGGGCAAATATTCTAATTCACGGTGGGGAGCATTCAGTGGAGTGATATTCAAAGCTGTAGGGACCTCCATTTTGGTTCTTGTGGATTCAAAATGGAGGTTTTTGGTTTTCCTTACAAGCCGGGCGGGATTTCTAAAATGAAGGAAATTGGTACAATTTGGTGGTTCAGGGAGCAACTATACAGTTTTAAAACCTCTGGAAAAGGCTCAGTGTCGATTTTTAATCACTTTTTCAGCGAAAAACAAAGAACACTGAGTTTTATTTGCAGTCGGGCGGAAAAGGATAAATACCTGCTTTTAGACGGAAGCTGGTTCTTTAACAGGTAACAGATAATGGTGGAATTGTTCTTCAACACGGGCGCAGCGGAATTTCGGAGTGAATTGGTCAATTGCAGAGGAATTTTGAAAATCGCAGCGGGAGCTCTGTCGTTTTCAGAATAACGAAAATAACAGGAAAAACATGAAAAAATGGTTTTATTTACAAGTCAAAAGGGTTTTTTATTTTTTCGAGGTATGACGTCATCGGCGTACGGGCTGACGTATGCACGGTTGGGTGGTAAGCGGTAAGCGGTAAGCGCCCGCACCGCTTTTGGTCGAGGGTGGTTTTTATCGGAAGGGCAGTGATTCCACAGGATGATCGCCACGTGGTCGGTTGACTATTCAAAAACCACCCATCCCCCGCTGGTTAAATTGCTGACAAGGGATGGGCAGCGGGGTGAATATTGGCCGTTGATCTACGGCGGGATGATCCGACGGCTGAAAAGATGGGGGAACATGCGGAGGGTTCAGGTGTGGGCCCGTCGGGTTTTAAAACAGTTTAACGTGTAATTTAATCACCCCGGGAGATTTTTAATAGGCGGAAAAGGTTATTAATTAGTCCGGATGACTAATTAATCCCGTGTGCATAATGAAAGGGGTCGCGACGAGGGTTTGCTTAAGTGGAATTCCACGTGGACAGACCACAGTGGCACGACAATTTCCCGAAGTTTTATTGATATTTTTGTATTTAACACACATATCGCATGTTTAAGGTTTATATATATATATTTTTTATTTATATGGTAAATTAATTAATACAACTAATTCACCATAGGGGCGGGATTAAGGTATAATGCTATATTTTAACCAAAGGGCTTGTAGAAGCGGGTTTTAATGAATATTAGGGAGGTAAATACTTTGGTCAAAACATTATAATAAAGGGGTTTTTTGGGGTATATATAAACATAGGAATTATATACTTAGGATAGGGTATTTCATTAGGGATTTAGTAAAATAAAGTTAAATGTAAATATGGCAAAGGACAAGGAAACTCAAAATATTTTTGCGCATCTAAGAAAGTGATAACTTGTGAAGTAAATTGCAACATTTTATCTCCAACACTTAAACTTAGAATAGCAAGTTATGATGATGGATTTTTATGGAATTTTGTATGAGTTTCCTAAGTAAAATGGGATTTTACTTAGGAAAAAATTGAAGGTGAATGATTATAATGATGAATTATCTCAAGTACTTAGGTCTTTTTGATCATTAGGCCGAGGGTCCGGTCCCTCCAGAAGTCAAGGAAATGCCTTGAGCCCCTTTGATCTCCAATTACCTTAGTACTTTTGGGGAAAATTAGTAAAAATTTTGAGGGGAAAGAGATAAGGGAAGTTAATGAATTTGACTTTTTCTTGCTATGATTTTCCAGTGTATTTCCTGCTTTAGTACTTGTGATGAAAGTAAAGGATCAAAAACATGTAGCAGCATCATTCATCAGATAACACTTTGCAGCACCATCTACCTACCCTATCTACTTAACACTACCATTTTATCTTCTTTATTAGGGTGCATTTAGACTTGCAAACCCTTTTCAATCTTTTCTTTTTACAAGGCAAATCTATCTAATTCTACCCTTATTACATCCAAGGGCTCAGATTAAACTGTTGAGCACCTCTTATTAACTCTACCTGTCTACTTATCTGCCAAGATTAAAATGTTTGGTCAGATATTTATTCTCTAATCTACAACATGAAATTTAAATATGAGTAAGCCAAGTTTAAACAGTTTGACTTATTCATAAATTGTGGCAAAAGTTTTGACAAGCTGCACACAATTTGTTTTATTACAAAATGAAATAGTAGTGGCATTTAGATTTGCACACTTTCCTTGGTCTATTTTTTGCTTGGGGTTCATTTCTTTCTCTTTTTTGACCATTTTATTCTTTTTACCCTTTGATCTTTCTTTTAGGGTATACCCTCTTTACATTTTTTAACTTTTTTGATTTTTTGGTTTTTCAAGAATATGGAACACCTTTGCTCAAGAAAGAAGGTTTGAACATATTCCATAGTTCAATCAAGACAATCATGAAATATGACACCTATTGGTATAGGAGTCTAACACAGTCATGTAAGGACTTGTCAAAATTTGTAAACCCACTTGGTTGGCTAGTTGATATGAGATGTGTAAACCCACTTGGTTGGGTATTAGAGTCTCATATGTAAATCCACTTGGATGGATCTTTGATGTAAGTATGAGTCATTGGTGATAGGAAGGTCATAAAGTCATGTACTTCATTGAAAAATATGTTTGTAGGTTCAGCATGAACTCAGGGGGAGCATGGTCACTTCAGTGTACATCAGATCTGCAGAACGCTTCCTTCTACAAGAGAAAAAAAAAAAAAAAACCTTGTTTTGATTTTGGTCCGCCCTTTGCCCTTGATGTCAAAGGGGGAGAGTGACATGGTGTTTGAATAAAGAGAAAGAATGGTGTCAAGAGTGAAATGGTGTCATTGTATTCTTAATGTATCTATCTATTGTGGTGATCAAACACAATCGTGGTTGCCATCAAGTCCAAAGGGGGAGATTGTTGGCAATATGATGCGAAGTGTTGTCCTTGATGGAAACCCACTTGATTAAGATGATGGCAATCTACTTGATGAAGTTGTCCCTGATGGAATATGTCTTGATGAACTTGTTAAATGATGTAAATCTGATGTATATACAATGAGTACAGAAGGTAATGATGGAAGGAATGTCAGTATGTGCTAGAACATGATGAAAAGAGTATGTCTCAAGGCATACGCGGATTTGTCTAGACAAAGTAGCGTATGCACGCGGTAAATAACGTGCCAAGTTGTGTATGGGAAAAAGTGCTCTAAATATGTAAAACCAGGGGTAACCACCATGGTATTGACCCATTGTATTGAGTAATGATTCGTCTATGTGACCCCGTCCAGGAATACCATCGAAAGTAATGTGGTTTTGGCTCATGGTATCGATAAAGGGTAAATCTATATAAGGAGAAGAAAATCATTGTGCAAAGGGGGCAAGAAGTCTGAGCTTGAAGGAATACTTCTCTCTAAAGCATATCTGAATGGAAAGGGTTATAGTTGAATGAAAGATCTGAATGTATGATGCACCAATGAAGAAATGATGAAGAAGGGAATCTAGATTTGGAATGTATTTATATCTGCTAGATCTATTTATGGAATGATTAGATCTGAGATGAGGCGAACATTCGTCTGAAGTAAAGGGTAAAATCTGAGTGATGTATTTGTTCTGAAGAATTGCAATGACCTAAATGTCTGAAGAACTATACGCTAGTTCGTCGCAGCGGAAGCACATATATACGCGGGTTGGATAAAGTGAAAGCGCGTATGGGAGGTGAAACCAGTTCTGATGTATGTGCAGATGTATACGTGGGTTTGTATGCATGAAAGTGCGTATATACGCCGGATCAGTGAAAGGAAAGCGCGTATGAAAACTAGGGTTTGCTGCAGTATGAAGTATAAAATGTCTGATCTGTTCTGCTGTGTTGCTGCTATCTGTTAATGATGTATTCTACAGATCTGGGTTGTCTGAATTGATAAGTATCAGTTTTGATGTATGATTGAGCTTAAATGTGTGGAGTGGGTCCAGTCTGAAAATATGATGAAACGTGGCCTGCAAGTTGTGTTCTAAAGGAGGCTTTGAATCCAGTGTGAAAATTGATGAAACGTGGTCCATAGAGGTGCTGAGGGTTGTAGCCTTCAGTCAGGGGGTTGTAGCTCCCTTCCAGGTGAGGCTGCTAAACGAGAGCAGGGGGTCGTAGCTCCCTTCTAGGAGAGGCTGGTAAACGAGAGCAGGGGGTTGTAGCTCTCTTTCGGGAGAGGCTAGTAAATGAGCGCAGGTGGGTGCCTGCGTGCTGGTATGATTCTACGCCAATACATAAGTTGTAAGATGTTTTCTTTATAATAAAATATTGAAGGCTGAGACAACGACAGCGGTGGTTTTCCCCCGACTTGGGTTTCCACCTAAAATCCTGGTGTTCATGTGTGATTCTTATGTGTGATGGTTTATTATGTTATTACTACACATGCTACTGTTAACTAAACCACTGATGAATGAATGATGAATAGATCTAAGTAAAGAAATATATGCATAATTAGATCTCTGTGTATACGCGAATTTTATGAAGGATATCCACTTGTATACGCTAGTTGGCTTCATCAAAGTAGCGTATGGGTTTTGAAGTAAGAAAAGTAAAAAATTTTGAGTAAATCCTAAATACTGATTCACCCCCCCCCCCCTCTCAGTATTTTTCCCAACACAGAGGATGAATTTTAGCCTTGGGGAAAGTTCTTTCCTTGTTTGAGGAGCCTCTGCATTAGTGCAGCGCTGGACAATCCTGTCCATGGATTAGCATAGCTCCAGACAGTCCTGCCCATGGATTAGCGTAGTGCCTGGCAGTCCTGCCCATGGATTAGCGCAGCACCACTTATTTGCGCAACGCTAAAATAGGGTCAACTTGCAGATAAGTTTTGAGGACCTTCCTGAAGTCATATTTGGTCTTGTGATAGCTCGTTAGAAATTTTAACATGACTAACTTCTAAATATGTCATTTTTTCCCTAATTGGAGTTTATTTTACTTGTAAAAAGTTGAGTTTCTCAAGACTGGTCAAAAAGTGCTGAGTGATGGTGCAGAAATGCAGAGTGCTGGTGCATACAACTTTTGGAAGTCTTCCTTAACTCCAAATTGAGCTCATAATAGCTCATTGGAAATATCTTCAAGTCACATTTTCTTTTTCATCATCAATCAAATCATTTGGACACTCCATCTGTGATAAAACCTGATTTTACCAAGGTCACTGCAACAGTGCAGAACTTCTCCTGGGACACCTATATTTTTTATATTGCTCCTAAACCATGATAAATGTGTAAAAATTGAAGGAGGTTTTTATTTTTGGGCCTATATTGGACAAAACACTCTCTCACTTTTGTCAAATTAATCTCTGTTTTGTCAGAAATATAGTTTGAAGCAAAACTGGCCCTAGGTGTGACACATGGCTTGTCTCTTGGAATGAATTCTTGGAAAATGATGGAGGCATGATGTTTATGAGTTGGTATGGAATTATGCTTTCTGACATGATCTATCAAATTAATCCTTTTCTCTTATGCCTCATTTTCATAGAAAACCCTGGCTTAGTTGGAAGATGAAATTAGGGTTTGGTGTAGGGGATTTAGGATTGCCTTGTAAAGGGAGGGGAATGAAGGGGTTAAGGGTTGTCTAAATTCTTGGGAAAATTTTTGGGGATAGGGATAGATGTTAGAGAGTAGGGGAAAATGGAGTTTCAAGATTTGAGTGAGGGGAAAGGGTCCAAGAGGGAAAAACATAGGCCTAGTCTTGAAAAGTGTCGAATTGTAGCAATAGGCTAGGGTTTGTAGAAAAATGATGAGTTTGAGGGATAGGAGTGATGGGAAGTGTTTATGAAGGTATATTAAGGATAGGAGGAGGTGTAAGAGCATCAGGATACAAGTCTTGTTGATGTTTAACCATGGAGGTCATGAAACAAAGAAAAAAGCCCTTAAAAACCCTAGATGGACAATGGAGGAGTTAGGCAAAACAAAATAGAGGGCTGAGGCCAAAGGTGGAAAAACATAGTGATAATGAGTGGTATAAGCCCATGATGGGTACTTTGGGAGTAGTGAGATGACCTTGACATGATGGGATGATGAAATAGTGAAAATTTATCCTAAGGATAATGAAGGCAGTGGGATTTCTATAACTCACAATGTTCATGAACTTTGTTTCTAGAAATCTAAGATAAGTATTTATTCATCCATGAGATGCAAAAATTATTGATGACTAACAGTGGCTCCACTTGGGGACGGAAAATCCCTTTCAGGAGGTGTTCAGAACATCATATCTCTTGATTTTATGAAGACCATTGTCTCATCCATTGGGAAATTTTTTACTTCTTTTTCATTTGCTGATGCTTCTTTGAAGTTGAGATCTCAATAATCTGAAAAACATGGTTAGCTCAACTTCATCTCTACCTACCCAACCTACTTGCCTAACATTTTTTTCACTTGGGTGCACTTGGACTAGCAAACACTTGACATCATTTTATTTTGAAACCATAAAAGACTATCTATTTCTAAACTTATTACTTCCAAGAGTTTAGAATATGCTAATGAACTCTTTCATTCTCTACCTAGACTACTCTTTCATTCCTCTTCCTCATGATCATGTAAATTGGTAGATTCATCATAGATTGAAATTTTTCACTCTAGCACACTTGATAGGTTCTGATAGAGTGGGATGAGTTCTGTGTGAAAACCACCATGTTGATGAGTAGTATCACTCCTTGGCAACAAATCTTCTTGAGAAAGAGGTGCATCAACTTTCTTGTGATCATCAATTTTCAAGCCTTCATTTGCTTCCAAATTTTCTAAGCTTTCCTCATCACTGTCATGGCTATTATGCATTGGTTGGTTACCTTTCTCAAGTTGATGAAACTGAGCTTCCTCCCAAAAACCAAGTGTTGAATGATCTTCAAAGTTAGCTTCTTTTTAGAGAACATCATCATTATCAACATATTGATCAAACCTTGGAGAATCATCAATATAATTAATGTTACCAACCACACATGTTCGACTATCAGATTGTTTCTCTTTTAATTGATCTATAAATCCATTTTCTGCTATGTGATAGCTAGGATTAGGAGGAAAATAAATAGAATTGTTCTGTTCATATGAAATATTAGAGGCTAACTACATGTTTATCAATTGATCTATCTCCTCTTCAGTTAAAAAAGGAGGCATTTTTCTCTTTCTTTGGATATAACTACAACAATCCTCTTTCTCTTGTGGAGAATGATTTTGAGGCTGAATGTCTTCTTGAGCCTCACCTAGGAGAGATGATGAATCATCATTTGTGCCTTTAGAGAGGTCCTATGGGTTCTCTTTCATTCCCTGATTGATTTCATCTTCAACCAACTCTTCTTGATTTTCATGATAGTTAACTTGGGCAAGAAATTCATGAATTTCCTCTAATAGATCCTCAGGGTGTCAATTTATTTTTATAATCTAAAATGAATCAAAGCATAAAGGTAGAGACCCTAAAAGTTTTGACTCCTTCTCTATTTCAGATTTCGTGATTTGAAAATGGCTTAAGGGAAAGACCTCTTGATATGAAAAAGGTTTTGCATCATCTATCTTGTCTCCAATTGATTATTTAGAGCATTCCACCTTGTTTCCATTTGCAATTTTCTTGTAATGCTCTCTTAGTAGTGAAGCACAAGTTATAGGAAGGTATCTACCACTTACTTGACAACTTTCAGAATCTTCTTATTTGTAATATTGCTCAATATGCATATTTTGATTGTTATTCTTGTCCTGTAATGACGGAGTTTGTTCTTCCCAAGGAAAAGGTATAGGTTGTTTTGAATAAGTAGCACCAATGTCAACCTTGTACTCTTTGTATTTTGTGCCAAGGATATGCATCATTTTGCTGATTGTATCTGTCAACATCTCTAGCTTTACCTCTGAAGATATCAGTTTCTGTTGATCTACTTTGTCCTTCTTTATTGCTTCTAACTTTGCCTCTCTTTCTAGTATGTTGGATTCCACAATAATTTCCATATTCTGCATTTCTTCAAGGTTTGAAAGGTCTTTTTCTCCTATATGGAAAGCCATTTCCGGGTCAAAAGCATTTGGATAGTGCAAGAGAGCCCACCCTAGGGGTGGCTTTATCTTAACAGGTATTGCATGGTATAATTTATTGAACCTAGCTGAAAATTGTTGTATTGTCTCCTTTGGATGTCTTTTAAAATGGTTGTAGTCCTTTATGGTGAGAAGAGAATTTCCCATGACTGCCCACCTATCTAAGAAAACTTGAGTGAATTGATGAAAGTTGCTAATGCTTGCAGCTGGAAGGTCCTTAAACTAACTCTTAATTTTTCCTTGTAATGATAAGGCAAACATTATAATATGCACATCATCTTCCTCTATTTCAAATAGTTCAGGTAAACCCTCAAGATTTTGAATGTGTTCTTCAGTGGTGGCTTTTGAGTTTTCTCCATCAAATCTGGGTAGTTTATTTGCAAGATTTGCAGGGAGGGCCTAGAGGATAAGAGGAAAAACTAGAAGCTTGCATCTTTCTGGGACATTTGGTGATATAGGTAGTGAAAAAAGAGATTGATGACCATTTGAGGTTTCAGCAAGAGTAGGAAAGGTAGTATGAGGCTCATGTTTCACTAGATCTTCCACAGGTGTATCTAGGGTAAGCACAGGTGTAGAAGTTTGCTCAAGGTCTACAATTTGAAGTTCAGCTTTTTGAGGCTTGAGATATTTCCAATGATCAGTATAGATCTCATCGGTGCATTCTTGATCAGCCTTAAAGCAGAATAGAACATTGTTATAGTTAAAAATAATAATTTTTTGAATCCAACCTAGGCCTGAGTGCTTTTTCTTTCTAAGATGACTGGTCATGTTTCGAATTCTTCCTCTAGTAGAGTCTTCAGGTCTATTGAGAGTTTGTGGAGTCTCCAGGTGGATGATTTCAACTATTTTAAAGCAGGTTTTTGTCCACCATCAACAACTAAATACCAATTTAAGGGTGTTTGTAGGTTTTCTGAGATCTAAGGAATACTTAGTTTGTCACTAACTCAGAAGGTCCCACCGTGATCGCCAGAATGTTAGTGTGGTGATGAGGTGGCAATGAATAAATGGGTACAGAATGTTTTAGCTTGTTATTTACTTAGAAAGTCCCACCGTGATCGCCAGAATGTTAGGGTACCGTGATTTGGCAGATTGGTAGACCAAATGATAGGGTAACATGAAACTAGTCTTTGGAGTACTAGGACCTAGTCTTCCTAGACTCAGAGAGGGCTCTCTCATTAGGGGAATATTGAGGTCTAAAATGGGCTTCCTAAGGAAATTATAAAATAATACTGGAAATAATAAAATAAGGTTTGATGACATCATCAAACTTTAGAGGGAAAAAATAAAAAAACTACTTTGTCAACTTGTATTTTCAACTTATCTCCCAAAGTTTTTACTCAAATGTCGAGTGGGAGTACTCGTTGGATGAAAAATTTAATTTCTCATCTAAGGATTACCCATGTTTCATACTTTGTATTGACCCTGCTACACCAAAATGAGAAATACATGAAATACGTGATTGCAATCACATGTTTTCATATATTTCTCATTTTTCGCATAGCAGAGTCTATCAAAAGTATGCAAGATGGGTACTCCTTGGATGAGGTACTAAATTTTGCATCCGATGAGTACTCCCACTCGAAATATGAGTAAAAACTTTGGGAGATAAGTTGATAATACGAAAAAGGTAGTTCTATTATTTTATTATTTTTTAATATTTTTACCGTTTTACTTAAAAAATGGTGAATCACGTCCCATGGTTGACATCATCATCTTGAATCCCATTGTTCTTATAAAGTTTATTTTACTTGTAAATTTTTCTTATGAGGCCCATTTTAGACTTCAAAATTCACCTAATGCTATTGTTTGCAAAGGATGTGTTCTTGTTTGCTTTAGATGGTTGATTTTAGGCTAGTTTTTAAGTGTAGGGTTTGTTGACTGTTTTGGTTGGGTAAGATGAACAGGTATAATAGGTGGAGTGAGAGGTCTTTAAATCATTGGGCTATGGAGTCAATGAAAGTCATGAGTATCTCAATAATGAATCAGAGTGCATTGCAGGGCCAATATAGCAAGGTTAATGGATCCTTAATGTAATGTATGAAGTGAGGTCGACATCAAGTTGGGGAAAAACAAGGTAGGGAAAAGGGCAGCGAAGTATCCTTTGTCATTTACCCATGAACAAGAAGGTATTAAATATGATAAGAAAAAGATACTAATCATGAGATAGGGAAAACCATTTACTCAATGACAATACTTAAACAAATAAATATCCAAGATAAATATTCCAATGAAACAAAGAAAGCAAGAAAAGCTTATCTTACTTAATAATTTCACCTTCAGAATTGCGAAAACATATAAGATGACACAATAAATTTCATCAATCAAAGAGGGAACTGCTAAAAATTGTTGATTAAGCTAAAATAACTCTGAAGAAAACTGATAGGCATGGGCAAAGGGCAAGATCAGAAGAAGACATCTTTGACTTAACCTAGCAAGCAATACTACAAAGCAATGTTTCAAGACAGAGTTTAGATAGTTTCAAACAAGCAAGGATTACCATGAATCAGATTTTTAAACTAACATATTAATCCATAGATGAAAAAAACAAACATAAGGAGGCTTGAAGAGCAGCTAAGAATTCTTCAAACACACCTAGCAGAGGAAAACATAGAGGCCATAGCAAACAGGTGCTTCAAGGAGCATTTCTCAACCTATACTTTTCTGTTCTATAGAAACAAAGAAGGATGAAACATAATGATAACAAGAAAACATGAAAAAATTAAGATTACATCACAATTAATCAAGCTAAGGAATCTTGCAAACAAGCTTCTCCATCATCAATATAAGCAAGGCATTCATAGACTTCACAACACCAATTTCTTCTCCAAGCTCAAAAAAACCATGTATTTCTCTCAAAGCTCATCAAATTCCAACATTTACAATGAATCCCTCATGCTCTATTTAACTCAGAAAAGGAGGGAAAAAACCCTAGATAGGGTTGGAAAATGTCAAAATCACCCATAAATGTCATTTATGCCTAAGAGACCATGCAAGGCCCAAGGCACAAAATATCTTATGAAATAAATGCTAAAATGACTTCTTGGACCTAATTCTAGAGTGATTTGTTTCAAAAAACACTAAAAAATGATTTTGCAATAAATGAATGTGTTTTGTTGACTTTTGTCCAAAACACACTAAACAGTCCATTTGCGCAGCACCACTTTTAGCAGAAAATAAGGTCTATTGCAACTAATTTTTGGACCCCTTCCTGATGTCGGATTTGGTTCTGTGATGGCTCGTTGGAAAGCCTGATGAGTCTAATTTCCAAAAATGCTTATAGATTCCTAAACCAGATCATGTAGCCAAGTCAAAAATTCAAAAATCCCAAGACTGTCATTTGTGCAGAGCCAAGCCTAAAACAGTGGCAGAAATGTGAAAAAAGAGGGTTTTTTTACCTTTTGAGGGGTCAAACTTGCTCCAAATCATCTGAAACTTGGTGAGAATAATGTAATAGGTGTTATAAGTCCACAAATGTCAATTTATCCTCCTAAATATTCTCCATGTATTAGCGTAGCACTAGTGGCGCTACGCTAATGTGCCTTAAAAATCTCAAAAAACAAAAATTGCTCCAAATTTGCTCAAAATCAGTGGAGACCTCCCTCACAGAGTTTAAGAAGCCTGTAGAAAATCTTGAGGAAATATTTGAAGGTTTACTTGGCCCTTTCCTCTTTTTAGTGTTTTTTTGATATCAATGTGGGCCTCTTTGTCACTGTGGTTTGTCTCATTAGTATTAGTGCAGCCTTTGGTTTCTGCATTCTCTTTACTGTCTTCATTTGTGTCCTTGTCCTATTATTAATTTTCTATCTCTGCCTCCTCACTTTCCTCTTCATTTTCTCTTTTTTGTGTTTTGGCCTCACTGGCACTTACCCTCTTTCACTGCTGACATTATCTTATGTTCCTGACATGGTGATCAGGGCTAATGGTGGGCAGAATTGGGCAATAGGATTAAAATGAAAATGGTAGTGAGGGTAACTTATGTGAAGGAGTGGTGTGGAGGCTAGGGTTCTTAGGATCGAGTAGCTTTGTAGATTTTAGGAGGCCCTCTCAAAAGTGGATTGCAGTCACCCTAACTCACTCACCCTCATATGACAATAAACTGATTTCAAGGAGGTTCAGAAACAAAGGCTCGTTTGCATGGAGGACTTAGGGTTTACCTCACTTAGGGTTTGAACACTTAAAGCCCCAAAATACTTAAAATTTATGGAAAATTGCTTTGGGGACAAGTAAAGGAGGTTACTTACCAATTTTTTTGTTCTTTGTAAACTTTTGGAAGTCAAATGGAGGACAAAATTTGAGCTTGAGGCAAGCTTTTCTAGTTTTTGGGGCTCCTTGCATTTGTGCAGTGCCTTGCCCGTGCTATCAGGTCAGCACATTAGCGCAGCATCGACAGGCCTACCTAAGGGTTAGCGCAGCATTGAGCCCATGCAATGTTTTCCGCTCTCTGGGTGAGTCGGGCCCGCGTTTGAGCAGCGCCCGAGATTTTCGTAGCACTGGGGCTGATTAGTGTAGCGCAGTGCAATCTTGAACGGGCAGAGGGCTGGTTAGCGTAGCGCCGACCTATATTTGCGTAGCACTAGTGATTTGCGCAACGCCAACAAACTTGCCCAAAAAATGGTCAAAACACTCTATTTTTTCTACTGAAAATTTCTTTTCTCCACCATGTGAAAATGAGTTTAAAATGAAATTAAAATACCTTTATACCCCTTGAGAGAGATAAATTAAACTCATAACCCAATCTTACCATGTTTCTTCAATCTTTTTGTCATTTGACTCATACCCTTTATATCTTTTGCAGGGGTTTTTGAAAGCTTTCTCAAGGCATCTTTCTTCTTTTGGTAGTGATGGCTAGCTGAGGGGATTTATATGTCCTTTTCATCCTTTTTTACCTTTGAAACTCTGGGCACTTATTCAAACTACTTTTGGAATGAATTTGACAAATGGAAAACATTGTTCTTATCCCTTTTGGCATTTTTGGTTGCAGGTGACCTAAAACATGTCCCTTCACCTCCTTACTAATTTCAGTAACATATTTGTTTTGACAAATATTTTTAAGCAAACATATCATGCCATGTGTTACCTTGGTCATTTCTAATTTTCTGCAGGTGCCTACAACACATTTTCCTTTGGTCTTCTTAGTCCCTTTTGGAATTTTGACACCACATTTTCTCCAGAGTGAACTTATGCTCAGCATGATTTTCGCCTTTGGCACTTTACCTCATTCTTTATTTGTCTTCACCATTTTGAAGACCTTTGACTGTACTTTTGAAATCTAGGGCTCCCTCATACTAATTTTCTTTACCATCTCTCCCTTTGGTGTAGTGAAGTAGTGCTGCTTGGAGGAACCCTAGAGGGCACCTTGGATATCCTTTGAATGCCTTCTGCTATTTATGAAGGAGGACTTAACATCTTTATTTGACTTGTTCTGTCCATATTTCTAAACTCTTAGGTTTTAGGGCTATTAGAGATAAATAAGCAGTGTTGTCTTCTAAGTTCTTTATAGCCCTTTCAAGTTCATTCATTTATGTTTACTTCACCTCACCTTTTTCCCTTATTCATTCATGATTTCTGAATATCTTCAAACATTTGCGACTGTGTTGAGGTGTCTTCTGTCCTTATGGTCCTTGTGATGTTTCTTTTCTCTGCAACACTGTCTTGTCAATCAATCACAAAACCCTAATTCTCTTTAAACATAGGCCTACTTCCTTTCCTTGCTGTGGATGTCTTCTTGTGATGATTTCAACTTATTACCTTACCTCTTTTATGCTGATGACCATCTTGATCATTTTTTTCAGAAATGTGAACAAGGGTAGCTGTTCCTTGCAAAATTTGTGCTTCGGCCAAGGAGGCATTTCTTGAATCACTTTTGATCAGTTTTGGAAATGTTACTTGACCTTCTTCTTCTTTGAATGTAGCCTAGAGGATGAATTTTAGCCTTGGGGAAAGTTCTTCCCTTGTTTGAGGAGCCTCTCCATTACTGTAGCATCGAGCAGTCCTGGCCATGGATTAGTGCAGCACCAAGAAGTCCTACCTATGTATTAGCGCATCGCCGGGCAGTCCTGCCCATGGATTAGTGCAGTGCCAAAAAAGGGTCAACTTGTAGACAAGTTTTGAGGACCTTCCCAAAGTCGGGTTTGGTCTCATGATAGCTCGTTGGAAATTTGAACCTATCTACTTTTAAAATATACCATTTTTTCCTTGATTGGAGTTGATTTTCCCTGTCAAAAGTTGAGTTTCCCAAGACTGGTCAAAAAGTGTTGAGTGATGGTGCAAAAATGCATATTGTTGGTGTAGACAACGATTGGAGGTCTTACTTAACTCCAAATTGAGCTCATGATATCTCATTGAAAATATATTCAAGTCTAGGTGTTTTTGGACTCATCAAACAAGTCATTTAGACAATCCAGCTATGAGAAAACCTGATTTTCCCAAGGTCACTCTGGTAGTGCAGAAATTCTCCTAGGACACCTGTATTTTTTATATTTCTCCAAAACCATGATACCTGTGTAAAACCTAAAGGAGATTTTTCTTCTTGGGCCTATATTAGACAAAAACCTCTCTCTCTTTTGTTAAATTCATCTGTATTTGGTTAGAAACACAGTTTGAAGAAAAATTGGCCCTAGGTGTGACACATGGCTTGTCTCTTGGAATGAATTGTTGGAAAATGATGGAGGCGTGATGTTTATGAGTTGGTATGGAATTATTCTTGCTGACATGATATATCAAATGAATCATTCTCTCTTATGCCTCCTTTTCATAGAAAACCCTAGCTTATTTGGAAGAGGAAATTAGGTTTTGGTGTAGGGGATTTAGGACTGCCTTATAGAGGGAGGGGAATGAAGTGGTTAAGGGTTGTCTAAATTCTTGGGGAAATTTTCAGGGATAGGGATGGATGTTAGATAGTAGGGGAAAGTGGAATTTTAAGAATTTAGTGAGGGGAAGGGTCCAAAAGGGAAAAACACAAGCCTAGTCTCGAAAAGTGCCGAATTGTAGCAATAGGCTAGCGTTTGTAGAAAAATGACGAGTTTGAAGGATAGGAGTGATGGGAAGTCTTTATGAAGGTATATTAAGGATGGGAGGAGGTGTAAGAGGATCAAGATACAAGCCTTGTTGATGTTTAACCATGGAGGTCATGAAACCAAGTAAAAAGCCCTTAAAAATCCTAGATGGACAATGAAGGAGTTAGGAAAAACAAAATAGAGGGCTGAGGCCAAAGGTTGCAAAACATAGTGATAATGAATGGCATGAGCCCATGATGGGTCATTTGGGAGTAGTGAGCTGACCTTGACATGATGGTGTTACACAGTAATTTGTCACCATCCCTACCATTCCCCATCCTGCACATTGGAGGGCCCATTATGTGACCTGTGAGCAATGTCATGCCTTGAAACCATTATCATTGCACTCCTCTAAACATGAGATTCAATTGCCCTAAAGACATCTCCTTGAAAAAAAACCATAAAAACATCCATTTTTGCATTGGCACGGGCAGCCAGTTCATTACTCGTGCCAATGGGGAAAATCCTACAAAGAGGCCGCGCCAACTGGTGCTCTGTCCCAGAGTCGCAGTTGCGCCAACCAATTTAAGGAGTGTTTTTTAAATAAGAAAGGCGGAAGTTTTGTTTCAACAAACTCAGAAACTGCTATCTATCTTGAGTTGGGAGGTTTGGCTCCGGAAGTTCCATGGAAGGGAAGTGGTTTGCCACCTCTCATGGAAGCTTCCTTGATGATAGGGCCAATCCCATAATTATAGGGATCCCAACTCCCCTTCCTCCTTCTATAAAAGCTTGCCCATTGCCATTGCAAGCTAGTCTTGAAGTGCCTAAGCTTTGAATCTCCAAATTCCCAAGAGCCTTTATGCTGTAAGAGCCCTCTTTCTTCCCTTAAGGCCGACTCAAGTAAGGAGACTATCGTCGAGAGATTCTAAAGAGGCTTGTCCCTTCCCTGGCAAGCTTTGCGAGACGTGAACGACTGGAGACCCTTCCGAAGGAGACTGCAGTGTCAGAACATTGGTTGTACTCTCTTTCGATTTCTTATTAATGAATGACTACCGGTTATGGTTCCACTCTGTTTTTCACTTATGATAATGATGAGTCATATCCTTTCTGACTGATATATAGTTGCATATTCTAGATTTTATGCTTGTATTCGTGTTGTTTCTTGCATGTGCAAGTTTCCATTCACGGAGATCATGAGGATCGTGATCTGCTGAGGGTGAGGAATGGGAACTCTGTCTCTTCTATGAATCATAGCACTGGACTCCAGGTAGGCCTCCATCATTGGCTTATTTATTCGCAATTAGGAACTTGCGCTGTAGCATTTGATAATTGTTGCTAGACCCCTGCTGGGCTAGTAGGGATCGCCTCTGTCCGTAGAGGGGATTTACCTCCTCAACAATTTGGCGACTCCGCTGGGGATCGTCTAGTTTTCGTTGTCTCGTTTTGATTGTTTCGTGGTTTTCCTTGCTTGATTAGCCTTTTGGGCTGGGTTCTTTTGCTATTTTTTGCTTCTTGGTTTGCTTAGTTATCATTGATCTGCTTCTGGAGCAGTTCTTTTTTATTTTTGGCTGAGAAACTCGGCTGGCGCGCTTTTTAGCTCGACAGTCATGCCAATTGGCGCATGTTGCTTTTGTATTGCCCGTGCCAATTGCTTTCTAGCGCCAGTTTGAATCTCACAGTCGCGCCACTCCTGTGAGGCATTAGGGTTTTCTCAGTTTTGAGCCCTCTGGGTCTGGTCAGTGTTTTTCTTCTTGGTTTTTCGGCTACCTGAGTGTGTTGGAGTCCTGTTTGACTAGGAATTTTCCTTCGTCCTTTGGTTGTTTGCTTTTCTCCATCGATTTCACGTTTTAAGCCCTAGGGCATCTAGTGGCTTTGTGCATCGAGCCCTCCTTAGGAGTTTTGGTGTTTTGTTAGTCCAGTCAATCCTCTGATTGTTCCTCCACATCCTCTTAGTAGTTGTTCATCATTTTATTGCGATTTTTGAGTGATCATTCTTCTCTGCACTCAAATTTCGTTTGGTCTTGCTTTGGGCCTAGATCACACGGTCCATTGGAGCCTTTGAGTCTTTTTCTTGGTTTTGAGAGACTTTGGTCAATTTGAGATCTGATTGTTGGTGTCATTGAGTGAAATTTGTTTGTTTTGCTCTCTTAATATCGTTTCTCAAGTTGTTCCGTTTTTTTTTAGTTTGTTTAGTGTATCTAGCTATCAAACATTGAAAATTTAAAAAAAAAAAAAATCTCTTTTGCTTTTGGTTGATTAGTGCAAATTGTAATCTTTTCGATTTTACTAGTAACTAGTGAATTGAATGAAAAGTTTTCAATTTCATTAGTTGCATTAGAGATATCATTGTTTGTCTTCCGATCATTTTGTTTGTGTTAAAGCTCTCAACTCTTCTGTAGCTAGTTTTCATCGAACAAAATGACGGACTGTGGCATGTAGCTTTGCATTTAGGAGTTTTTGGAAACAACACATTCGTTAGGGCCTGAAAACTGAAACGTAATTGAAGATCAACTTTAAAATCTACTCAATTTACACTAAGGCAACATTGAAATCTAACGAAACACATTTAGAGGTCTAGGCTAGAGACGTGTTCCAGCGTCTTTAAACCTAGTAGCTGTCATTCGCCTTTTGGCTTTAGACAGCGCTAGTAGGGACTTGTGCTCCACATATCATCGCGTATATAAAGGGAGACCCCTCTAGGTTTCAATCCTTTATCCATAGGAAGTTGAGTCTGCCACCCTATACCTATGATACACTGGACAGAGCATTCGGGGAGATTTCCTGCACGTACGGAAAGTCCTTGGTTGATTTCTCTTTCATTGTTGAAACCAAGGTGTATATTGCAGTTCACGGTTATTTGGTACACCCTTTTGCCTAGTTTTCCTGAGCAGTCATTTGATCTTTTCTGACTCCCTAAACTTGAAAAGATCGCCAAGCGCTTGTCCTTTCATGCTTGTGTCAAAACTGAAAGAGATAGAGTCATCTTTTTTATCGTTTCTCGACTCTTAAAACATGAAATGGTAAGAGTTTCTTATTTTTCAATGTGGTAAAAAATTAATCACCCACGATTACATGCCCTCTTAGATTTTGCTTGTTGACCGTTTGATCGTGTGTCTTGACTCTTTTTCAGCCCGTGTGTGTGTTTGCTTCTTTTTCTCTTATCGTGTTCCACAGTGGCGGAACCTTCGGTTTCGTCTACTGGTAGTCCTTACACAGACGATTCATCAGAGGTTTCCCAATCCTCTTCTGAACCACAGCAGCCTATTGTTTCCGAGTTTCTTGACGGGGGACCGGTTCTTTCTGAGCAACCCTTTGGGGGACCAGTTGAGTTCGATTATCCCTTTTCGGAACCTGTGTCTGAATTGAGATTAGGATTTGATTTCCTTTCTCTTACATCAGGTTCGCCTTTTGTTGCTGCTGTTTTTCCTCCTAGTCCTCGCCGTCTCTTACGAGATCTAACGGCAGGATCAACCATGAGTGATTCTGGTGAGGAAATCCCAACGTCTGGTGAAGACTATCAGCTCTTCCCACGAAGATTGTTTCCGGGAGACAACTCTGAACTGGATGACATGTCAACATCCAGTCCCTCTTTACCGCAAGGGTACAGGTCTTTGGGTCAGATCATTTCCGCCGCAGCCTCTATGGGAGTGTCAGCTCCTTCTCCGAGGCCAGCTGCTACTACGCCCGGGGTGTCTCCTCAGATGCCCGTTACTTCTGTACCCGTCCGGCCCACTGTCTGTGTGGCCGCCTCTTCTCCTGTTGTCACAGCATCCTCTGCAAGGGCTCTTCCAACTCCGGAAGATATCTATCTAGCGACTGCTATACCGGAGAACATCTCTCCAGAGGAGTATCGGTTATCTCTGCAACAGCCGAACCCCGAAGTTGGACCATCCTCCCAAGATCCCAACCGCTCTTATTTTTCGCACTATGCACAGGATGGTACACCCGTGTATGCTTTTCCAGGTCAGTATGATGAGCACGGGGACATTTTACGTCTGCCCACTCCTGAGGCTTACCTCCATGCTTAAGGGTTACCTCATAACCAGGCTTATAACCCACAAGGGCAACCTTTCCAAGGCCAACCTTCGGATCAACCTGGCTATCCTTATGACCCACAGGGGCAGCCCATCCAAGGCTATCCTGCGGGCCAACAAGGGCCATCGTACAGTCTGTAAGGACCGTATTACAGCCCTTCCGGTCAACCTGTTCAGCCTCAGCCGGGGTACCAACCGGGACCGGTCTATGGTCCTGGGGGGAAAATCCAGCCTTCTCCACCAATGCAACCACAGTATCCTGTTGTTTCTAACGTTGCATATCAGTCGGGACCATCCTATGGTTCTGCTTCAGGTCAAACCGGTTTCCAGCAACCACCTGGCCCTATTCCTCCACCAGGCCAACCGACTCATCCGGTACAACCCGGTGTTCCGTCTCCAGGCCAACCGGCCCATCCGGTACAACCTGGGGCTCCTTTACAGCCAGGTCAACCTGCGCAACCGGCGCCGCTTGTCTATCCGAGTCAAACTGGTCATTTAGGTTAGCCCTCTCAGTCGGGTCAACCTGTTCACTCAGGTCAGCCCTCACAGCCGGGTCAACCTGTTCACTCAGGGCAGCCCACTCATTCCATTAACCCTGCACAGCAGTCGGTTCATTCGATTCCGTAGCCCAATCAACAGCTATGCCCTACTTATTAGGCCCCGCAGGGTTCCACTTTTCAGAAACCTACTCATCCTCAGGGTGGTTATTATCCTCATGGTCAATCTCAACCGAAATATAACCACCCCAGAGGCTCTCAGCATTATCCTCCTCCACCCGGTTTTACCTACACTCAGCAGCCAAATCCAAATGCTGCTTACGCCGGGCCGATACATAATCAGGGTCCGTACTCTGGTTATCAAGCCCCACACTCTGGTTACCAGCATCCAAATCAGTCTGGTTATACGACCTACACCCCCTACGATCAGAATCCTACGGGACAGAACCCATGGGGGCAAGGATATTCACAACCATTGTGGAGTATGGGTACCGAACCTCATCCCGGGCTTGGCATGATGGTTAATCCACCATTGCCGTTCCTGTCTACCTTGGAGCTGCTGGATGTTTCAAAATTGACCAATGATCCGATTTTACATAATCCGTATTGGCCTCCGGTTCCCACCAAGATACTAGGTGATTGCCCCAAGTTTGAGGGAAAAGATGGAGAGGACCCCCAGGCGCATGTGATGACGTATCATCTTTGGTGTTCGTCTAACTCTTGGGTCGATGATTCGATTCGTTTGCGCCTCTTCCAGCGTACTTTAACTGGAGCTGCTGCTAAGTGGTACATAGAGTTATCCCGTGGCATTTTCCAAGATTTCAATTCTTTAGCCATGGCTTTCCTCACGCACTTTCAGTTACCGATTCGTTATGAAGCCGGGACACACCTCCTGACTTCTCTGAAGCAGGATAAAGCCACTCACATCTCTGATCACATTCATGAGTGGCGGCGCCGTCGTAGACTAATCAAGTTTCACATACCTGATCAGATACTGACTCACTGTTTCACCACTTCCTTCGTGAATAAAATCGCCCAAGATATTGCGATGGGAGCGTGTGTGACGGAGGAACAAGCCATTGTGCGTGCCCAATATCTGGATCTTGTGTATTCTTAGTCCGGCACACTTTATGACATCTTGCCTGATGCTCCATGGTCCGGAACCTCTAAGGCTCTGCCTACCCCTGCGGTGGATGGTGTCATTGGTTCTGTCTCTCAGAATTCGAAGAAATCTTCGAATGGGAAGCAGAAGTCTAATTCTTCCAACAATGCTTCTGCTAATCCCACCCCGTCCGATTCTAGCAAAACCGTGGAGGTGAATTCCATTCAGGCCAATCCTACAGAGAAATCCTCCAAAGGGAAGAAGAAGGGCAAAGGAAAATCTAAATCTGATGCCCCAAAGCCAGAATCTAAATCTCGCCCTGAGGATGGCTCCCAGCGTAAACCAAAGTACCCTTGCCTCATTTGTGAAGGGGACCATTATACTAAGGATTGTCCATGACGATCCGAGGTTAGTCAACTTCTCAAGGGTCCTAAAGGGACTCCGACTATTCTAAAAGAGCCATTCCCTTCTCAACAGACCCAGATGGTTGAACAACCATCACCATCTGCACCATTTGGGTCCCATGTTTTCATGATGAAGAGTGTTGCACCTATCTCTGTCGCTACGCGTTCGAAGGATTACAACCAATCGCGGCAGGCACCCGGGAAGGCAGTTGCAGATGGACTGCCTCCCCTACCTGCCTTCGGTTCGTTGGAAATCGAGAAGCTTACTCCTGAACCGGTTGTGAAACCACCTTCCAAAGGTATCCTTCGAAGATCTTCTTATAATCCGAATGCTCGTGCCGCTCAACATTACAACATTGTTGAGGATCTGGCACAGGCGTAGTCTGCTATGTCTGCGCTAGAAGTTCTTCAAAGTTGTCCTTCGCAACGGAAGGCTTTACTGTCTACGATCGGGGGCATTGATCCCACCGATTCGAGTATTCTCACCTTCGATTTAGAGAATTTCACTCCCCAGCTTCCACATCAAATTGCTCTTATTATTCAAGTCAGGATTAACAGTCTTAACATTCATAGGGCTGTCGTGGATGAAGGTGCCTCTACCTCCGTTATGTCCTCCGCTTGCTGGAAGGCCATCGGCTCTCCAGCCCTTTCGTCATCTCCCAATGCCATAAAGGCATTTGATGGTCAGGAATCTAAACCCCTAGGTGTTCTCGAGAGCCTAGCGATCACATTACAGGGGAAGACTGTCAACGTGGAAGTAGAAGTAGTCGACGCCAGGCTCAACTACAATATACTTCTTGGCCGCAGCTGGACCCATGCCATGCTATGCATGCCATCCACCATTTTTCGACTTCTTAAGTTCCCTCACGAGGGCAAAATTGTCACGGTGGATCAGTTGTCATTTTTCACCTCTACCTCTGAGAACAACGTGCCATACGTCGATCAAATTCCAAATCCCTTGGACAGTGTAGGACTTGGTCTCTTCAAATACCCCATCCTCATGGGCATCTTTCCCACACCACCACCACACACTGCTCAAGTTAACATGATTTCCAGGTCCGATGACCCCTGGCTTATTCCTACGCCTGAGCAGGTGTTTGAGTTTGGAGAATCAATGCCCTTGACTCCAGTATAGATCAGCTACTGTGAAATTGTTGCCGCATCTGATCCTCCACCTCCTCAGCATGCTCCTTTGAGCATGGATCTTGACGTCTACTCTCAATCCCCCTGGCTTGGTCAGGCCGATGCACCGGATCCTCTCAAAGAGACTTTTCCTTCTGATGAGGCCATCATTGAAACTATGTCTCTTGAGGAGCTACCTTGGGGCGATGGACATCATCGCTCCTCTTTTATGCCTAGCTTGGGGGAAATGACTGACTGTCTGGAGCGTTATGCTTCTCAGGTTCCTACCCCTCCTCTTCAAATGCCTATTTTGACGCACAAGGTTTTTTTGGAAGGTAACCTGAGTAACATCACTCAAACCATCCCAATCAACATCTCCATTAAACCGGGGATCGTTGAGAATATTCACGTGGGAGTGACTTGTTCTACCGATGAGATTCAAGTCTATACTGATCTTTTCAAAGAATTCAGAGATGTGTTCACCTGGTCCTACGAGGAAATGCCAGGGATTGATCCCAGTATCGCAGTGCATGAGATTCCAACCTATCCTGGTGCGAAGCCCGTGCGCCAATGCTTACGCCCCATGCATCCTCGGAAAGCCGCCGCAATTAAGGCAGAAGTTGAAAAACTTCTGAACGCGGGCTTTATTTATCCTATCCCCCTCATAGAATGGGTTTCCAACATTGTCCCTGTGGATAAAAAGCAGGGTACGATTAGAGTCTGTGTTGATTATCGCGACATCAATCGCGCCTGTCCAAAGGATAATTATACCACTCCGTTCATAGACTAGATCATCAACGAATTTGCCGGAAGTGAGATCTATTCTTTGATGGACGGTTTCTCAGGATATAATCAGATCAATATTGCACCTGAGGATCAACACAAGACCACATTCATCTGTCCATGGGGTACTTTCACGTATAAAAAACTCCCGTTCGGCTTAAAGAATGCTAGAGCCACTTTTCAGCGTGCGATGTCCTCACGAGGGCAAAATTGTCACGATGGATCAGTTGTCATTTTTCACCTCTACCTCTGAGAACAACGTGCCATACGTGGATCAAATTCCAAATCCCCCGGACAGTGTAGGACCTGGTCTCTTCAAATACCCCATCCTCATGGGCATCTTTCCCGCACCACCACCGCACACTGCTCAAGTTAACATAATTTCCAGGTCCGATGACCCCTGGCTTATTCCTACGCCTGAGCAGGTGTTTGAGTTTGGAGAATCAATGCCCTTGACTCCAGTAGAGATCAACTACTGTGAAATTGTTGCCGCATCTGATCCTCCACCTCCTCAGCATGCTCCTTTGAGCATGGCTCTCGACGTCTACTCTCAATCACCCTGGCTTGGTCAGGCCGATGCACCAGATCCTCTCAAAGAGAATTTTCCTTCCGATGAGGCCATCATTGAAACTATGTCTCTTGAGGAGCTACCTTGGGGCGATGGACATCATCGCTCCTCTTTTATGCCTAGCTTGGGGGAAATGACTAACTGTCTGGAGCGTTATGCTTCTCAGGTTCCTACCCCTCCTCTTCAAACGCCTATTTTGACGCACGAGGTTTTTTTGGAAGGTAACCTGAGTAACATCACTCAAACCATCCCGATCAACATCTCCATTAAACCGGGGATCGTTGAGAATATTCACGTGGGAGTGACTTGTTCAACTGATGAGATTCAAGTCTATACTGATCTTTTCAAAGAATTCAGAGATGTGTTCGCCTGGTCCTACGAGGAAATGCCAGGGATTGATCCCAGTATCGCAATGCATGAGATTCCAACCTATCCTAGTGCGAAGCCCGTGCGCCAACGCTTACGCCCCATGCATCCTCGGAAAGCCGCTGTAATTAAGGCAGAAGTTGAAAAACTTCTGAATGCGGGCTTTATTTATCCTATCCCCCTCACAGAATGGGTTTCCAACATTGTCCCTATCGATAAAAAGTAGGGTACGATTAGAGTCTGTGTTGATTATCGCGACATCAATCGCGCCTGTCCAAAGGATTATTATCCAACTCCGTTCATAGACCAGATCATCGACGAATGTGCCAGAAGTGAGATCTATTCCTTGATGGATGGTTTCTCAGGATATAATCAGATCAATATTGCACCTGAGGATCAACACAAAACCACATTCATCTGTCCGTGGGGTACTTTTGCGTTTAAAAAACTCCCGTTCGGCTTAAAGAACGTTGGAGCCACTTTTCAGCGTGCGATGTCCTGCGCTTTTCATGACATTTGCCATATCGTTCAGCCTTATCTGGACGACTTGCCTGCTCATTTGGCTAAGCGAGAGGACCATCCCGAACATCTCCGCCAGATCTTTCTTCGTTGCAGGCGCTACAACATTAGGCTTAATCCTCATAAGTGTGTCTTCGGCATGGATTCTGGCCGTCTTTTGCGATTCATAGTCTCGAAAGACGGGATTCGCCTTGACCCTTTAAAGGTTGAGGCCATTATTAATCTCCCATCACCCTCCTCCCTATATCAGCTACAGAGTCTGCAAGGGAAAGAGAACTTTCTTCGGCGCTTTATCCCGAATTATGCTGAGGTGGCCAAAGGATTCACTCGTCTATTAAAGCAGAACGTTCCCTTCCATTGGGACGAAATCACTCAGCAATCCTTTGAGAAGCTGAAGACGTTGCCTTTCAATGCTCCGTTGCTTCATCCTCCGGACTACCACCGCGACTTCACTTTATATCTCGCCGCCGCATTTAGCACCATAGCCATGGTCTTGGTGCAGGATGATGATGATGGTAATGAACATGTTGTTTATTATCTGTCACGGAACCTTCTCGATCCAGAAACGCGTTATGCTCATGTCGAGAAGTTGGCATTAGCAGCAGTACACGCTGTGCAGCGCTTTCGCCATTACATCCTTTTGCGTACGATAACAGTGGTTTCAGATTGCAACCCTATGACGTATATTCTCTCTAGACAATTACTGGGGGGAAAGTACTCCAAGTGGATTGTTAGCCTGGAGGATTTTGACTAGAGTTCACTACCGCTAAGTCAACTAAATCACTGGTTTTCGCAGATCTTATATGCTCTCTCCCTACAGACTCCACTCCCTCACACTCTGAAGACCATATACCAGACGAAACGCTTTTCCTCATCTGTACTCGTGACCCTTGGTACGGTGACATAATTGTGTATCTTCAGACCTCAAAATTTCGGTCTGAGTTGGATAAAGCTGCCCGCCGTCGGATTCGGCATCAATCCCAGCCCTACCGTATAGTAGGAGATACCTTATACCGCATTGGAGTAGATTCGGTGCTCCGGCGGTGCCTAACCTTGGAGGAGGCTGAAAAGGTCCTAAATGACTGCCACAGTGGCGCCTGTGGTGGAAATATCTCTGGATATGCTACTACCCAGAAAATTCTGCGAGTAGGTTATTTCTGGCCTTCCATATTCAAAGACTGTATCACGGCAGTCCGTAAATGTCATTCGTGCCAGATATTTCAGCACAAGATGCGTGCGCCGCCTCTCCCCTTGCATCCTGTTATTACCGTTAGCCCTTTTGCGAAATGGGGCGTGGATTTTATGACATGTAACCCTCACTCGGCCGGGGGGCATGCGAATATAATTGTCGCCGTCGACTACTTCACCAAGTGGGCCAAGGCGATGCCTACACTAGCTGCTGACGGTAAAACGGCTGCTCAATTTATATTCAACCACGTTATCGCATGGTTCGGGGTTCCTCAGGCCATTGTCACCGATCATGGTACTCATTTTCAAGATTATATGATGGCTGAGCTGACTTCAAAGTTGGGCTTGCGTCACAACAGCTCAACACCATATTACCCTCAGGCGAATGGTCAGGTTGAAGTAGTGAACAAGGTTCTGGTCACTATTCTTCAACGAACAGTTGGTATTCACAAATCCAATTGGCATCTCCAACTGTTCTCAGCTCTTTGGGCATACCGAACATCTGCTAAGAGTGCAACTGGATTCACACCATTTCAATTGGTGTATGGTCTGGAAGCAACTCTCCCGGTTGAATGCGAGATTCCTTCTTTGAAATTAGCTGTGGAACTTCTACCTAATACTTCTGCTGAGGAAGAACGTCTTCTGTATCTAGAACGGTTAGATGAAACCCATCGTCTGGCTGCTTTGGTTATTGAAGCACAAAAGAAGAGGGTCAAAACTCATTTTGATCAATCTGTTTCCCCCCATTCCTTTATCGAAGGAGACCTCGTCCTCCTGTACAATCAAGCACATGACAAGCTTGGAGCTGGTAAGTTCCAGCCTATGTGGCATGGGCCCTATATAGTAAAACGCTTTTTGAAAAATGGGGCCCACGAGCTTATAGATTATGAAGGAGTTCTGCTAGCGCAGCCCAGAAATGGGATGTACCTCAAAAAGTGATTTCTTGGTGTGATGTGTGTACATAGGTGTGTGTTTTTCATTTGTGTGCATATATGGTGTGGTGTGCCTTGTAAACATCTTTCTGCTGATCGGGTCTTCCTGGTTGTGCAGATGTCTATTCATCCATTTGTTGGTTTCGCGGATGGTGCCTCCCACAGTACCAGGAATCTGTCTTCAACAGCCTGGGTAATCTATGATCCTGCTGGTGAGTTGGTCAACTTGCAAGGTGTGTGTCTAAGACGTACTACGAACAACATCATGGAATATAGTGTTGTGTTAGAATTATTAACCGAGGTGGTAAACCTTGGTATCTGTGAATTGCTTGTGTATCTAGATTCGCAACTTGTAGTGTTACAGCTGAATGGACACTATTCGGTAAGAAACCCGTCCATTTTACGTCTGTATCTGTGTATTCGATTACTGGAAAGGAATTTTGACTACATTACATATCAACATATGCCCAGGCATTTGAATACATTAATAGATGCAGTAGCAAATTTGGTATTAGACAGACATTTGCGCAATTTGTAAATCATCATCACATGTAAAGAAAGATCCATCCAGAAATAGATATGCATATATATAGATATCGAAGTGTTTACATAGAGTGTGTCACATAAAGTCAAAAATATACATAATCGTCTTAAATACATCTGAAGACGATATGTCTCTCAAAAAATATGTGTGGTAAAATCCCTAAGAGTCTAATCCGCATGGTGCTCATGATAACATGTAACTGCACGCACTAAGTGTCTCAGAAGTCGGTGGATCCGACTAGGTACTCCCACCGTATGATGCTGGTACGCCATCGGTACATCCGCCAGTCGAGCATAGTCTGGGATCCCTCGGGCAATACCCTCAAGATTCTGGATCAAATCCTCCCCTCCTGCACCCTCTGCCTGAGGATCAGGGGCGAGAAGAGTCCTCCGCGCGATTGGAGACATATCGGCTGGTCTCTCGGGGCCCACATCTGCATACACATAAAAAATGTGTTAGGACGAATGTGTATTAACAACAAAAAAATCATAAATCATAAAAATAAAAAAGATGAGGTCATACCCAGCTCCTCGTCGCAGTCATCTCCTTCTGGCAGTGGGAGATCTAGGCCTCTAGTGAAATCGGTTCCTGCATATGGCCAGTCTTCCACAATGATCAACTGGCACCGTAACCACCCAAAAAGTTCTGGCCTCCACGACATCTGTTGGCCTCCTCTAGCTCTAGGCATTAGTGCTGCCCAGCGAGCCATTCTTGGCTCTCGTGGAATCGGCTCAGCTACAATGGCCCCTTGGCCTTGGAAGATTGGTAATCATTCTAGAATAAACAATACTAGGATGGAACCATAGCCGAACTGTTTCAGTTTGGCTTGCTTGCATTTCGTGAGCTGTCTCTTCATGTTGATTGTTACTGTTGTAGCCCATTCAAACAAAAGTGGAGTCATGCACTCTGAGGCCAGCAGGAGTTGGGCCTTTGTGGCCTTGTACGGTGCCTACGACCCTACAGCCCGCGTGATGGTATGCAGGACAACTCTCAATGCCAGATCAGGGATGGTGTGGATATCCACCTTTTTGCTCCCTGATCCCATTTGTGCTCTTGGGCACACTCGTGCCATCACCTCTTCCATCTTCTCACCGGATGGTCTGCTCCCAGTCAAGATGGGTACCGGACCTCTGCGAGACAATCTGGTTATGAAATACACATCAGAAACCTCCAGCTCCAATACCTGGTCTCACAACTTGAACACTTGTTCCTGTTCATCCCAAATACTGATCAGATACTGGAGGAGCTCAGGCTGAGCTCGTAAACAGGGTGTTAGGAAGAACTTCTTTAGCCCACAGGTTTTGAGGGCATTCATGCAAGCCTCACTTTCTATGGCCTGTTCGTCCTCTTCTCCATGCTCTCTTTCTTTCCACTCAATCACCATTTTTCTTGATTTCCTGCATCCAGATGGTCACAAACCCATAATTAGATCTCTGTTAGGCTTCAAAATTCATTTAAATTGATTAAAATTTCGAATTTCTAGGCGGAAATTTGGGTTCGGCCGCTGGCGCAGCTGTTTTGTGAATAGTCGCGCCACGTGGCGCGAGGCCTTTACATGAAAAAGCCCATTGGCGCGGGTCCGTGCCCGATACCGGCGCCAATGAGCGCAGCCCTAAAAATTCAAAAAGTTGCCACAAGAATCTGGTACATGAGGGAAAACTATTAAAAAATGGATTGAAATGAAGTACAGGGAAGCGCCTCTTACCTGTCACAGACGAGAATCTGAATGGTAAACCGGATCTGTCGCAATCGCCGTCAGAAGTTTGCACACCAAATGGACCACTGCTACTTTTCACCAAGGTGAATAGTAAATGTAATTTTGTTTTTACCATTTTGGCATATTTATAACTTTTTCGACATAGGATAGGTTTTAAAAGTTATTTTTATCAAATATTTTAATATGTTATGTCGAAAATGGGTTTTACGCTTGCTTGGTATGTGCAGCAACAGGTTTTTCGTGACTTTAACGGTGAAAACGAGTTGTATTTTATACTTTTTTGGACTTGGTGAATACACAAAAAAGTCACTTTGGAGTCATCTTTCAGCTCTTTTCTAACTCTCTAAACATGAAAAGATTGTCGAGGCCCTTGTCGTTTCGATCTCGTTGAAATGGACACGAATCGACATCTACCCAGTATACGTTTACCCCTTTTTCGGGCTGGGATAGATTGATTACGTAAAAGGAATACCCTATCCTATTGCGACTAGGAGGTTTTCTCGGATATTGTTTTCTACCTTTTCGGATCTGAGAAACTATTTACGAAAAGGGACCTTTGGAGTTTACTTTTCTGCTGTCTTTTCAAACTCTCTAAACATGAAAAGACGCTGAGTTCTTCCTTTGTCAGACTTGTTAAACCCTGATGACATCAGATTCAGTCGAAATGATGCTCTCCGAGTTCCTCCTTCCTAGGAATCGTTAAATGCACTAGGATGGATTCGCCTGAAGGGCAGACTTATATTACAAGCATATGTTATCCCCTTCAAGCTTGTTATCAAAAATAATTGGGGTAATCGCCAGAAATGGTGGGGGAAAAAATGGAACCGTCATCATTGTCATCGGCAGTATGTCGCTCTTGAACATGGCACTCGTCTGCATTCGTGTCGGGTTGGGGATATCTCATCTCGTTTCTTCACTTTGCCTCCGTGGGTTTGGATAATCCTTTTTGACCTCTCCTCTGCTCGTTGCCTTGTCACCATGACCTCTGATCTGTTTATGTTAGATACTGCCAAAACCACTATTTGTGCTATTATATGTTCAAGAGAAGTTGACCTCTGCAAATATCAACCTTCCTCTGATTCTCATACAATCCTGATTCACAAAAAATATCATGTTCCTCTGTCTCGTGTCGATGATGTGGGAAACATTATGGCCCACCTTCGTTCAAGGTCACTTCCTGTCGACTTCAGCTCATTATCCAGGAAGCTGACGTAGAGACTCCTTTATGGTACCTTGGAGCTTGCATGCCTCAATGGTAGGTTTGTCGCATTCGACGATGGGTTTTCATCATTGGCCTCCGATCAAGTGATTCTACGAGTGTTTGACGCCAGCTCATTGATTCACATGCCGTAGATTGTACCTATAGTACCTTGAGGGCCATTGTCATTATTGGTGGTTCCTCTCGCATCTGTTAACAGCTCTCATCATTGGCTGGTAATGAGACAATGTTCTTGCATGTTCGAGTTCAGCTCACATATTCGCATGCTTGAACTTGTACTTTGTTTGGGTCGAGATGGAGTGCAAGACCCTGGACTGTGTCTGTTGTAATCCAGTCTGTGATATTGTGGATTATTTTCATTATGTACATGGCTCACTGATTGGATGGCTGCGACCATACTTGAGTCTATTTATTGATCCTCGTTGGATGGCTGCGACCATACCTTGGGTCTGGATTATTGTATACTCTTTTTTGGATGGATGTGTCCATACCACATATACATCATGTACTTGAGATATCAGTTGTATTTCTCCACGCAGGTTTTCCGACGGCAGAGCTTTAGTTGGACACGTTCTCGTAAAGCATTTCACCCCTCTCTCACTCTCGGGCCTCATGCTTTCGGGGACATCTGTTACACAGTAATTTGTCACTGTCCCTACCATTCCCCATCCCGCACATTGGAGGGCCCATTATGTGACCTGTGAGCAATGTCATGCCTTGAAACCATTATCATTGCACTCCTCTAAACATGAGCTTCAATTGCCCTAAAAATTTCTCCTTGCAAAAAACCATAAAAACATCCCTTTTTGCATTGGCGCGGGCAGCCAGTTCATCACTCGTGCCAATGGGGAAAATCCTACAAAGAGGCCCCGCCAACTGGCGCTCTGTCCCAGAGTTGCAGTCGCGCCAGCCAATTTAAGGAGTGTTTTTTAAATAAGAAAGGCGGAAGATTTGTTTCAACAAACTCAGAAACTGCTATCTATCTTGAGTTGGGAGGTTTGGTTCCGGAAGTTCCATGGAAGGGAAGTGGTTTGCCACCTCTCATGGAAGCTTCCTTGATGATAGGGCCAATCCCACAATTATAGGGATCCCAAATCCCCTTCCTCCTTCTATAAAAGCTTGCCCATTGCCATTGCAAGCTAGTCTTGAAGTGCCTAAGCTTTGAATCTCCAAATTCCCAAGAGCCTTTATGCTGTAAGAGCCCTCTTTCTTCCCTTAAGGCTGACTCAAGTAAGGAGACTATCATCGAGAGACTCTAGAGAGGCTTGTCCCTTCCCTGGCGAGCTTTGCGAGACGTGAACAACTGGAGATGCTTCCGAAGGAGACCGCAGTGTCAGAACATTGGTTGTACTCTCTTTCGATTGCTTATTAATGAATGACTACCGGTTATGGTTCCACTCTGTTTTTCACTTATGAGAATGATGAGTTATATCCTTTCTGACTGATATATAGTTGCGTATTCTGGATTTTATGCTTGTATTCATGTTTTTTCTTGCATGTGCAGGTGTCCATTCACGGAGATCGTGAGGATCGTGATCTGCCGAGGCTAAGGAACGGGAACGCTGTCTCTTCTACGAATCATAGCACTGGACTCCAGGTAGGCCTCCATCATTGGCTTATTTATTCACAATTAGGAACTTGCGCTGTAGCATTTGATGATTGTTGCTAGACCCCTGCTGGGCTAGTAGGGATCGCCTCTGTCCGCAGAGGGGATTTACCTCCTCAACAGATGGGATGATGAAATAGTGAAAATTTATCCTAAGGAGAATGAAGTCAGTGAGATTTCTAGAACTCACAATGTTCATGAACTTTGTTTCTAGAAATCTAGGATAAGTATTTAGTCATCCATGAGAAGAAAAAATTACTGATGACTAATAGTGGCTCCACTTGGGGAGGGCATCTCCTTTTCAGGAGGTGTCCAGAACTTCATATTTCTTGGTTTTATGAAGACCAGTGCCTCATCCATTGGGCATATTTTTACTTATTTTTCATTTGCGGATGCTTCTTTGAATTTGTGATCTCAATAATTTGAAAAACATGGTTAGCTAAACTTCATCTCTACCTACCCAACCTACTTTTCTAACATTGTTTTTCACTTGGGTGCACTTGGTCTGGAAAACCCTTGACATCAATTTGTTTTGAAAGCATAAAAGACTATCTACTTCTACCCTTATTACTTCCATGGGTTCAAATTATGCTAATGAACTCTTTCATTCTCTACCTAGACTACTCAACTATCAAGATTAAGCTATTTGACAGGATTGATTCACTAAGCTATAAACATGAGATTGAAAGCATGGCTTAAATCAGGATTAGGCAATCTGACTTACCATGGGTTTGTGGTATAAGAACAAGTTGCACACAAATATTATTTTTGTACAAAGTAAGACTTCAGGAAACATAAGGGCTATGATCAATCATGTGTTAAGAATCCCCTTTTCCTCTTTGGTTCATATTTGAGCATGTGGAACCAATATCTTTCATTCCTAATCTATCTTTTGACAATTCATGTTTGAATGATTTGACCAAGTATCTTTCACTAACTTATCAACAAAAAATTGAAAATATATTTCAACCATGATTAGGCTAGATGACTGAAACAAGACCTTCTTTTTTGAACCAGTAGTGGAATTTAGGCTTGCACACTTTAAGTACTACTATTTTTTGGGTATGGGGCTATACCTCTTCTTTAAATCTGCCCTCTTTTTCTACTTTTCTTTGTTTCGTGTTTTTTCATTTTTTTTTCCAAACAATATAGAACTTAAAATATGCTCACAAGGCTGATCTTATTTTCCATACCTATATATCCTAATCTAATTTATACATGATATACATTCAGCTGGTGAACTCTCATTTCCAATACATCCAATCAAGAAGATGATTCCATGAGGGACCTTGGTTTAGCTTTTTGAGTGTTTTGAAAAAACCAAAAGGCCACTCCCACTTCATTTGTGTTTGAACAACAATGCCTAAAATGTTCTTGAAATTCTGCATAAAATTTCTCTTGACATGTTTTACTCCCTCTTCTAATGTCTCTAACAAATTAGCAAAGGTATCTTGAAACAATACCTAAATGTGAAGATTTGGAAAATAAGATTGATCTAGGACTGTTTCTTCCTCCACTTGGCTGAGCTTAGGACTCTTTTTGGAAAAAAACTCTTCCTCTTCCTCATGATCATCTGAACTGGTAGATTCATCATAGATTGTAATGTTTTCCTCTAGCACACTTGATAGGTTTTGAAAGAGTGGGCTGATTTCTGTGTGAAAACCACCATGTTGATGAGTAGGAGCACTCCTTGGCAAAAAATCTTCTTGAGAAAGAAGTGTAGCAACTTTCTTGTGATCATCAATTTTCAAGCCTTCATTTGCTTCCAAATTTTCTAAGCTTTCCTCATCAATGTCATACTTGTTATGCATTGGCTAGTTACCTTTCTCAGGTAGATGAAACTGAGCTTCCTCCCAAAAACCAAGTGTTGAATGATCCGCAAAGTTAGCTTCTTTTTGGAGAACATCATCATTATCAACATATTGATCAAACATTGGAGAATCATTGATATAATTAATGTTACCAACTGCACATATTGGACTATCAGATTGTTTCCCTTTGAATTTATCTATAAATCCATTTTCTGCTATGTGATAGCTAGGATTAGGAGGAAAATAAATAGAGATGTTATGTTCATATGAAAGATTAGAGGTTGACTGCATGTTTATCAGCTGATCTATCTCCTCTTTAGTTAGAAAAGGAGGCATTTTTCTCTTTCTTTGGATATAACTACAATAGTCCTGTTTCTCTTGTGCAGGTTGATTTTGAGGCTGAATGTCTTCTTGAGCCACACCTATGAGAGATGATGAATCATCATTTGTGCCTTTAGAGAGGTCCTATGGGTTCTCTTTCATTCCTTGATTTATTTCATCCTCAACCAACTCTTCTTGATTTTTGTGATAGTTAACTTGGGCATGAAATTCATGAATTTTATCTGATAGATCCTCAGGGTGCCAATTTGTTTTTATAATATGAAATGAATCAAAGCATAAATGTAGAGATCCTAAATGTTTTGACTCCTTCTCTATTTCAGATTTTGTGATTTCAAAATGGCTTAAGGGAAAGACCTCTGGATATGCAAAAGGGTTTGCATCATCTATCTTGTCCCTGATTGAATCTTTAGAGCATTCCACCTTGTTTCCATTTGCAATTTTCTTGTAATGTTGTCTTAGTAGTGAAGCATAGGATATAGGAAGGTATCTAGTACTTACTTGATAGCTTTCAGCATCTTCTTCTTTATAATCTTGCTCAATATGCATATTTTGATTGTTATTATTGTCCTGTAATGACAGAGTTTGTTCTTCCCAACGAAAAGGTATAGGCTGTTTTGAATAAATAGCACCAATATCAACCTTGTACTCTTTGCCTTTCTTGCCAAGTATATGCATCATTTTGGTGATTGTATCTATCAACATCTCTAGCTTTACCTTTGAAGATATCAGTTTCTCTTGAGCTACTTTGTCCTTCTTTATTGCTTTGAACTTTACCTCTCTTTCTAGTATGTTTAATTCCAAAGTAATTTCCATATTCTGAATTTTTTCCAGGTTTGAAGGGTCTTTTTCTCTTATCTAGAAATCCATTTCCGGGTCAAAAGAATTTGGGTAGTGCAAGAGAGCCCACCCTAGGGGTGGTTTTATCTTAGCAGGTATTGCATGGTATAATTTATTGAACCTGGCTGAAAATTGTTGTAACGTCCCCTATGGATGTCTTTTGAAATGGTTGTAGTCCTTTATGATGAGAAGATCATTTCCCATGACTTCCCACCTATCTAAGAAAATTTGAGTGAATTGATGAAAGTTTCTAATGCTTGCAGCTGGAAGGTCCTTAAACCAACTCATAATTTTTTCTTGTAATGATAAGGAAAACATTATAATACACACATCATCTTCTTCTATTTCAAATAGGTCAAGTAAACCCTCAATATTTTGAATTTGTTCTTCACCGGTGACTTTTGAGTTTTCTCCATCAAATCTGGGTAGTTTATTTGCAAGATTTGCAGGGAGGGCCTGGAGGATAAGAGGCAACATTAGATGCTTGTATATTTCTCGTACCTTTGTGGATATAGGTAGTGCAAAAAGAGATTGATGATTTTTTGAGGTTCCAACAAGAGTTGGAAATGTAGTATGAGGCTCATGTTTCACTACATCTTCCACAGGTGTATCTAGGGTAGTCACAGGTGTATAAGTCTGCACAAGGTATGCAATTTGAGGTTTAGCTTTTTGAGGCTTGAGATATTTCCAATGATCAATGTAGATATCATCAGTGTATTCTTGATTAGGCTTAAAGTAGGATAGAACATGGTTATAGTTAAAAACAATAATTTTTTGAATCCAACCTAGGCCTGAGTGCTTTCTCTTTCTAGGATGACTGGTCATGTTTCAGATTCTTCCTCCAGTGGAGTCTTCAGGTCTATTGAGATTTTTTGGAGTCACCAGGTGGATGATTTCAACTATTTTAAGGCAGGTTTCTATCCACCATCAGCAACTGAATACCAATCTAAGTGTGTTTGTAGGATTTCTGAGATCTAAGGAAAACTTAGTTTGTCACTAACTCAGAAGGTCCCACCATGATCGCCAGAATGTTAGCGTGGCAGTGAGGTGGCAATGAATCAATGGGTACATAATGTTTCAGCTTGTGATTTACTCAGAAATTTCCACTGTGATCGCCAAAATGTTAGGGTCCCGTGATTTGGAAAATTGGTAGACCAAATGACAAGGTAACATGAAACTAGTCTTTGGAGTCCTAGGACCTAGCCTTCCTGGAATCAGAGCGGGCTCTCTCTATTGTTTGCAAAGGATGTGCGATTTTCTTCTTTAGATGGTTGATTTTAGGCTATTTGTTAAGTGTACGGTTTGTTGATTGTTTTGGTTGGGTAAGAGGAACAGGTAGAATAGGTGGAGTGAGAGGTCTTTAAATAATTAGGCTATGGATTCAATGAAAGTAATGAGTATCTCAATAATGAATCAGAGTGCACTACAGGGCAAATCTATCAAGTTTAATGGATCCTTAAGGTAATGTATGAAGTGGGGTGGACATCAAGTTGGGGAAAAACAAGGTATGGCAAAGCGCAGTGAAGTATCCTTTGTCATTTACCTATGAAAAAGAAGGTCCTAAATATGATAGTCAAAAGATACTAATCATAAGATAGGGAAGACCATTTACTCAAAGACAATACTTAAACATATAAATATCCAAGATAAACATTTCAATGAAATAAAGAAATCATGAAAAGCTTATCTTACTTAATAATTTCACCTTCAGAATTGGGAAAACATATAAGATGACACAATAAATTTCATTAATCAAAGAGGGAACTCCTAAACATTGTTTATTAAGCTAAAATAACTCTGAAGAAAACTGATAGGCATGGGCAAAGGGCAAGATCAGAACAACACCTCTTTGACTTAACCTAGCAAGGAGTGTTGGCAATATGATGCAGAGTGTTGTCCTTGATGGCAAACCACTTGATAAAGATGATGGCAACCTACTTAATGAAGTTGTTCTTAATGATTGATGAGTTTATTAATGATGTAAATCTGATGTTCTACAAGTATTTCAGAAGTAGTAGAAGAAAGGAATTCAGTCTGTGCCAGAACAATGATGAAAACTGTATGTCACAAGGCATACGTGGGTTTTCTTAATAGAAGTAGCGTATGCACGCGGGAAATAACGTGCCAAGTCGCGTATGCTCAAATGCGATCTAAATGTGTAAACCAGGGGTTAATACCATGGTATTGACCCATTGTATTGAGCGCTGGTTTGTCTATTTGATCCCATCTAGGAATACCATCGGAAGTGATGTGGTTTTGGCTCATGGTATTGACAAAGGCTAAATCTATATAAGGAGAAGAGAATCATTGTACAAGGTGTATGAGTCTGGGTTTGAATGAATACTTCACTCTGAAGTATGTATGAATGGAAAGGGTAACAGTTTGATGATAGATCTGAATCTGTGATGCACCTATGAAGAAAATTATGAAGAAGGGAATCTAGATCTGAAATGTATTTGTATCTTCTAGATCTGTATATGGAATGTTTAGATCTGAGATGAGGTGAACATCTGTCTGAAGTGAAGGGTAAAATCTGAACTGAATATCTGATCTGAAGAAGTATGCTGTCCTATAATGTTTGAAGATCTATACGCAAGTTTGTAACAGAGGAAGCGTGTATATACGTGGGTTTGATAAAGAGAAAGCACGTATGGGTTGTGAAATTAGTTCTGTAATGTGTAGATGTATACGCGGGTTGATATGAATGGAAGCGCGTATATACGCGACATCAGTGAAAGTAAAGCACGTATGAAAACTAGGGTTTGCTGAAGTTTTTGGTATGAGATGTCTGATTTGTTCTGTTGGTTTACTGCTATCTGTCAATGAGTTTCAGTTTAATGTATGATTGAGCTTAAATGTGTGGAGTGGGTCCAGTCTGAAAATATGATGAAAAGTGGCCTGCAACTTGTGCTCTAAAGAAATCTTTTGGATCTAGTATGAAAATTGATGAAACATGGTCCATGGTGGTGCTGAGGGTTGTATCCTTTAGTCAGGGGGTTGTAGCTCCCTTCCCGGTGAGGCTGGTAAACGAGAGCAGGGGGTCGTAGCTCCCTTCCAGGAGAGGCTGGTAAACGAGAGCAGGGGGTCGTAGCTCCCTTCCAGGAGAGGCTGGTAAACGAGCGCAGGTGGGTGCTTGCGTACTGGTATGAGTCTGCGCCAGTACATAGTTGTAAGATGTTTTCTTTATAATAAAATATTGAAGGCTGAGACAACGGCAGCGGTGGTTTTTCACCGACTTGGGTTTCCACCTAAAATCCTGGTGTTCATGTGTGATGCGTATGTGTGATGGTTTATTTTGTTATTACTACACTGCTTACTGTTAACTAAACATCAGATGAATGAATGTTCCAAATATCTAAGTTAAGAATTATCTGCATAATAATATCTATGTGCATACGCATGTTTTATTAAGGATATATGCATGTATACGCGAGTTGGCTTCAAGAAAGTAGTGTATGGGTTTTAGAGCATGAAAAAGTAAAAATATTTGAGTATGCCCTAAATACTGATTCACCCCCCCTCTCAGTATTTTTCCCAACAATTGGAATCAGAGCAGGTCCTTCTGCAGAAGCTTGATCGCTTGAAGGAGATCCGTCGCAATGGGAAGTCATGAAGGGGTAATGTCTACAAGGCCACCTCTATTCAATGGAAATAATCTGTTATTCTGGAAGATAGGAACAAAAGCATATTTGCAAAGTCTTGGTGCAGAAGTATGGGCAATCGTGGAAGGAGGTTATCAGTATCCGGCAAGTATTCCTACTGATGCAGCAGAAAGGAAGAAATATGAAATCAATGCCAAAGTCGTCAATGTCTTATTAGGAAGCATGTCTGAACCAGAATTTGCTAAAGTGATGCAACTAAATTTAGCAAAAGAAATATGGGACAAAATCATTCTGAGCTATGAAGGAGATACAAAGGTAAAAGATGCAAAACTCCAAACTCTCAGAATTGAATATGAAAATTTAAGGATGCATAGTGATGAGAGTATTGCCAGTTTCTTCTTACGTCTTGATGATATTATAAATCGTATGAGAAGTTTGGGTGAAACCATAACCGATACTACTCTGGTGGAAAAAGTCTTAAGATCTTTAACTTCAAATTTTGAGTGAAAAGTATCAGCTATTGAAGAAAGGCAAGATCTGCAAACTCTTACTATTGTTCAACTACATGGTATTTTGACTGCTTATGAAATGAGACAAGGAGGTCCCTCTCAAATCAAAGAAGTTTCTTTTAAGGCGTGTGCAAAAGGAAAAGAAAAGGAAGTTTTCAAGGAATCAAATTATATATCAGAAGAAGAAGAAGCAAATTTTGTGAGAAGACTCCAACCAGGTACAGGAAGATTCAAAGGTAAGCTTCCCTTCAAATGTTTTGATTGTGGAAGAGTTGGTCATTATGTTGCGAAATGTCCTTATAGAGAAAATCATGATAAAGGAAAACAATTTGTAAAGGGAAAGAGTTATTATGCAAATGAAGATAATAATGAAATGTCAAGTGAAGATGAAGAAGATTCTTACCAAGATCTGAAAGTTCTCATGGCAAGGAAGCAAAAGAAGAAGGCTACTCAAAGAAAGAAGATACCTCAGAAAACATGTGCAGCAGAAAATGAAGAAGAGGAAACAGGTATTGATTGTTGTTCTTGTAATCCACTTTCTTGTGCATGCAATGATGAAGATAGTAAAAGTAATAGTATAAGTCTAGAAGCAAATCTCAAGATCAATGATGAAAGAAATGATTGGAATCAATTTCATAAGAGAGAATCGACCTACAAAGATATGATCTCTAGAATGAATGAACAGAAAGAAATACTGAATGGACAGATAGACAAGTATCAAAAGTTGTATGTTGATGCAACCAATCGAAGTGAAAGACTTGAATTAGAAATCATCTCTCTCAAAGAAGATCTAGAAAAATCAAATAAGAAGAATGAAGAACCCCTACCTTTTGAAAAGAAAGGACTTGAAGCATAAATCATCTCTCTCAAAGAAGATCTGGAAAAATCAAATAAGAAGAATGGAGAACTGCTACAAACATGTGAAGAACAAGAAAATTGGTTGAAGGAAGAGATTTTAAAATTGAATGATCAAGTAGAAGAAGGAAGAAGGAAAGAAGAAAGCATGAAGAAGTAATGTGAAATTTTGGAGGTTGAGGTAAATATTTTGAAAGGTAAATTAGAAGAAAAAGATAAACTCTTGAGGTTTCAAGATAGTACTAAGATTCCTTACAATAGTCTTAGTATTCAAAGGTCTCCCTCTGTTAAATTTGGTTTTGGTTTTCATGAAACTGCTAAAGGAGAATCTAGTTCACAAGGAAGTGCTAAAGATTCAAAGAATATCAATGCAAAACCTGAAGTGTTGGTAGAAACAAAAGGTCAACCGACAATCATGAACTCTCAAAATAAATCATTCCCTCCTTTGATCAATAATGTTGAATTCTTTAAATGTCATAATTATGGGCATGTTGCAGCCAATTGCAGGAGCAGATTGTTTCAGTCACAAACAAGCAGATTCTACACAGAAAGGTACTCAGGTGTCTTCAAAGGGTATTGTTTTTCATGCAACAAGTATGGTCATAAAGCAGCTGATTGCAATAGAAGAAAGAATAGAAAAAAACATTATGATCCATATGCTTACTTTTCTGGACACATAAGATGTTATGCCTGTAACAAGTATGGACATGTAGAAAACGAATGCAGGATGAATGGATCTAAGAAAGTGGACAATTTCCAACACACAATTAGAAAGTTCAAGCAAAGTTGGAAAAAGAAGGAGGATCGGTCAGAAACGTAGGGAATATTGACCCTACTGCAGTCATCTGCTTCTAAAGCTTACTTCTCATAATGACTGTAGGAATGATGTGAGATACATTCTGGTGATTAGTAATGTATCATCACAGGGGGAGCAATGTAAGATGATTCTCATGGTTGGTTTGGTAATTCTGGTTATGTTTATTTTTTATAGTGCATCTGTTGTGAAGAAGACAGGAACAGGTGGTACAAATTCAGGGGGAGAAGGAGTGTGAAATTTTCAGTATTTCACTTTCCATACGTGGGTTTAATGAAGTAAAGTCGCATATACATTCGAGTTCCATTGGACACAGATGCGTATGCATTTATGATAAGAGAATTAGTATGATAGCTCAAGAACAGGAGCACAGGTTCAGGGGGAGCATCAGTCTAACTGCCAATGATTGCACTGTTGACATTGTATCTAGTTATACTCATGCTGATGAAATGATACATGGTTTCTTTTGATGAGATTATGGATGAGCCCTATTTGCTTTTTTGTTGAAGAGTATTGTTTGCTTTCACACATCGATAAGATGGAAGTCTTATGATTCAGACAGATCATGCAGAGATTGTTGCTGATGACTTGCTGTTGAAGGTATTCAGGTTGCACAAGCTAAGGAGGAGCCTTGGTCATATGGAAAGGATGCTTGGATGTACATTTTCAGGGGGAGCATTAGCCTTGCTGAGTATAATGCATTGTTGGCATTATGATGGTTCTGAAACATGGTCTCTCTCTTGAGGTCTTTCTGGTATTGGTCTTAAAAAGTCATATTTGTAATTTGATGAAATGGTCATGTTGAGACCTATGATGTAAAATTGTAATATTTAGTCATGTAAGGACTTGTTAAAATTTGTAAACCCACTTGGTTGGGTAGTTGAGTCAAAATTTTTAAACCCACTTGGTTGGGTACTTGAGTCAAAATGTGTAAACCCTCTTGGTTGGGTATTTGAGTCTCATATGTAAATCCACTTGGTTGGATCTTTGATGTAAGTATGAGTCCTTGGTGATAGGAAGGTCATAGAGTCATGTATTTCACTGAAAAATATGATTGAACTCAGGGGGAGCATGGTAACTTCAATGTATATCAGATCTGCAGAACACTTCCTTCTACATGAGGAGAAAAAGCTTGTGTTGGTTTTGATCCGCCCTTTGCCCTTGATGTCAAAGGGGGAGAGTGACATGGTGTTTGAATAAGGGGAGAGTATCATGGTGTTAATCAATGTATCTATCTGCTGTGGTGATCAAACACCATCGTGGTTGCCATCAAGTCCAAAGGGGGAGATTGTTGGCAATATGATGCAGAGTGTTGTCCTTGATGGCAACCCACTTAATGAAGATGATGGCAACCTACTTGATGAAGTTGTCCTTAATGATTGATGAGTTTATTAATGATGTAATCCCGATGTTCTACAAGTAGTTCGAAGTAGCAGTAAGAAAGGAATTCGCCAGTTAACAATGATGAAAAATGTATGTTACAAGGCATACGCGGGTTTGCTAAGGAGAAGGCGCGTATGCACGCAGAACAGTACGTGCCAAGTCACGTATGATCAATTGCACTCTAAATGTGTAAAACCAGGGGTTACTACCATGGTATTGACCCATTGTATTGAGCGTTGGATTGTCTATGTGATCCCGTCCAGGAATACCATCAGAAGCAATGTGGTTTTGGCTCATGGTATTGACAAAGGCTAAATCTATATAAGGAGAAGAGAATCATTGTGAAAGGGTGTGGAAGATGTCTGGGTTTGAATGAATACTTCACTCTGAAGTATGTCTGAATGGAAAGGGTAACAGTTTGATGATAGATCTGAATCTGTGATGCACGTATGAAGAAAATGATGAAGAAGGGAATCTAGATCTGAAATGTATTTGTATCTTCTAGATCTATTTATGGAATGTTTAGATCTGAGATGAGGCGAACATCTGTCTGAAGTGAAGGATAAAATCTGAACTGAATATCTGATCTGAAGAAGTATGTTGTCCTATAATGTCTGAAGATCTATACGCATGTTTGTAACAGAGGAAGCACGTATATACACGGGTTTGATAAAGAGAAAGCGCATATCGGTTGTGAAATTAGTTCTATAATGTGCAGATGTATACATGGGTTGATATGAATGGAAGCGCGTATATACGCGGCATCAGTGAAAGTAAAGCACGTATGAAAACTAGGGTTAGCTGAAGTTTTTGGTATGAGATGTCTGATCTGTTCTGCTGGTTTACTGCTATCTGTCAATGAGTTTCAGTTTAATGTATGTTTGAGTTTAAATGTGTGGAGTGGGTCCAGTCTGAAAATATGATGAAAAGTGGCCTGCAAGTTGTGCTCTAAAGAAAGCTTTTGGATCCAATGTGAAAATTGATGAAACATGGTCCATGGTGGTGCTGAGGGTTGTAGCCTTCAGTCAGGGGGTTGTAGCTCCCTTCCAGGTGAGGCTGGTAAACGAGAGCAGGGGGTCGTAGCTCCCTTCCAGGAGAGGCTGGTAAACGAGAGCAGGGGGTCGTAGCTCCCTTCTAGGAGAGGCTGGTAAACGAGCGCATGTGGGTGCCTGCGTACTGGTATGAGTCTGCACCAATACATATTTGTAAGATGTTTTCTTTATAATAAAATATTGAAGGCTGAGACAACGGCAACGGTGGTTTTTTCCCGACTTGGGTTTCCACCTAAAATCCTGGTGTTCATGTGTGATGCTTATGTGTGATGGTTTATTCTATTATTACTGCACTGCTTACTGTTAACTAAACATCAGATGAATGAATGTTCCAAAGATCTAAGTTAAGAATTATTTGCATAATAATATCTCTGTCCATACGCATGTTTTATTATGATATCCACGTATACACGAGTTGGCTTCTGTGAAAGTAGCGATGGGTTTTAGGAGCATGAAAAAGTAAAAAATATTTGAGTATGCCCTAAATACCGATTCACCCCCCTCTAAGTATTTTTTCCCAACAAGGAATGCTATGAAATAAAGGGTTTCAAGACAAAGTTTAGATAGTTTCAAACAAGTAGGGCTTACCATGAATCATAGTTGTAAACTAGAATATTAATCCATAGATGAAACAAACAAGCATAAGGAGGCTTGAATAGCAGCTAAGAATTCTTCAAACACACATAGCAGAGGAAAACATCAAGGCCATAGCAAATAGGAGGACTAAGGTGCTTCAAGGAGCATTTCTCAACCTATACTTTTCTGTTTTATAGCAACAAAGAAAGATGAAACATAATGATAACAAGAAAACATGAAAAAATTAAGAATACATCACCATTAATCAAGCTAAGGAATCCTACAAACAAGCTTCTCCATCATCAATCCAAGCAAAGCATTCATAGACTTCACAACACCAATTTCTTCTCCAAGCTCATAAAAACCATGTATTGCTCTCAAATTTCATCAAACGCGAACATTTAGAATGAAGCCCTCATGCTCTATTTAACTTAGCAAAGGAGTGAAAAAACCCTAGATAAGCTTGGAAAATGTCAAAATCACCCATAAATGTCATTTATGCCTAAGAGACCATGCAAGGCCCAGGCACAAAATATCTCATGAAATAAATGCTAAAATGACTTCATGCACATAATTCTAGAGTGATTTGCTTCAAAAAACACTAAAAAATTATTTTGCAATAAATGAGTGTGTTTTGTTGACTTTTGGTCGAAAACACACAAAACAGTCCATTTGCGCAGCGCCACTTTTGGCAGAAAATAGGGTCTTTTGCAAGTAAGTTTTGTACTCCTTCCCCATGTCAAATTTGGCTCTGTGATGGCTCGTTAGAAAGCCTGATAAGTATACTTTGCAAAAATTCTTATAGCTTCCTGTTCCAGCTCCTGTAGCTGAGTCAAAAATTCAAAAGTCCCAAGACTGTCATTTGTATAGCTCCAGGCCTAAAACAGTCGCAGAATGGTGAAAAAAGAGGGTTTTTTTACCTTTTGAGGGGTCAAACCATCTTCAAATCATCTGAAACTTGGTGAGAATAATTTAATAGGTGTGAGAAGTCCACAAATTTCAACTTCACCTCCTAAATATGCTCCTTGTATTAGCGTAGCGCGAGTGCCGATGTGCTAATGTGTCTTAAAAATCTCAAAAAACAAAAAATGCTCCAAATTTGCTCAAAATTGGTGGAGACCTCCCTCATGGAGTTTAAAAAGCCTATAGAAAATCTTATCCAAGATTTGAAGGTTTACTTGGCCCTTTCCTCTTTTTATATTTTTTTTTTAATTTTACTGAGGGCCTCTTTGTCACTGTGGTTTGTCTCATTAGTATCAGTGCAACCTTTGGCTTCTACATTCTCCTTGCTGTCTTCATCTTTGTCCTTGGCCTCTTCTTCATTTTCTATCTCTGCCTCCTCACTTTCCTCTTCATTTTCTCTTTTTTTATTTTGGCCTCAAAAGAACTTGCCCTCTTTCATTACCGACATTATCTTCTGTTCCTGACATGGTGATCAGGGCTAATGGTGGGTAGAATTGGGCAAGAGGAGTAAAATCAAAATGGTAGTGAGGGTAATTTATATGAAGGAGTGGTGTGGAGGCTAGGGTTCTTAGGATTGAGTAGCTTTGTAGCTCTTAGGAGGCCTTCTCAAAAGTGGATTGCAGTCACCCTAACTCACTCACCCTCATATGACAACAAACTGATTTCAAGGAGGTTTAGAAACAAAGGCTCATTTGCATGCAGGACTTAGGGTTTACCTCACTTAGGGTTTGAACACTTAAAGCCCCAAAATACTTAAAATTTATGGAAAATTTCTTTGGGGACAAGTAAAGGAGGTTACTTACCAATTTTTTGGTTCTTTACAAACTTTCAGAAATCAAATGGAGGACAAAATTTGAGCTTGAGGCAAGTTTTTCTTGTTTTTGGGGCTCCTTGCATTTCTGCAATGCCTTGCCCGTGTTGTCAGGTCGGCCCATTAGCGCAGCACCGGTAGGCCTATTTGAGGGTTAGCACAGTTCTGGGTGCGTATGCATTTATGATAAGAGAATTAGTATGATAGCTCAAGAACAGGAGCACAGGTTCAGGGGGAGCATCAGTCTAACTGCCAATGATTGCACTGTTGACATTGTATCTAGTTATACTCATGCTGATGAAATGATACATGGTTTCTTTTGATGAGATTATGGATGAGCCCTGTTTGCTTTTTTGTTGAAGAGTATTGTTTGCTTTCACACATCGATAAGATGGAAGTCTTATGATTCAGACAGATCATGCAGAGATTGTTGCTGATGACTTGTTGTTGAAGGTATTCAGGTTGCACAAGCTAAGGAGGAGCCTTGGCCATATGGAAAGGATGCTTGGATGTACATTTTCAGGGGGAGCATTAGCCTTGCTGAGTATAATGCATTGTTGGCATTATGATGGTTCTGAAACATGGTCTCTCTCTTGAGGTCTTTCTGGTATTGGTCTTAAAAAGTCATATTTGTAATTTGATGAAATGGTCATGTTGAGACCTATGATGTAAAATTGTAATATTTAGTCATGTAAGGACTTGTTAAAATTTGTAAACCCACTTGGTTGGGTAGTTGAGTCAAAATTTTTAAACCCACTTGGTTGGGTACTTGAGTCAAAATGTGTAAACCCTCTTGGTTGGGTATTTGAGTCTCATATGTAAATCCACTTGGTTGGATATTTGATGTAAGTATGAGTCCTTGGTAATAGGAAGGTCATAGAGTCATATGCTTCATTGAAAAATATGTTTGAACATTCAGCATGAACTCAGGGGGAGCATGGTAACTTCAATGCACATCAGATCTGCAGCGCTCTTCTCTCTACATGAGGAGAAAAACCTTGTGGTGGTTTTGATCTGCCCTTTTCCCTTGATGTCAAAGGGGGAGAGTAACATGGTGTTTGAATAAGGGGAGAGTATCATGGTGTTAATAAATGTATCTATCTGTTATGGTGATCAAACACCATCGTGGTTGCCATCAAGTCCAAAGGGGGAGATTGTTGGCAATATGATGCAGAGTGTTGTCCTTGATGGGAACCCACTTGATGAAGATGATGGCAACCTACTTAATGAAGTTGTTCTTAATGATTGATGAGTTTATTAATGATGTAACTCTGATGTTCTACAAGTAGTTCAGAAGTAGCAGAAGAAAGGAATTCAGTTTGTGCCAGAACAATGATGAAAAGTGTATGTCACAAGGCATACGCGGGTTTTCTTAATAGAAGTAGCGTATGCACGCGGGAAATAACGTGCCAAGTCGCGTATGCTCAAATGCACTCTAAATGTGTAAAACCAGGGGTTACTACCATGGTATTGAACCATTGTATTGAGCGCTGGTTTGTCTATTTGATCCCGTCCAGGAATACCATCGGAAGTGATGTGGTTTTGGCTCATGGTATTGACAAAGGCTAAATCTATATAAGGAGAAGAGAATCATTATGCAAGGTGTATGAGTCTGGGTTTGAATGAATACTTCACTCTGAAGTATGTATGAATGGAAAGGGTAACAATTTGATGATAGATCTGAATCTGTGACGCACCTATGAAGAAAATGATGAAGAAGGGAATCTAGATCTGAAATGTATTTGTATCTTCTAGATCTGTTTATGGAATGTTTAGATCTGAGATGAGGCGAACATCTGTCTGAAGTGAAGGGTAAAATCTGAACTGAATATCTGATCTGAAGAAGTATGCTGTCCTATAATGTCTGAAGATCTATACGCAAGTTTGTAACAGAGGAAGCGCGTATATACGCGGGTTTGATAAAGAGAAAGCGTGTATGGGTTGTGAAATTAGTTCTGTAATGTGCAGATGTATACGCGGGTTGATATGAATGGAAGCGCATATATACGCAGCATCAGTGAAAGTAAAGCACGTATGAAAACTAGGGTTTGCTGAAGTTTTTGGTATGAGATGTCTGATCTATTCTGCTGGTTTACTGCTATCTGTCAATGAGTTTCAGTTTAATGTATGATTGAGCTTAAATGTGTGGAGTGGGTCTAGTCTGAAAATATGATGAAAAGTGGCCTGCAAGTTGTGCTCTAAAGAAAGCTTTTGGATCCAGTGTGAAAATTGATGAAACGTGGTCCATGGTGGTGCTGAGGGTTGTAGCCTTCAATCAGGGGGTTGTAGCTCCCTTCCAGGTGAGGCTGGTAAACGAGAGCAGGGGGTCGTAGCTCCCTTCCAGGAGAGGCTGGTAAACGAGAGCAGGGGGTCGTAGCTCCCTTCTAGGAGAGGCTGGTAAACGAGCGCATGTGGGTGCCTGCGTACTGGTATGAGTCTGCACCAATACATATTTGTAAGATGTTTTCTTTATAATAAAATATTGAAGGCTGAGACAACGGCAACGGTGGTTTTTTCCCGACTTGGGTTTCCACCTAAAATCCTGGTGTTCATGTGTGATGCTTATGTGTGATGGTTTATTCTATTATTACTGCACTGCTTACTGTTAACTAAACATCAGATGAATGAATGTTCCAAAGATCTAAGTTAAGAATTATTTGCATAATAATATCTCTGTCCATACGCATGTTTTAATAAGGATATCCACGTGTATACACGAGTTGGCTTCAGGAAAGTAGCGTATGGGTTTTAGAGCATGAAAAAGTAAAAATATTTGAGTATGCCCTAAATACTGATTCACCCCCCCTCTAAGTATTTTTCCCAACAAGGAGTGCTACAAATAAAGGTTTCAAGACAGAGTTTAGATAGTTTCAAACAAGTAGGGCTTACCATGAATCGGATTTTTAAAATAACATATTAATTCAGAGATGAAGCAAACAAGCATAAGGAGGCTTGAAGAGCAGCTAAGAATTCTTCAAACACACCTAGCAGAGGAGAACATCAAGGCCATAGCAAACAGGAGGACTAAGGTGCTTCAAGGAGCATTTCTCAACCTATACTTTTATGTTCTATAGAAACAAAGAAGGATGAAACATAATGATAACAAGAAAACATGAAAAAATTAAGAATACATCACCATTAATCAAGCTAAGGAATCCTACAAACAAGCTTCTCCATCATCAATCCAAGCAAAGCATTCATAGACTTCACAACACCAATTTCTTCTCCAAGCTCATAAAAACCATGTATTGCTCTCAAATTTCATCAAACGCGAACATTTAGAATGAAGCCCTCATGCTCTATTTAACTTAGCAAAGGAGTGAAAAAACCCTAGATAAGCTTGGAAAATGTCAAAATCACCCATAAATGTCATTTATGCCTAAGAGACCATGCAAGGCCCAGGCACAAAATATCTCATGAAATAAATGCTAAAATGACTTCATGCACATAATTCTAGAGTGATTTGCTTCAAAAAACACTAAAAAATTATTTTGCAATAAATGAGTGTGTTTTGTTGACTTTTGGTCGAAAACACACAAAACAGTCCATTTGCGCAGCGCCACTTTTGGCAGAAAATAGGGTCTTTTGCAAGTAAGTTTTGTACTCCTTCCCGATGTCAGATTTGGCTCTGTGATGGCTCGTTAGAAAGCCTGATAAGTATACTTTGCAAAAATTCTTATAGCTTCCCGTTCCAGCTCCTGTAGCTGAGTCAAAAATTCAAAAGTCCCAAGACTGTCATTTGTATAGCTCCAGGCCTAAAACAGTCGCAGAAAGGTGAAAAAAGAGGGTTTTTTTACCTTTTGAGGGGTCAAACCATATTCAAATCATCTGAAACTTGGTGAGAATAATTTAATAGGTGTGAGAAGTCCACAAATTTCAACTTCACCTCCTAAATATGCTCCTTGTATTAGCGTAGCGCGAGTGCCGATGTGCTAATGTGTCTTAAAAATCTCAAAAAACAAAAAATGCTCCAAATTTGCTCAAAATTGGTGGAGACCTCCCTCATGGAGTTTAAAAAGCCTATAGAAAATCTTATCCAAGATTTGAAGGTTTACTTGGCCCTTTCCTCTTTTTATATTTTTTTTTTAATTTTACTGAGGGCCTCTTTGTCACTGTGGTTTGTCTCATTAGTATCAGTGCAACCTTTGGCTTCTACATTCTCCTTGCTGTCTTCATCTTTGTCCTTGGCCTCTTCTTCATTTTCTATCTCTGCCTCCTCACTTTCCTCTTCATTTTCTCTTTTTTTATTTTGGCCTCAAAAGAACTTGCCCTCTTTCATTACCGACATTATCTTCTGTTCCTGACATGGTGATCAGGGCTAATGATGGGTAGAATTGGGCAAGAGGAGTAAAATCAAAATGGTAGTGAGGGTAATTTATATGAAGGAGTGGTGTGGAGGCTAGGGTTCTTAGGATTGAGTAGCTTTGTAGCTCTTAGGAGGCCTTCTCAAAAGTGGATTGCAGTCACCCTAACTCACTCACCCTCATATGACAACAAATTGATTTCAAGGAGGTTTAGAAACAAAGGCTCATTTGCATGCAGGACTTAGGGTTTACCTCACTTAGGGTTTGAACACTTAAAGCCCCAAAATACTTAAAATTTATGGAAAATTGCTCTGGGGACAAGTAAAGGAGGTTACTTACCAATTTTTTGGTTCTTTACAAACTTTCGGAAATCAAATGGAGGACAAAATTTGAGCTTGAGGAAAGTTTTTCTTGTTTTTGGGGCTCCTTGCATTTCTGCAATGCCTTGCCCGTGTTGTCAGGTCGGCCCATTAGCGCAGCACCGGTAGGCCTATTTGAGGGTTAGCACAGTTCTGGGTGCGTGCAATGTTCGCCGGTCTCCAGGGGAGTCAAGCCTGCACTTGCGTAGCGCCCGAGATTTTCGTAGCGCCGAGGCTAATTAGCGCAGCGCAGTGCAATTTTGAATGGGTGTAGGGCAAGTTAGCGCAGCACCGACCTGTATTGACGTAGTACCAATGATTTTCGTAACGCCAACAAACTTGGCCATAAAATGGTCAAAAACACTTTGTTTTTTCTACTGAAACTTTCTTTTCTCCACCAAGTGCAAATGAGTTTAAAATGAAATTAAAACACCTTAATACCCCTTGAGAGAGATAAATTAAAGTCATAACCCACTCTTAACATGTTTCTTCAATATTTTTGTCATTTGACTGATACCCTTTATATATTTTGTAGGGGTTTTTGAAAGCTTTCTCAAGGCATCTTTCTTATTTTTGTGGTGATGGCTAGCTGAGGGGATGTATATGTCCTTTTCATCCATTTTTACCTTTGAAAGTCTAGGCACTTATTCAAACTGCTTTTGGCATGCATTTGACAAACTGAACATATTTTTCTTATCCCTTTTGGCATTTTTGGTTGCAGGTGACCTGAAACATGTCCCTTTACCTCCTTATTGATTTCAGTAACATATTTTTTTTGACAAAGAGTTTTAAACAACCATATGTTGCCATGTGTTACCTTGGCCACTTTTGATTTTCTGCAGGTGCCTACAACACATTTGCCTTTGGTATTCTTAGTCCCTTTTGGAGTTTTGACACCTCATTTCTCCACAGTGAACTTATGCTTAACATGATTTTCTCCTTTGGCACTTTACCTCATGCTTTCTTCGTCTTGACCATTTTGAATACCTTTGACTGTACTTTCGAAAGCTAGGTCTCCCTCATACTAATTTTCTTTACCATCTCTTCCTTTGGTGCAGTGAAGTAGTGTTGTTTGGAGAAACCCTAAAAGGCACCTTAGATATCCTTTGAATGCTTTCTGCTGTTTATGAAGGAGGACTTATCATCTTTATTTGGCCTGCTCTGTCCATCTTTCCAAACTCTTAGGTTTTAGGCCTGCTAGAGAAAAATAAGCAGTGTTGTCTTCTAAGTTCTCTATAGCCCTTTCAAGTTCATTCATTTCTATTTATTTAACCTCACCTTTTTCCCTTATTCATTCATTATTTATGAATATCTTCAAACATTTGTGACTATGTTGAGGTGTCCTCTATCCTTGTGGTCCTTGTCATGTTTCTTTTCCTGGCAACACTGTCTTGTCAATCAATCACAAAATCTTGATTCTCTTTAAACATAGGTCTGTTGCCTTTCCTTGCCGTGGATGTCTTCTTGTGATGATTTCACCTTATTACCTTACCTCTTTTATGCTGATGACCATCTTGATCATTTTCTGTAGAAATGTGAACAAGGGCAATTGTTCCTTGCAAAATTTGTGCTTTGGCCAAGGAGGCCTTTCTTGAATGGCTTTTGATCAGTTTTGGACAATTTACTTGACCTTCTTCTTCTTTGAATGTAGCCTGGAGGATGAATTTTAGCCTTGGGGAAAGTTCTTTCCTTGTTTGAGGAGCCTCTGCATTAGCGCAGTACTGGGCAGTCCTGCTCGTGGATAAGCACAACAGCGAGCAGTCCTGCTCATGGACTAGCATAGCACGAAAAAATGGTAAACTTGAAGACAAGTTTTGATGACCTTCCCAAAGTCTTATTTGGTCTCATGGTAGCTTTTTGGAAAGATTAACCTGTCTAATTTCCAAATATACCATTTTTTCCTAATTGGACTTGATTTTCTCTGTGAAAAGGTGATTTTCCAAAGACTGGTCAAAAAAGTGTTGAGTGATGGTGCAGAAATGTAGAGTGTTGGCAAAAACAACTTTTGGAGGTCTTCCTTAACTCCGAATTGAGCTCACAGTAGCTCATTGGAATTATCTACAAGTATATTTTTCGTTTGAATCATCAAGTAAGTCATTTGGAAACTCCAGCTGTGAGAAAACCTTATTTTCCCAAGGTCACTCCAGCAGTGCAGAAATTCTCCTAGGACACCAGTATTTTGATATTGCTCCCAAACCATGATACCTATGTAAAACGTGAAGGAGTTTTTTCTTCTTGGGCTTATATTAGAGAAAAAACTCTCTCACGTTTTTCAAATTCATCTATGTTTGGTCAAAAACACAGTTTGAAGCAAAACTGGCCCTAAGTGTGACACATGGCTTGTCCCTTGGAATGAATTCTTGGAAAATGATGGAGGCATGATGTTTATGAGTTGGTATGGAATTATGCTTGCTAACATGATATATAAAATGAATCCTTTTCTCTTATGCCTCATTTTCATCGCAAACCCTAGCTTAGTTGGAAGAGGAAATTAGGTTTTGGTGTAGGGGATTTAAGACTGCCTTGTAGAGGGAGGGGAATGAAGAGGTTAAGGGTTGTATAAATTCTTGGGGAAATTTTGAGGGATATGGATAGATGTTAGAGAGTAGGGGAAAGTGGAATTTCAAGAATTGAGTGAGGGGAAAGGGTCCAAAAGGGAAAAACACAGGCCTAGTCTCGAAAAGTGTCGAATTGTAGCAATAGGCTAGGGTTTGTAGAAAAATGATGAGTTTGCGGGATATGATTGATGGGAAGTGTTTATGAAGGTATATTAAGGATAGGAGGAGGTTTAAAAACATCAGGATACAAGCCTTGTTGATGTTTAACCATGGAGGTCATGAAACCAAGAAAAAAGCCCTTAAAAACCCTAGATGGACAATGGAGGAGTTAGGCAAAACAAAATAGAGGGTTGAGGCCAAAGGTGGCAAAACATAGTGATAATGGGTGGCATGAGCCCATGATGGATCATTTGGGAGTAGTGAGCCAACCTTGACATGATGGGATGATGAAATAGTGAAAATTTATCCTAAGGATAATGAAGGCAGTGAGATTTCTATAACTCACAATGTTCATGAATTTTTTTTCTAGAAATCTAGGATAATTATTTAGTCATCCATGAGAAGCAAAAATTACTAATTACTAACAAAAATTAAACCTAATTTAGCATTCAAACCAAAATCTAATTTAGTATTATAGACATCTTCATCACACTACATCAACCTAACTATTCTTTCCAATAAATAATAAACTAAAGAACAAATTTTGGTTGTGGAGAAGGTATACCCTCCTCAAGCTCCAATGACAGAGATGAGAGAGAGAGGCTTGACACACAAATTTCTGATTTTATCAAATATTCTACCAACATTTATGCAATCTTAACTACAACAAAAGACAAATGGAAGAAAGCTCAAAACAGTGAATTGAAATGTAAGAAAATTAGCTAAAACATAAAGCAAACTAGCTACATTGACATAAAAATAATCATGAATACAGAAGAGAGACCAAGGCCAATGGATTTGGTTGTATCCCACAAGCCTAGCTCTCTGAAAATAAATCAGTGAAGGACACTCTGAATACTCATATTATTTCATAAAATAATCTCATTACATAATCCCAAAAGTCTCAAAAACCTATAAAAGAGATAAGTGTCTATAAGCTTCCTTCAATGTTAGAATTCTAATGAGCTCTTTCTCAACCCTATTTAACCTATAGGGTAGCTACCAGTAACTCCCTAAAAAGTAGGTGATGTGTCCACTTTGACTGTAAGAGAAGCAGAGCTTTGGTGCACTTGATCTCCCACTTGCTTGGCTACCTTTGATTTCGAGCTATTGGAGGGAATCTCGAGGATACCTTGTCTGCCTTTGGGAGTTAAGGAGGTGGGAAATTACCCTAGAATATCTCCTTGCTGTCTACTCTAATACTTAATTGTAAAATATTCATCAAAATTGAAATATCTTTGTGAGTAACCTTCATTTAACTCATGTTAGGCATTCGAAGTATGACAAGCCTTAGTCACCATCTACACTAGCAACATGAGACCATAATATAATTTAAATGTGAGAAAGAGAGACTTAATAAGGCTAAAAGGTGACAATTAACCCCTCCAAATATACCTAATGATGGAGTTCATTAGTGGTATATCTAGCTCAGTCTCTAGGGAAAATAGTGGCCCCTGCCACCCTGGAATCCATCATTGAGAAACTCCAAAATATTGAAATAAACATGGAAATTCTTTGGAACTAGAAGTATGAAGGTCATAATGAAATTTTTGCTTACATTAATGATATCTAATACAGTCAAAATTAAATTCTGGAGCAACAAGACAACCTTCGTTGCAGCCACCAATGCATAAATGACCATCTTCGTAGTCTGGAAGCAAGGGTGGAACATTTTATTTCCACATGAACAATTGTGCTGGATACTTTGCAGCACCGCTTGTACTCCCTCCTCATCCCCCTCCTTTATATGTTGCTATGGGTTATGATCTCTTGTTTATTTTCTCCTAGTTGTTAATGGGTAAAATGCCTTATAGGAATAAAGAATGTAAAGTGTCCTTTACGATATCCTCTAGTCCCCAATCTCAACAAGTCTAGTAGAAATGAGAGAAAGGGGACTGTTGAGACATGTTTTGTAAGACCTATTTTTGTGAAAATATAATGAAAGAATTTTGAACTACAAAAAAAAAATCTTTCAACGCCATGATTGCCAGAAAATTCACAAGGTAAGATTTTACTGCCAATTGTTTTTCTCATTTTATATTTTATTTATTAGATATAAATATTATTTCAAGGTTCTACCAAAATATTTTATTGTTACAGTTTGACTTCAAACAATAGGCGCATTCCATCTAACACCTATTTTTCATGAAATTTCTTTATCTCACTCACTAAATTATGGTTCTGATGATTTAATGGAGAAGGATGGTACATCATCCTCATTCATTTTCAATCCTAATGTGAAATATGGCACTTCTCCTTTCCTATCACCACCTAGAATATTGGTAACTCTATTCTTCCTGCTTATTTATGCATGTTCTTTTATTGATTTTTATCGAATTCACTTAGTGAAAAAAGATACAAATATGATGCATTTCTTGCACTCTTTGATATTTCATGGAAAATAGTGACCAGTATTTTGCACTTTTTATTTTTAATTTTACAAACAATAGAAGCTTGACAAAATTATTGGCATGATATGCTTGAGAACATATTTTCATTGTTTTTCAATATACTCAATTTTTTTATCCTCGTAATTCATTATGTTATAAATTTTGGTGTTTTACCTTTCCAATGATTTATGTTATAGTGTTTGGCCTTTTATCAAAGGAAAAATTGTAGATAAATTCAAATGATGCTTCTCCACATTCTTGAATGGCATATCTCGCAAACTTGTTTTCTTAGACTAGTGTGCCTCACCTAAGGGGATTCAAACAAGGCACTTGTTTTCATGAAACTATCAAAATGCTCGACAAAAACTAGTTGGGCTAACCCCTTGTGAGAAGCTATGGATTTTTATCCTCTCAATGATTTTAAGGCCATTTCCAGAAGTGTTGACTTGTATTACATAACGAAATATCAAATAGAGAATCTTTATTACTTTCTTTAACTTCGTATGCCCTGACTCTCCATGACCAAAGCTTTTGGCTACCCTCTCGCATGGGAAGTTGACCAAAGAGAAATTAGAGGCATCACTTTGCTTAAGAAAAATATTCAAAAATTGTTACTAGACACATTGTAGAGGACTTGTTTCTCACAAATATGAAGGATGGGTAATTATTCCAAGATATGCTAGAAAGTTTACATATTTTTTGTGAGCTTTTGGATCCAAAATTTGACAGGTTGAAAATGGCTAGAGAAAGTGTGCTAGGATTTCATAAAACCAAGGAAAATTTTCAATTTTTTGGGTATTATATTTACTCTTTCAATCAAAGGAAAAATTTACAGGAAAATTTTCCCAAATGGGCTAAATTTTGGACATTTTATGAAAAACATATTCGCTAATTTGGTTAAAAATTATCATATTTTTTACTTATATATGATTAAACAGATGATATTCGCCAAACATTTACCAATTTAATAGTAAATTATATGTTTTTTATTGAATATTCGCCTACATTATATATATATATATATATATATATATATATATATATATATATATATATATATATATATATATATATATATATGTATGTATGTATGTATGTATGTATGTATGTATATGTATGTATGTATATGTAGATACATACATACATACATACATACATACATACATACATACATACATACATACATACATATATATATATATATATATATATATATATATATATATATATATATATATATATATATATATATATATATATATATGAATTTTCAAACTAGAATAGTCACCTATAGTACTATATAAATGAAAAGTATTAAATCCTTAAAAAATAACGTGTTTGAAGCTTGCTTCATTGCGATTTGGCAATAGATATTGCAAAGATCTAGAGAAAATAAATTCAAGTGATTGAGCAAGCTAATGCCACGAAAAGTTTGACCAGAATTTCACCATGGTGCTAGCAATCTTACACACATTTTTTTAAATTTTTCCCACCACTAAAAAGTGGTTATAACATTCTTATTAAATTACTCCCATCCTTATCATGAGTGAAGCTCGACGGGGAGAAGTATTTTCATGGTATTGTTTGGAACATTTGATTCTCCCCAAGAGAAGTCATTCTAGGAACTATTGATCCTATAGCTCATAGAGGGAAGATATGTGGAGTTATAGAGGAAGAAATTAGCTCTTTCTACTAAATATCTCATCATATATATAGATAGAAAAGTGGCAGAGAAGGTCCTCCTATGAAATTGTGTAATCGGAACAACACCATATACAAAAAGGTGTGAAAGAGGCTTCAATTTTTAGGAAGATATGTTTACATCAACATCGTTTGAAGTGTGTGGACATTGGAATCACTTGTAGTGTAGAATACTTATAAAAATGAAGGATTTCTCAAAGAAAACTTAAGCTGAGATGGTGATTAATTCATTATGTGGCTCTATTTCAATGGGTACACTTTTTGGTGGCCTTTGATGCTTGTAGGACATGTTGAAATTTTTTGCATGCATCCTTTGGTTCCCACCACTCACCTTGTCAAAACAAGGATTAATATATTCAAGGACTTATACACTCCTTGCAACAAATATATTAAGATAGAGGTGTATTGGAAATAAATTAAAGTCCAATTCAAGAAAGAAATGTGGATGAAATAATTTTGATGGAAGGATTAGAAGTGGAATCATTCAAGAATCCAAACTCTTATACAAATTTAAGCTAGCTAATACTTACCAATGGTTTGTGGGAACTTTTTATATTGATGTAAATATCACAAATCCTATAGAATTAAATCTATGCCCTCAAATTGACACTAAAAATTTAATTTTTTCTGTAGCCTCCCATTAAATTCACAAAATCATGTTTACATGATCTTTAGTTTATTGGTTTGGACCTAGTTGTTTATCCATATTCGTGTCCCCACACATCCTTAATTTATTTTGGGTGTCAGTGGAAGAAAGTAATCGTATTATTTGGTATTATAAAAGCCTAAAGCTAGCTTGATGTGAACCCAAATCTTTGTAAGACCACTTATGCTGGACCAAAATCAAGGAGTTCACTGAAATTGAACCTTGAACTTGAAAGTTGATGAACCTTGAGGAAACATTCAAATTTTTAGAGGCTCAACCCTATTACCTAAAATTTTATTTGGTATTATAAAGGGGTAATCAAGGTGTCCATGTTTAAGGATCAGGTAATAATGATGTTTGAGGTTCATCATTCCAGAGATTTATTCTTTGGAGATTTAGTGTCCTCTATAAATTTTTCATTCTTGCATTCATTGATTGCACATAGTTGGAAGTATTTGTTATGAAAAAACACCAAAATACATCATGTGAGTCCTTGGGAAACAATATTATCTACTCATTTCTAATTGATAATGGAATATCTCATAATTTTTCCTATATATGGTTATTTTCTGGGATTGATGGAAGGTTTACTATTCCAAGACCTTAACATGGCATGGTTCGAAATTTCCTTATGCCATTAGCATTGAAACAATTGATTCAGGTAGCGTTGGATGCAAATATTCACCCAAAGGCATGTGATTAGGTTCGAGTAAACTGTCTCCAACGATCCCTTTTCTTAAAATAAATTCTTGAAAAATTATGGTCATTTTGCATTCAACATACCCTAATCACCTTAGTATTGTGGCACATGTCAAACAATATTATTATTTATTTTCCATCCATATAATGGGAGACACAAGCTCCCTTTGACATTTGTAAATTATCATTTATTACTTTAGCATGTCATTTTCCTATTTTTGTATCCTCACACTTTCAACACGATTCAAGTCCAAATTTGGCTCCATAAAAAACACAATAATTTTCTTCCTTGACGTAGTTTTAGGATCACCCAAAGTTACCCCACAAGATTGTGGGTAATGTCTGGCTCCAACTTGGAGATAATTTTTCTTCTTGGGGGTGTCATCTTTTCATGGCACTAGATAACCTAGGTTAGGGTATTAGAATATCTCACATAACCAACTAAAATTTTACAACAAACTACTTTTCATGGAAAAAAAATTGCAACTGTAAATCAACTAGTGCACAAATACACAACTTTTTACAATTTCTCAATAAAAAATTATAATACAATTGTCTAGGGATATTGTACCAGGTATCATGACCCTCATACAATCACTGATACAATAATAAAAATTAAGGTTTGGTGTCAACAACTATGACAACCAATATACCCTGAGAAAGATACAATTGACATATTAATTTATGTAGTACACCATCATAGCTCCACTTGGTTGTACTGTAGACACATATGTTGGTCCTTCTGCTACCAATATCTAAAAACACTAATCTCCCTCTATAAATGAATCCTTCTCCTTTAGGTCACTCAACACGGCTCAACAATATACTCTCTAGATTCTCATTAGTCCATCAATGAATCCAACTCATAGGGTTTTCTTGTGTGTTATTCACAAATCCATTTGTGAAAAACTCCTAGAGTGTCTGTTGAATTACCATGGAACTGGAGAATGTAGGTTAGGATCTTAGAATATCTGACACTACGAACTCAAATGTGACAACAAACTACTTTTCACAACCAAACAAATACAAAAGTAAATCAACTTGTGCACAAATAGACAACTTTTACAAATTTTCAACAACCCACCTTCACTATTATCAGTCTATAATTCAACTCTCTACGGCTCCTATACCAAGTATCATATTCCCCATACAATCACTAATGTAGGAATATAAACTATGGTTTGGTGTCTACAACTTATAACACCCACCCTTACCATTCTAACCTAAGGGAGGCGATTTCTAGGTTACCTGACTCTGATGTTACAATTATGAGAAGGGGTAAGCATTTTTTTTTTTTTTTAATGAATCAAATAGTAATCAAGTTTATTCAGGCATATATAGCTATCTAAAGACAATGGTTGGTCACAAGTCACAAAATTATCAAGTGAATCAATTAGATGGATGGAATCCCAAAAAATAGAGAGTTGGCCTCTTCAAAGTCTATCTTCATTATCCAAGAATTAATTAAAAAACTTATGGGAAGTTATTTCTTTCTATTTCATGCATCCAAGTATCTCTTGATGGAAAAATTATGAATATTGATATAAATAATAGAGCAAAAAATTACTAGACCTATTTAATAGAAGGCCTCATGGAGACTTTAGCCTCTAGAACTCAATTAAATATAGTTGATACCCTAGAAAGTGTGGAGACAGGGAATAAGGGTAAACAAGAAGACATCAAACCAACACAAAAAAACCAAAATTAATCAAATATCAAAGGCTCCTCCTTACCTCACTAAAATAATTTTTTATCGTCATTATCAAAAAAATCGTCGGTATACCTATCAACTCAAAATATTGAGGGAAATAAAAATTACGAAAAACCAAGGATCATAGGCATGGTCAACAGGCCATATACCACAAAAATACAAAATCCACCAATCCAACACATAACACTGCAGTCAATTATTATTCAAGTAAGCCCATCCATTCCAGGCATTCAGGATGAAGGTCAAAATCTAGCAGATTAATTGAGTTGGACAAGCCAAATAAATATTTTTCATTTCTACATACACCAATATCAAACCTTTATCAAATTCCTCCCTAAAATAATTATCATGTAATACAAATGAGCGTGCATCATCAAAATCTCATTCCTCTTTGGTGGTAAAAAATTTCTCAAAATAGAATCTCTAGTAAATATTATTCTTATTCTACAACGGCCCTTACCAAGTCCCTATAGACCCTCGAAATCCATTTTATTTTATTTTTTAATATCCAATGAATACTATTCTTACCTTATCTAAGTTAGCATTGTTATCTTCTCCAAAATAATATTTTATCCTATGTTATCTAACGTAGGATTATTATTTTACTTTCTTATCATTTTCTAGATTGACATTTTTATCTTATCCAAAAGAATACCTTATCTTATATTATCTTATCTCAAAATATTCTTAGAATTGTTAAACTTATCTTATGGTACCTTTCCTAATCTTGGAAGCATAGGAATATTTTTAAACACACTAGAAAGATGTCGAGAAAAATATCTTGTAGAATCAATTCTACAAACAGCTTTTGAAAGACTGATACATCATGGAAGTACAACACCCATATTTCCTTACAAAATTGGGCTTGAGTTGGCAACCATGTTGTACCTCCTTAGGAAAGTTATATCATATATGAAGATGTCCAATGTTAAAGACATACATTTACTTGTTTGTGCAACATTGAGTGAATATAAACATCTGACCCTATATAACCTAGATAACGTCCTATTCCTATAAACAAGATCAACTTTTCCCTACTAGGATGAGGTACTACTTCTTGTGAATCAATGTAGAAAAAATTATATTGCAACCTTATAAATTTGCGTAATCGAAAATATATTTAGAATTTATATGTATGTGAAACGTTGGCTAAATAATAACCTTGAGTCTCATTATCTTGTCTAAAGTCATATACCAGTAAATGAGATTAATTTTACTTTCCCTTTCCTATGGTAAAAGTCAGTCTTTATTATAGGTAAGAAAGTAGCGCTTTGAAGGTAAAACTTCATTGGTGTTGAATTGATTTTAGTCATTTAATTTTAAAATTTTATTTATAGTAACATTCGTGATTTATTTTCTATTTTTATACTCATTTCATCAGTAGGCATCAAATGAAGTATCTATTCTAAAAAATATTAGAGTATTATAAAACTTTGTTTCATATCCTGATTGTTCCTCTTGTTTTTCCTTCATAGTGGAAATATATGTTCAATCCATAAAGCATTCTCATCATTAGAGAATGAGATTCATTTGTTAAAAATTAGATATACATATGTTGGACTTGATTGTAACATATATTTTCATTTCAAACCTTATTTTTCATCCAATGAAAAACATTTGTACACAATTAGATATACATATGTTCAACTTGGTTGTAATATATAGTGTCATTTTAAGCTAGATTTAATATCCAATGATATAAAACATATGCTAACACCTGTAGGGGCATATCACCTTCTATTATATAATCTTGACACTCCAATATTTTCTCTGCACAACTTAGATGACACACAAGCTGTTTTCTTAGCAACATTCTACCTAGTCATGTGACATAATGCTTTATCCTGAAGAGTTTCCATCTTGGTTATTCTCAAGAATATCTAAGGAAATTGCATCAATGAACATTTAAGATTTAAAAATATGAGAATATTGGGAATAAAATAACATATTTCTCTTATCATATGCAGTCTACACAATCACAAAATATGAACAAGGAAGGATCTCAAGTTGGTCAAAATTTAGCTAACTTTGATCTTAAAACAAATGTTGCATGTAATATAGACAAGGTCCAAATTCAAAGAGAGGAAGCTACCAACCCCATAAGTACTTAATATGACCCTAGGCACTAACTATGTGGTTATTTTCTACTTAATATATCTAACTATTTTTGTATATCTGATTTTCCAATTGCTAAGCTTCCAACCAAATAAAACCATACCCAACTAATGTGACTCTCAAGTACTTTGCAACTCTCTAGGTGTTATATTGTCTAATTTTGTGATTTGAAGGGCATCCAGTTGATGAATGATTGCATGCCACCACTATTGTGATTTAAAAGGCTAGGAATTTCACTAGGGGCATGTTGCATAGTAAATTGATTTTGTTAAGGTCTATATTGCATATTATATATTTCTTCAACAAGCCATAACAAACACATAATTTTAGATTATAACTACTATCGGTGGATTACATGAATTCAAGGGAATTTCGATATTGTACCATGACAACTTCTGGTACAATATTATAAAGAAATTTTTACCGTAATCTAACATCTAAATGGCTTAAAAGGCCTTACACTTAAAATGCACATGTATATGCAAGGTTAAATGGCATTACCTTGTTATTTCACACTCATGGCATAAACCATTCATATAATAATCATATATTAATTTATTGAGCATAACCCCCCTTGAGGGCTCTCTTGAGAATTTGTAGTCACTATAGGGAAAATAAATATTCCTTGTCAAAACTAATGTAAAGACTAAACCATGGAGCGACCATAGCCATATGCAACATGAAAATCTAAAACACCCACAATTAGATTTAATTTTAAAATACCCAATATTTTAGAAGGTTAACACATGACAATACATTCAGAACCATTAATTCTAACTACCTATGGTTAAGAAAAAATCTTTAAAAATAATTAGAATGTTAATTGGTGTAACACCATTAACGTTCACAAGAAAGGAGAGAACATTTACAATTGTAAGTAAAATGGCCATCATATAGTAATAATAGAAACCAATTTGGTTTGATTGGAATGGAGTTCACAATAGAAATTAAGGTGATGGACCTATCTTGATTTAAACAAGGAAATTTAGTTTGGGAGTCTGTCTCTCCTCCCAATCATAGAAAGGGAAGCATTGTGGTCTTTCTGGTAGAACAATCACCCCTGAGCTAGATTCCAGAGACTTGAGGGGATCTTCCTCAAGAAATATCCTAAGGAACCCAAAAAATATATGGTCATCAATAAGTGGTGTATCAGGGAGGCTTCTCACTGTTAGATGGGATTTATCACGTTGTGGTTCAGCAGGTGGCCAGCTCATCCCAACGTTATTCTAGCCTCTAATGAATTTCTCCTTGAATGACCATATATATATATATATATATAGATATATATATATAATGGCCAGCTCACCCCAACATGATTCTCTCCACTAATGAATTGCTATGTGAATGGAAATATCAATATTGTGTGTGTGTGTGTGTGTGTGTGTGTTTCCTTGAATGCTATAGAAAAGGTGTGTGTATACTTTTCCTTACATCCTTGCTAGAAAATTAAATAGAATAACGCCCTACCTGCTATATCTCAACCTCCATGGATACAACAAAACCAAATAGGAAATCTCAAGAAGCTTTCCACCTTAACTCTAGAATTCGTGTCCCCAAATCAACCCCTTTAATTTAATTTAATTTTCAATGCCTAAATAATAAGGAAATGTGACTAGGGTTATTACATAACAATGATCACCAATCTAATTTGAACAATATAATATTTGACCTACTTGTTGAAGTAGCCCTCCACTACCCTTTCAGTCGAAGTGCCTTGAACTCGTTTCTCGGTCCTTTTGCTCCCAATATATATTAAGACCAATATACCTCTATCAATGAATACTACACCTTCAATTCAATGAACACGACTCACCAATCTGCCCTCTACTTGATCATTATTCCATTAAAAAATAAACACAAGGGGTCTTCCTGTGATTTGTGCACAATTTTGTGTGTGAACAACTCCTATACTTCCCACTACTTCTCGTCACCCCTTATGGACTTCTTCCCACTATTTCATTCCTGTGCTACACCAATGATGTAAAATTAGGGCATGGAGGGCTACCGAATTTCACTGTATAAATTCCTTCTTCAATAGTAGACTAGGGATTGTTTACTAATACTTCTAGATTCCTTTCTTTTCTTCAAGGATCAAATTCTTTGGCTCAAAACATCTACCCTCCTAGTATCCCTTGTAGTCATTCACAAGATGCTTCACTTAGGGCCTCTAATTGTGCCTCTCCTACCATATTTTAAGTCCTTCACAAATCTAGACTTAGGGCTCCTTTTGACACCTACTAGCAATCGTCCCTACAACAATGAAGATGTCAAAAAAACACTATCCGAGCTGTGATTATCATATTGCAAAACTCATCAACTTATAGAGACAACATACCCTTGAAAGACACATTCTTCATGCTGTATAAAGTACCTTAGCATGTGAGCTAATATCTTTCATATCGGCCTTGGTTATGGTTTCTTGTAGCAGCTATAACAACCCTTCAACTTGAACATAAATCACTTCTATAGTTGCACTATCCTATTCTCCTAACAAGCCATCCCCTGTACTAATTCTATGGTAATTTAACCATTTTTATAGTTATTTGTAAGGCTTAATGGACCTCCAAAACTCAGCTTCAGGATTTCGGCCTCCTTCCAATCCTTTCATAAAATTACAACCTATTTCTTGAGAAGTTTATCACTTCATAACCTACACAAAACAACCCTCAAACATCTTCTAGCTCTGCGCTAAACCCATTCTTCCTCAAGGCACAGAGAAGAAAGAAAACTCATGTCCTTCTTCTCTTGAACAAGCACCTATTAGTTGTTGTGGCTACCTCATATATGTGCCTCTTATATATGAAAAATTTCACATCTGGGTGATGTGCCAAAATGCAGTCTCCCTTAATTTTATTTATATGATCTATGGATAACACAACTAGCCCACTTTTAGGGTTGTTCTAAACCAAGCCCGGTGTGATTTTTGTGCCATAAGCCAACACACATACAAACAAAAATTATTCTCTCTAATTTGGAAAATATTCTCTTGGTTTTCTTGGAAACCCCTTGCTCCTTTAAGGGTGCTCTACCATCTCCAAGTTTAAAATAATTGAAAATATCTTTGGTTTTTGGTCCATGCCGTTGGGTGAAAAACCCAAACCTTGGGCTCTTATCCCACAAGTGACTTGTGGTGCCAATTCCTCCTAAAAATTGTCCCATAGGGTTTTGAGTACCTCTCAAGCTACCAATATCAACACCACCCACTTCTAGTCATTATCTCTTTGGGACATATTATCACTATTACCTTCCTGTGTTGCTCTAACAAAGAAAAACTTAGGCATCGAGGGATTCTCTCTAATACTGCAATCTTTCCTTCTCTTCAGTGAACTTGGGCTCAACAACTCATACACTTTGCTACCTTCTTTTGTATTTCAAAGAGTCAACCCTTGACCTCTAAATCACTACCACTCCTAGTAGATCTAAAGTCCTTTCTAGGGTCTAGACTTACGGCTCAATAGAACACCTACTCCCCCCCCCCTTGCCAACACACACAATATGCTTAACAAATATATACTAAACTAGCGCTCTCATCCTCTAGTAACAAAATAACTTGAAACACCAATCAACATACCTTTTATTCCTAAGATGCAACTATTTTCCATGCCCTTTGAATCTAATTTTTTCTTGTGCTCATGTAATAACCCTCAACTCAGCTTCAAAACACCTTGAAATTATACATTTTCCTTCCCCCCTTCAAGCCCTTCCTTTCCATTGTATTTTACCTCCTTATAGGCTACTAAAAGAGACTTCATATGGCCCAAATATACCGTAAAATAGAGCTCCATCAAATCTGAAATAAAAATGAAATGAAAACTACTAAACATATAAACATTACCATAAGAATATCTCATAAAACTTCCTTCTCTTTTTAGGAACCTTCTCTAATAACTCAACTTGTTTTCATGAGAAATTAAACCCAAAAACTATCCCTTTGCCACCTTCCTCGTCTTGTCTTAACTGTGGCCACTTCAAAGGCATACTTCATATGTTAATTGCACTTATATTTGAGCAATGAGGTCTCTCCTCCCTCCTTTTTATATGTGTCTCTACCGTGACGTCTATTTCTTCAAGAAGGGTCTCCTTAACTAAGGTCGACTTGAAACTTTAGACAATTTTCTGACCTGAAAAACATAAAATTAATATCTCAACTTTGACAAGGGTTATCTCACATCTCCAAGTGACAAGTCATCAAAAATGTCTTTTGTTTCAGACCTAGAAACATGGGTGAAAATCCCACATCTTGGGTATTTAGCCCATAAGTGATTTTGTAGTGCCAAATTCCTCCACAATCCTGTACCATACAATTTGGAGCACCTCCAAAGCAACAAATCTCAATAGGGAGCACTTGATAACCTTAGAATATAATACAAACCGTAAGATTTCTAAACTAAAATATGTGATCTAGTGTAGCCAACTTATGCTCTCAAGGAGGAAATATCCTTTTCGTATGATATCTTATCGTACATAATAGGGTAATATCGAATTTTAATTGCTTCTAGGTTGTAACTTTGTTCGCTATTGTCTAAGAAAACAAATTAAAGCACCTTTTCACCAAAAATATTTTCAAGTTTGAATTTTCTTGAGCTGCCACATATCTCTTCTCCAAGAAGCCTTACATAGCCTTTTGATAGTAAGGATTTTGCATGATATTTATCCTTATTTCTAAATCCTTTTGATGAATCAAATCAAATACCTAAATCTTCTCACAAAATAGTATATCTTTTGTTGACTATACAAGGTTTATGTGTACAATAATATCTAACTTTGTTCATGTCTGGTTGATCAATATGAACTTCACACATATATGTAGAGTATGTTCCTCTTTTCTTTGTATTAGAATCATCATCCTCAATTGTTGTTCTTGAGAGTTTGCAACTAGGAACACCGTTTATGCTGATATTAGTGTCGGCGATGGCATGTTTTATTAGGATGTTGTAGAAAATCCTTCAACAATTAGCTATCCTAATAGTTGTGATGTATGGGATGTAACAATGTAGAAAATAAAAATAAAAAAATTCTAACGGTGAGAAACAAATTTGTAATTCCTTTAAAAAACAAGGCATTTGCTTTAGACCTTGATGCTCATTCCCATTTTTATTTTCAATTTTTGTTTTTTGGGTGAAATTTGAGCTGGTTGTCATGACATAATTGAAGATTGAAACATCTATGTTCTCAAAGAATTTGGAGACACATCTTTGTTGTGTACCTTCATCACCCTTATGGCATAGGGTTTCCCCCTTTTCATTTCCTTTCTACTTAAAAGGGATGCCCCATTTTGATCTTTACAAAATTTAGAATCCTAGGGTGATCATAGAAGGCACCTCTATTTGGACGTTTAAAAAATTTCCTAATTCACATTCTAAGAAACCAGAGATATTGTTATCAAACCCGTCATCAATTTCAACATTACCATTTTCTATTTTTGGCATGAAATAATCACCAATCCTCCCAATTATATTCTTTGTCCTCATATTTTCTTCTTATGCATTTTAGTTTTTCTCTTGCCATAACAACCATATTATGTTTTTGATATATGTTGTTGAAATTTCTAAGGCGAAACTCTATTTTCATTGCAAGTGTACTTTATGCTAAAATTTCAAATAAAATACAAGTGTATCTATGTGTCTCTAATTCTGAAAAACATATTTTAGGTCACCAATATTTATAACCTCTTGGTCAATAGATTTTTTACTTATGATCCAATAAAATCCATGATCTGAAAATGGAAGGTACTTGAAAAGGGTGCAAGGTATCCATTTTCATTTATGTAAATGAGTGCAAAAATACTCTAAGTTTAAATCTGAAAATGTGAGAACTTCATATTTCTAATACAGAGATAGACTGTAGGGGCATTTACTGGATATTTCACCTTTCAAAGAAAGGAGGAATCCAGAGGCTACCTGGCCCTCTTACAGACTCTGCCTAAAGAAATAATAGAAGTAAACACTCAGATTTAATTAAAATGATCTTGCTTTAAACTTGACATTATGCGAAAATTTAGCTTGCAAATGGTGTATGTCTTTTCACTGTTTATGTATCTTAAGTGTAATTGTTTTTGCTGAAACTTAACATAGGTATCAGAAAAAATATTCAGCAATATAATATCAAAACACAACAGCAATATGATATAGGAGTTCACCCCAACTCTTGGGCTACATCTCCTGGATAAAGCCTCCCAAAATGGTCTTGTCCTCTTGTATTAAAATCTCTCAAATGCAATACAATATTATAAGTGTCTCAATAGACAAATATGAATATATAAACTGATTCAGAAGGTAGGAAAAAGCTAAGAATGCCTTTTCAAATTCACTAAACAGTGATCTCTTCATCAATGTCCTACAGGTGCTTTGAACTTCTCTGCAACTTTTCAGGCTGTATAAGTCCTAAAATTCCTCTGAAACCTCCTACAATGGCTTCAAAAGGTCGAAATTATCTGAAATAGAGCTTTGGTTCACCTCAAACTGATAACCACAACTCAACCAAACTCAAAACCCAAAATGGCCCTAGTGGCTCAAAAAACTTCTCTGAAGCTAAAAAGGCTGAAATTGAGCTCCAATGGCTCTGAATCCCATGCCATTGAGTCTAGAATGTCGAAGAGACCCAAAAAAAAAAAAAAAAAATTCACCTCAAAAGGCCTTTCCTAGCCAAATTTATGGCACATTTACTCAGACTACCAGTTTGGCCTAAACAAGCTCCACTAAATGTGGAGACACTGCCAGTTAACTTAACTAAACTGGCACATCTACCTAATCTGGTGGAACCGGCGCTAAATTTGGCAGAACATTTTCTGTTAGCATTAAACACTAGGTTGACATGGCCACATGCAGTCTTATCCAAACATTAAATGTTTAACCGTATTGAAATTCCCGCCGGGCCTACGGTTCTGTGGATGTGGTCACGTGATTGGGGAGAGGGCTAGCTCGAAGCCCCTCCATAACCTCCGCTCCATTGCAATGTATTACAGCACGTGCTTTTGACACGTAAACCAAAGCCCATGACTTTATGCTTGGATTTTTTTTAAAACCATGTGATTTACCATACCACGTATTACAAACCTTTAACATTATACTTTGGGTTTTAATGAATATAGATTTTGAATTAATATAATTAATATATATATTTTTTTTAATTAACATTTAATATATATAAAAAATTAATATAATATATGATTTTTTTAAAATCAAATAAAATATTAAAATTTTTAATATATATAAAACATTAATTAATTTTTAATATATTATAAATATTTCTCCACATTAAAATGATGAACCCATTCAGCATTAGAGGTTATTGGGCGATTTCAAAATGCAACAACTTCTTCATATGGTAATGAATTTCAGTGTCGTTTTCGGCGTTGGGATCGTATCGCCAAGGCCTATCCCATCGCTCAGGTTCCAAATCAATTTGAGAAATTTCATTTTTGAGCTTTTTCCCAAGCTCAGATTTGAGCTCCTGATCACTCCATGTGCATACTATGTGTCATCTAAGATAATGGATCTCAAGACATGTTTTCCATAGTCACCATCAACCCTCGTATTAATATTTTTTCCATGATTCTTAGCATCCACATCATAATAAGGGTGTTCATTAATGTCTTTGGAATTCAAATTTTCTTCACTTCTTAATTCACATAAATTTGCCTCAGTGGTATTAATTTTGAGGCCCTTGGCAAAATCATCATTTATTGCTTTGTTTGTTGGCTAATACTCTCTATCAACATCAATTTTCTTGTCCATTTTCCAACATGGATATATGTTCAATAAAATAATGTCCATATTTGTTTCCACAATGAACATTTTTATTTGAATTTTTTGAGTCCACCCTAGAACCAATCATGAGGATTAAAATTGGAGATGTGTTACTCAAACGTTTTTTACCAATAGGAAGCGGGGGGTGGTGGGGTAGATTTATCCCTGGAATGAACAACATGGCTCAGTACAAATTTTGTGAATAATTTTTCCTTTGGAGTAGTAAATTCATTATGAGAACCTGAATTACAAATCTGGGAAGCCTAATGTTTCCCTTCTTGACTTGAGGCATCAATGTTATCATTTGTGTGTAAGTTAGAATTACCTTTTAAAAAAAATTATCATCTTTATAGTGGAACTCATGAACGCCCAAAATTCCATCAGGCCAAATTTTTGTCCATAAATTATTGGTAAAATATCAATTCCTTCTTTGTTCAGGATACAAGCACACAAGGGCATCAAATCATTTGAAGTGAATATTTCTTTTAGAGTGAAAGGCTTGAAAAAGGGTTTGTATCTATAGAAAGCATTGAGAGGAAACACATATTTTGATGTACAAACTGCTTTTAGAGTGAAAAACTTGATATAGGATTTACACCTTCATAGATTTCATCCCTCATATATGAATAGTCAAGAAGAATCTATATTGGTTGTTTATTAAAGAATGTCATTGGAACATGGAACGATGATACTGAAGGAATTTTTGCATGTTCTTTAATATTATATTCAACCATAAGTTCATATCCAACTTGTTGCTATATCAATATTATTTTCCTATTTTAGTGCTCTCAAAGTTGTTGCAAACTTAAAGTTTAAGTTTTTCATTATAGTGTAAACCATTGTGTATGTCAGAAAGATGATTCAATACCTAGTTGAATATCATCACATAATACTCATAGCTGATATTGAAGAGCATGCTATAAATGGTTGGTTGATTCATATGAACCACCCATACAGTAATATTGAGATATTTCATAAACTTGCTGAAATGTCCTTTTTCACAGTTTCCAGTCAGCTGGGAAGATCAATCAATACTAGTTCTTTTGTATTAGGGAATATGTTTTTGAGGATAGAAAGGATCATTGAATCTAGATATTCCATTGGATGCATTTATAGAGGGGTTATAGAGGTCAAGAATTCAAATTAAAAATGTTCAACCTCTAGCATGGAAACCTTGAGGCCCGCAACAGAAATTAACATAGATTCTTTTGTGCTATTTTTAATATAGATGGGATTTATTTGTAATAGATTAATGTAAATATATATTTTTGTCTCATTAAAATGAGGATTGTGGTTGGATTTCTGTTTGGTTTTTTCTTTCTTAATTCTCTAGAAGTTTCCTAAAGTCTTGATAGTTATTTCGTTTTCCTTTTAACATTTATAAGTGATTTTATTCAATGGAATTTCAGGTTTTTTAAACATCGATACTAATATGAATATATTCTAATGTATTAAAGATATGATAATATGGCCTCCTCTTTGGGAAATGTGAGATTAATTTCCATGTCTACCTCATTGGGAAACATTTGAAAGGAGAGGAAGTTGGGTTCAATGTTTAATAATTATGGTAGACAATTGTCTTCTCTTTCAGTTTGTTCACCCATTTCCTTTCATCGCTTAAGGAAATATGTACTTTGAGATTACAAACCAAAGAGTAGGTAGTTAGTACAAGAGCTATGGAAAAGGATTTGTGTTTCAACTCGGATGGCTCAACGACAAAAATAAAATGCAAGTTAGAGAAGAATGTTTGTTTAATGGAAGGTCACCTGCACGTGAAACTTCGGAGTGAATGATATTTCCTTTTCCACTTATATTTGATGTTAATGTGTGGTTTTAATTTTTCATGGAGGTTTTTTTGGCATATAGTCCAACATTCAATGGAGTCACCCTTGGACTGTGTTAGGAATTTACCGCAGCAATAAAATATTTAACGACAGGATTAATAATCATGAAAAAGAACCAACAACAAAACATTAACATAAACACATATGTTTATCCGAGAAAACCCCAAATCCGGGGAAAACCCCAACCAATGAAATTTCATTAAACATTGGCCAAAACCCTAGCCAATCCGGCCAAGTGAGCCTTCACCGCTCACCTCGAGGCCTGCATTATAATGAAGTCTTGCCAGCCTTTTATAGGCTTCATTACATGCAATACCATGGGCCAAAACCATGGGTGCACAAAACCATGTGCCCCAAAACCACTACTATTTACCCTAGTCAACATTGACTCTACCTCGATTCATGTTTACCTAACAGACTGAAGGGAAAAAATGTTGTTTTGGAGAGCAAGTATGGTTCTCCAAAAATGGTTAACAATGTTGTGGTGGTAGAAAAGAAGGTAATTTGTAGATGTGTGTTCTGATTTTCTTTTTAACATTGTATTAGTTTCCCCTTCCTAAATTTCTTAGATGTGGTAGGTAAATTTTGAAAACTGAAATATCGAAAACAATATATTTGTTACTTGACGGTATATCTCAGGTGTGGAGTAGTCACATGAGAGTGATGAATAAATCTTTTCGCAACAATTGAAAAAAAAGAGTTGTGGTTGAGTTAATTTCTATTGTAATTTCCAATCTAATGAAATGTATTTCAATGCCATGGTTTCCTCTTTTTGGCAAGTTGAGTTAGAGGACCCAGTTGAAAATATTGGGCCCAAGTTGGTAAGAATAACTACAACAAAGACAAATGGTTTAGTTGGGGATTGAACCACCACATATGTTTTCCTTGCACATGATTTAATAAGTGAAGGTGTACAATTTTTCTTTTGTCACAAGTATTGGTTTAAGATATTTTAATTTTTGTAGGGTTTGATGGTGTTTATATATTTAGTTTTGGTTTTGGATTTGATAATTTTAAGATGGTATTTGAATGAAACAATTGCCATTAGGTACTTGAAATTTTTAATCCTTTTTAAAATTTTTATGAACTTGTTAGGAAGGAATGAATGGACAAAGGTTGTATCCTAAATTTTTGAATAATAACTTGAAATGAATCCTTTTCATTTAAGTTGTTGTAGAAGGTGCAAATACCATTGAAATTACTAGGGGCATTGAAATGACAGTAAAGGCCTTTCTTTCAGAACTCAATTTTTTTTCAAATTAGGTAAATCCTCATATTTTGATTAGCCTCATTTTATACTTTTGTGATAGTTTGGTGTTGTATCTTATTGAATGAATTAGTTTCCTAATTTATTTTTGGTTCCAAATTCTTTTTGAATTTTCATATAGTACTTTCCTTGTGGAATAAATTTGTGTGTGTGGTATTGTTATATATTCAACGTTTGTATTTCTGTAGTCTTATGGTTGAGGTGCAAATTTATTATGGAACTAGTTGATGCAACATTATCATTTAATCCTTACTCTAGGATAGCATGTTGAGGAGTTTATTGTAAAATATTTGGTATTTTTGGAATATTTTTATGTGTAAATGGTTACAAATGTTAACACTTTGTGATATATATCATTTTCTAGGTTGAATACAATGAATTGCTAGATGTTGCTTTAGTGGGTGTTGGCAATAACTATGAAATAGAAAACATTATAGCAGAGGCTATGGGAAAATTTGGAAGGAAAGGTGTTGTGACACTTGAAGAGGGAAAAAGTGCATAAAATAATTTTTATGGTGTGGAGGGAATTCAATTTTATCATGGCTATATTTCTCCATATGTTGTGACATAAACCAAGAAAATGTTTGTGGAGTATGAGAATTGGAAGGTAATTGACGCAAAATAAGTTTATTGTTATTTGTTTGTTGTGTTGTTATTCATTTGTTTTCCTTATAAAATAACCCTCAAAATTTCATTAGTAGACACACTTGGAATAAATGTAGGTGGAACTATGATGTTTTGCAAGTTCCCAAGAAATTAGGTCTGATGCTTAACCCTTGCTCTCATGAAATTGTGAAATTATTTCTTAGTCACTTCCACCTTACCAGCATGCACATCATACACCCTCAAGGTTTCTTTTGGGTTCTGTTGGTTTATATGAAATTGTATATTTTTTGCCTCAAATTTATTTATTTTTAATTAAATTGGCAGTGCTAATTTAATGATTAGAAAGAAAGATGAACATATCTAAGAATAGGGTTGCTAAATATCTATTTTTTCATTCTACTTATGAGGGATTGGAATTGAGTATTAGAATATTCCATCTGTGGGAGGTATCCCATTTTGATCATTAAAATTGACATTGAAAAAAAAAACTTTAGCTATTTTTATCAACAATCTCTACGATGCACTGAAAGTTGATGCCTTGAAATCTCCCAGATTTGGAGAGAGGAAAAGCTAATACTTGCACATGAAATTTCCATATTGATGGGAGATATTTTTCTATTTGAGCTACATTATCGATATAACACATTATGGAATTCATTTCATATTTATTTAAACCATGCTTGCCTAATGGAAGAGCACTTGTTTTTCAAGGAGGAGGTTGGTGGTTCGATTCCATTGTGCCCTAACATGAATTAGTCATTGCAAAAACAAAAAGATTCACATTTTATATTTTTTTCCTAAGGATAATTTTTTATTGTCTCTAGATAGACAATAAAAGGGATTAAAGACATATTGTATATATAGAGACATTATTTTTTTTATTTTAGCTACAATATCTTGAGAGACAAAAATGAATTGTCTCATAACATAAAATAATACTTGTATTATATATTGCCTATATAAAGACAATATTTTTAGAAAATAATGTGAGACACTCGCTTAAAGACAATATTTAAGACAATTTACTCAAAATCTGTCTTAAATATTATCTTAAAACCCACCATTATGTAGTAGTGAGGCGAAAATGTGAGATGGGATAATATCCAAATGCTGGAAATTTAAGACCAAGTTATGATTAGAAGAGTGTTTAACATGTTGTGAACCATGTAGATGAAAAGAGTTTCCTATAGAACTAGTGGATAAAATTGTTAGTGATCAATGTATTCCGGTGGATTTAAATTTTTTTATATTAGCCTAAACAAACAAAATATTTATTTTTTGTAGTTACAAGATGAAAATCCCAAGTTGGACAAGGCATGCAATTTTTTATTTAGGAGGTTATCCAGTTCATAGTGGAGTATGTGTTGCGAAGGATAACATATTGATGAAGGCCTCAGCTGATCGTGATTAACACAAGTAGCCATTTGAAGTTGCGGGGGGGGGGGGGCGCAGCGAGGGGGGGGGGGTGTAAGGAAGGTGTTGGAATATGTAGCTTCTACTTGTTTTATGTGTTATTATGTTTGGGGTTTTTTAGTATTATCGATCATTATTTGGACTTCATGTTATGATCCCAAAGAGGGGTTATATTGGGTTAAATGTATATGATGTGACATAATAGGGGGCATATATAGGGCTAAATGTACATGTAATATGTAATAGGGTCATTCAAAAACTTAAGAGGCCACATGTGTAATGTGTGGATAGGAATATATAAAGAGACATGTATTCATTATGGGGGGCAAGAGAGATATAATTTGGAGGTATGAAGATATTTGGATATGTGGAGTTTCTCCTATTATTATTTGTATTGGAGTTGTGCTCCATGCCTACATTTTAGCACAAGGTTTGTACTTCTAGTTTTTATGTCATATATCTAGTTGATTTGAGAGATATTATCCAAATAATTAGCTCCCTATATAGTGTGTGGTTGCTCAATAGGATGATTGTATGATTACTATAGTTTTTCTATCTTGAAACAAATGTTGTTGTTGTTGTAGCTATATGAGTACCATTATATTATTTAATAGAGGCTTAGCACACATTTGTGTGTGCAATAGTGTCAACTCTCCAATTTTTCTAGTTAACTGGATAATTATTCATGTCCTAATAAGATGTTTGATCCCAAATAACTTGTGGTGACTCTTATGTTAAGCTTACTAATTCAACTTGTGTTTATTTGTCTTTTAACTGTTTCTTTTTTCAAAACACAAGTAATTTTTTTTTCTTAATATATTTAATGCAAGCCCAAAACAAAGCCTAACCACATAGATCCAAAGAGAATTGAACCTACCCCTGGTAAAAAATGGCCAAAGAATTCCCAAGATGGACTTCAATCACTTCAACTACCCATTAACATGATGAAAGCTAACCTAAAGATAACCTAAATGAATTCATTATTAATAATACTCTCTTTATTTCTCGTGTAAACACTATGTAATTCAAATTAAGAAAAACAAATACTTGGTTTGATACTCATGTGAAGAACCTAAAAAATAGTTCATTTAACTACGTATGCATAAGCATATATTGCCATTGATAGTGCAAAGTGGGATGAATATTATTTACTGAGGGATCTGATTAAAAACTGTTGAAGATAATGTATAATCTCCTATATTAGTGAGAGTTGGTTCACGAGAAATTAGGATAGGAATTAGTTTCTATTTCTTAGGGTGTGGCTCTAACTTCCCTAGATCTTGTATGCTATATAATGTTTGAAGTGTATTGAGAACATAGAGCATTTTGCAAAAGCCAGATTCTCCTGGTTCACACTCTCTTTCATAGAGCTGACCAGTGGGATTTTTATTACTCCATTCAAACATATTTTTTATCTTTGTATCGGAGCACTGGTAAGAAGAGCGTTGGTGGGGTGTGAGAGGTCATTGAAGTTGGAGCGATCTGCATGTCTGTTTGTGGGCATTTTTGATCTATCTGCAACATCTTCTTTTTAAATTGTTGGAGCACTGTCATCTAATGTTACGTGAGATCGGAGTGACTTGATGCTTGAGCGTTGCTGGAGCGCTGAGCCATTTGCTGGAGCAAATTGCTACCATTTGAACATGAGTGTTGTTTGGCGAGTGTTGCCCCTATGCTTCATCTACGTATGAGAAACTGATCCGTTTTCCAGAACCTGCCATACTTGGTGTGGTGAGCGTGGAAGTTTTGGGATTTTCTTCCATATATGGCGCTGCCATCCTAGCTACAAGAGCGCTGCTACATGGTGGAGTTGTGCTAGTGTGAATTGAAGGCCGAGCCTGCATGCACTGGTGAAGTCCAAGCCGGCGTGGATTCGTGTAGGCCAAGGCCAGTGCTGGGTTGAGCCATCTTGCCCTCTGCATGGAGAGGTATGTTTCTCGAGCCTGAACACTCTAGAGGAATGCTACCATCCAAGAGATCTCTGCCTATCTCGATGTGAGCCGAACACAAAACATTGGTAATGTTTCTGTAAACATTGTTTTTGTAAACACTGAGTTAATCACACTTATCCTGGCACCGTTTCTTAGGCTCTGTGCTCAATAGAATCTACACCATCCAAAGTTCAATATGAGTGATTTGAGAACTGATCCTCCCTTACGTAAAGGTTTTTCAAAGGATTTTTAAAAGGAATTTCTCATAAGTGAATTTTTCAAACATGGAAATTGAAAATTGCACATGACTTCATGTTTTAAAAAGGAATTTTTCAATAGTTATTTTTATGAGTGGAAATATTCTTAATGATTGTTCTCATGAGTGGAGCTTTTTAAAGGTTCTTAAAAAGTTCTTTTTTGAAAAGTCTTTTTAAAAAAGGGACGATTGTTGATCCGCTTAAGAAGAAAGTTAATTTGTTTTTCAAGTGCCGAAGAGATCTGAGATAGATCTGAGCCAGTGGACACCACTGATGAAGGAGAAAATCCGGTGAAAGGTTGCTGACGAAGGGATTTGGTGAACATTTGCCGATGGAGGAGGAGATCTGAAGCAGATATGTATCGTAACATTGCCTTTGGTAAAGATCTAGAGTAGATCTATCATTATTTTCTTTTCCTATCAAGTATTCTTTAATCATCAATATGAATAATCAATTAATTGAATCATACTTGAATGAGAGTAAAAAAACTTTATGGCTCCAATTACTAAAATTGGAAATTTAAGATGTAGACTATGCTAGAAGCACAGAATGCTTGGAAGATTGCAAATGGGGATGAGCCGAAGCCAGCAGCAGGAGAAACATCGATCCAGATTGGGAGAAGAGAGAAGGTAAAGCAAAGACAGTGCTGAAAATGTCACTGAAAGACTGCATCATACCGCATATCAGAGAATGCAAATGAGCAAACGAAATCTAGACCGTATTGAAGGATTTGTACAAGATCAGGAATACAAATCATCTTTTGTTCTTGAAGAGCAAGGTTATGTCCATAAAGATGGAGGAGAATTAAATAGTTTTTTCTTTCATATCGTGGATCAAAGATTTGAAGAACAAATTGTCAGACATTAGTGAGGTAGTTGTAGATGCATATTTGGTCACGATTACCATGAATGGTATGACTAATGATTACCAAATTTTTATCACTAGGATAAGTGCGAGAGATAAAATCCCAAAGTTTGAAGAACTTACAAGAATATTATTGTAAGAAGAAGAAAGAATATTGAATCCGAAACCCGAGAGTGTAGATCTTGCGTTAATGGCAAAGAATAAATTTTTTAAAGGAAAAGAAAATCCATCACAGCAAAATGGAGGAAACCCACAGAAAAAACTGAATCAAACTCAAGGTATGTATCCGAATAAAAGAAACTCTGTAATTAAATGTTTTTATTGCGGAAAACTCGGTCATATGGCTAAGGAGTTCAGGAAGAAGAAATTTGATGAAGAAAAGCAGAAGCATAAAAGACATGTGGGTCATTTCAAAAATGATGACCATGTTCTGGACTTCAGATTGTTCATGGAAGAATTTTACGAGAATGTCGATGTAGACACCTGGTATGTAGATTCAGGAGCATCCACACATATGACGGGGAACAAACAATGGTTCGAAGATTTTAAATAAATAAAAAATGGAACAAAAATCTACCTTGATGATGATAGATGTCATTGTTGAGATTGCAAAAAGATGATGAGCTTAGTGAAAAGAGTCTCCTTCACTAAGTGGGCACGCAAGCTATTTTTGGCGCAAGTCTATTTTTAGACATGTCGATCATATTCTATGAGTTGCAGGATGCTATTTGTGGATGGTTGGTCAAGTTGGAAAAATAGATGGACTTCTATTTTTAGACATATTGGGCGGAATCTATTTTTAGATTGCCATTCTAAAAATAGATATGTCGAATATTATTAGCTCTTAATAATATTTGGACTTTAAACATTATCTTATTCTCTTGGAGCACTTCAGTTAAGTGCACAGATGTGGCACGGGAGCTGACAGAAGGAATTACGCTATTCCTGAGGGTTAATTGGAGTTATTGCATGGATACTTCAGTTAGAACTCATGTGACAGAGTTTGGTGGAGTTATTGAGGCAGTTGATGGAGTTGTGTTTAGTTTAACTGAGTTAAACATAGTTGAGCTAGTTGTATCTAGTCTAACTAATTGATACACTAGTGAGAGTGTTGTGAATTAATTATTAATTAATTCACTAATTATTAACTCATTAATCAACTAAAGAATACAGAATACATCAGTTAACTACAGTGCATGGACAGTTTCAGTGGAGACCAGTGAAGAGGTAGGTTAAAGAGCAGTGTGACTATCAGTTGTGACTATATTGTTGCATGATTTGAAACAACCAGTGATTGGAGATGCAAATGAGGATTGCATGAGAAAGGCTGGACCAATTCGAGTTCATTCAGAGCCATTCTTCAGCAGTGATTACGTAGTAGAGGTAGGTTATCAGGTGGCAGAGATTGGAGCATGTGATTTGCTAGATCAGGCTTGATTAGTGTGTAGCAAATGGAGATTATACTCAGAGCTTTGTGAGGAGATTTGTCTAATGATTGTTACATGATATCTATGAAATATAATATACAGATAGTTGGGGGTTTTTAACTTTAAGCTTTCCCATAAAATATTGTGTTCATATGTGTGATTGTTTATGGTTTTAATGTGCGCATGTGATTGTTTTTATTTCCACAATTAATGATCAATGGTGGAAGAGATTCCGTATTGTGCATGAAGTTAAAATAGTGTGTGATCAGGAGAATCTCGGTGAATAATATATCAGTTATTCAAATTTCTACATGATATTAGAGCAATATTGATCATTGAAACAATTGCAAAACATTGAAGCGGTTGAGTTTTGAGCTGGTGGAATTCGAATTTGTAGCAGTGTTTTCTTGGTGTCGAAGTTGAGATGTCTTTCAAAACGGATTGGGTTGGGTATGCCTTGAGGGAAGCTCGAATTATATTGCATGGAAGGGTGAGATGGTGATCTTGGATGACAATGGGTTGAAGGAGTTCATAGATGCAAAAATTCCAAAACCTACTTCTAGCGATGCTGCCGCACTTGACGCATGGCAAAAGAAGACAACAAAGTGTTGAAGAATTTTGTTGGATGGTCTAAAGGATCACATAGTGTCTAGCCTTCATGGTAAGGCTTCTCCATTCTTGATGTGGAAAGCGTTGACAGACTTATTCCAAAGCAAGAGTGACCAGAGGAAGTTGGCGCTCAAGGATAAACTCAGAAACATAAAAATGGAAAAAGGTGACAGTATACCCAAGTACCTCACAAAGTTTGATGCAGGGATGAGCTGGGAAGTCTGGGATGGCTGTAGATGATGAGGACTTGGTGAGCTTGGCTCTCCTTGGGCTTTCAAAGAGTTTGCATTCCTATCAGGACTCTGTCAATGGTCGGGAGAAATTGCCAGGATGGGAGCGACTTTGGTCGGATCTTGTGCAAGAGGAGATAAGGCGAAGTACCAGAGACAGATCTTCATCAAAGAACTCAGATAAAGAAAATTATGCTTTGGCTGCCAAAGCAAGGAAGGGGAAGAGCAAGAAGAATGCTTCGCAATCCGGTGTGAAAGGCAAGAAGCAGTACATGTCCAAGGTGAAGTACTTTCACTGTCACCAACATGGACATTACGCCACTAATTATCCACAGAAGAAGGAAAATAAGCAGGTTGTTGGATCTGCAGCTGGAGAGGCCTTAGCCTCACATTTTGAGCTGGATTTTTTGCTGATCGCATGCTTGGTCTCAAGTATTATGGGTTCAGTGTGGTTTCTTGAAAATGGTGTGTCTTTTCATATGACCGGAGACAAATATTTGTTTACTGATCCAGATGAGAAAGATCTTGGAGTGCACATCGAGATGGGCGATGATGGTAGATACAGTGCGACCAGTATCGGTACCATTTCCTTTGAGAGGGAGTCTGGTAAACCCCTCGTATTGAAGGAAGTGATGCATGTTCCAGGATTGAAGAAGAATCTTATCTCTGTGGCCATGTTAGAAGCCAAGGGATATGATGTTGTCTTTAGCGAGGGAAAGGCTTTCTTGTGCAGTAAGGAAACTGGTGAAACCCAGAGGATAGGGGTTCAAATTAAGAACCTTTATCAATTGCAGGTAGATGGCTGCACAGTAATGGTAGGCAAGGTAGAAGGAGTGGTGAGCCGGGATGATGGCGAGTTGTGGCACAGGAGATTGGGCCACCTTCACCATGGAGCTTTAAAGATACTGTAGCAGATTTCTACTGGGCTTCCTAAAGGCACTCTTGCACAATCATATCAGTGCAAGGGATGTACGTTGGGAAAATTTGTGAAAAAAACCTTTCACAAGAAGGATACTCACGCCACGACGATCCTTGAGAGAATTCACACAGACGTGTGTGGACCTTTCTCAGTAGCTTCGACATCAAAGCATAGGTACTATGTGATATTTGTTAATTATTTTTCTCGGAAGTGCTGGATCTTCTTCATGCAGAAGAAGATCGAGACATACTCAAATTTCTATGAGTTCAAGGCACTTGTTGAGAAATAATCGAGGAAGCAGGTGAAGGCTCTTAGGAGTGACAATGGTGGTGAATTCATCTCTGGCGAATTCAAGGACTTTGGCAGCGTAGAAGGAATTCGAAGAGAGCTCATAGCACCTCATAACCCACAACAGAATGGGGTTGCTGAGCAGAAGAACAGAATGATCGTGGGTGCTGCACAGGCGATGTTGCATGATCAGGGCCCTCCCATACACTTGTGGGCTGAGGCATGCAATACTGCAGTATATGTGCAGAACCGTTGTCCTCACAGGATACTTGGCATGAGTACACCCGAGGAGGCATTTTCTAGTAAGAAGCTTGATATTTCTCATTTGAGGATTTTTGGTTCACCTGTTTACATTCATGTGACTAAGGATGCCAGGAAGAAGCTGGAGCCGACTGCATAGGTTGTGATATTTGTGGGGTACATTGATATGCCCCACAACTATCGTGTGTATTTTCCAGACAGTCACAAAACTGTTGTGCGACGGGATATCAAATTTCATGAGGAGAAATCCATGAAGTGTTTGCTTGAGAGGGAGCCACACTTGCATGCAAATGAGGAGCTATTAGTTCCTAAGGACGAGTCTCTGGATGTGGATCATCCACAAGAGGAGGTTCATGGAGTGGAAGAGACCACTCATGCAGTGCGAACCATCAAAGGGCAGAAGCGCACTACAGAAGCTGAGCGACTGGCTCAAGATGCAGAGAGGATTGTAGGAGCACCTACATCACAGTGCAGATAGAGACAGTCACCTGATCGGTATACTGGATACATGGCTTTTATGAGCAAGTGTATCGTGATAGAGCCATCCTCTTTCGAGGAAGTTGTGGAGGATCCGACATGGGTAGATGCCATGGTGGAAGAGTATGATTCGATTGTCAGAAACAGTGCATGGGAGATTGTCCCAAGGCCAGAAGGGAAATCAGTGGTAGGTTCGAGATGGATCTACAAAGTGAAGCAAGCAGCTGACGGGAGTGTGGAGAAGTACAAGACAAGATTTGTTGCCCGAGGCTTCTCACAGATTGAGGGGATTGATTATGAGGAAACCTTTGCACCTGTTGCAAGGTATTCTTCCATACGGATGATTCTTACTCTCCCAGTGCAGATGGGGTGGCACATTCATCAGATGGATGTGAAGACTGTGTTCCTCAATGGAGTGATTGAGGAGGAGGTATACATAGAGCAACCTGAAGGTTTAGAGATCTTCAGTAGCGAGTCGCATGTGTACAGGCCCAAGAGAGCATTGTATGGGTTGAAAGAAGCACATCATGCTTGGTACACACAGATAGATAGTTATTTCACCGGAATTGGATTCTCCAAGAGTGAGGCAGATCCAAACCTATACCAGATTGTGGTGGAGGGTAAGTTGTTGATCATTGTACTTTATGTAGATGATTTGATTTTGACAGGTGATGAACTGTTGACACTCTCATGTAAGGCTGATCTTGCAAAAGATTTTGAGATGAAGGACTTGGGCCTCCTTCATTATTTCCTGGGATTGGAAATTTGGCAGCGTAGTGATGCACTGTTTTTGTCTCAAGGCAAGTATGCCCGGGAGATACTGGAGAAGTTCAACATGCATGGCTGCAAGCCTATCGACACTCCTCTTCCTGGTGGTTGGAGGAAAGAGGATGCTACATCAACAGAGGTAGTGGATGCCATTGTTTATCGACAGTTGGTGGGGTCGCTTATGTATCTGGTCAATACATGAACTAGCATATGCTATGCTATTAACCAGATTTCACAAGCTATGGTTAAGCTTACGAAGCTCTACTGGAAGGCAGGCAAGCATGTAGTGAGATATCTCAGAGGCACATCGGGATATGGATTATGGTACAAACAGTCGGATGAGGTGAAGTTGTGTGGCTTCACGGATGTAGATTGGGCAGGGAGCCCAACGGACAGAAAGAGCACATCTAGAGGGATTTTCAGTATCATGTCGACAACAGTTTCTTGGTACAGCAGGAAGCAAAGATCCATGGCACTCAACTCAGCAGAGGCTGAGTATATGGTAGCGAGTTTGGCTGCATGCGAGGCTATATGGATGAGGAAGATCCTGGTCGGGTTGTTCGGTTCACACTTAGATCCTACTTTGATATATTGTGATAATCAGAGTTGCATCAAACTCTCGGTTAATCCAGTATTTCATGATAAATCTAAACACATTGACATTTGGTATCATCATATCAGAGATTGTGTGCAGCGGAAGATCATGTTACTTTCATACATTCCCACGGAGGATCAGGATGTTGATATCTTGACGAAGGCGCTCACCAGGAGAAAATTCGAATACCATAGGGGCAGGATAGGGGTGGCACATAATCCTTATCTTTTTGAGAGGGAGTGTTGAGATTGCAACAAGATGATGAGCTTAGTGAAAAGAGTCGCCTTCACTAAGTGGGCTCGTAGCCTATTTTTGGCGCAAGTCTATTTTTAGACATGTCGATCATCTTCTATGAGTTGCAGGATGCTATTTGTGGATGGTTGGTCAAGTTGGAAAAATAGATGGACTTCTATTTTTAGAAATATTGGGCGGAATCTATTTTTAGATTTCTAGTCTAAAAATAGATATGTCGAATATTATTAGCTCTTTATAATATTTGGACTATAAATATTATCTTATTCTCTTGGAGCACTTCAGGTAAGTGCACATATGTGGCACAAGAGCTGACAGAAGGAATTACGCTATTCCTGAGGTTTAAGTGGAGCTATTGCATGGATACTTCAGTTAGAACTCATGTGACAAAGTTTGGTGGAGTTATTGAGGCAGTTGATGGAGTTTTGTTCAATTTAACTGAGTTAAACATAGTCGAGCTAGTTGTATCTAGTATAACTGATTGATACACTAGTGAGAGTGGTGTGAATTAATTATTAACTAATTCACTAATTATTAACTCATTAATCAACTAAAGAATACATCAGTTAACTACAGTGCATAGACAGTTTCAGTGGAGACCAGTGAAGAGGTAGGTGAAAGAGCAGTGTGACTATCAGTTGTGACTATACTGTTGCATGATTTGCAACAACCAGTGATTAGAGATGCCAATGAGGATTGTGTGAGTAATTCTAGACCAATTCGAGTTCATTCAGAGCCATTCTTCAGCAGTGATTGCGCAGTAGAGGCAGGTTATCAGGTGGCAGAGATTGGAGCATGTGATTTGCTAGATCAGGCTTGATTAGTGTGTAGCAATTGGAGATTGTACTGAGAGCTTTGTGAGGAGCTCTGTATCATGATTGTTACATGATCTCTATGAAATATAATATACAGATAGTTGGGGGTTTTCATCTTTAAGCTTTCCCATAAAATATTGTGTTCATATGTATGATTGTTTATGGTTTTAATGTGCACATGCAATTGTTTTTATTTCTGCAATTAATGATCAATGGTGGAAGAGATTCTGTATTGTGCATGAATTTAAAATAGTGTGTGATCAAGAGAATCTCGGTGAATAATATATTATTTATTCAAATTTCTACAATCATCAGATCAAAGGGTGCGGGAAAATTTCTGTTATTTTACCTAATGGTAATGTCAGATATATTCATAATGTAATGTATGTGCCTGAAGTGACAAAGAATCTGATTTCTGTATCCATGATTACAGATCAGGATCTCAAGGTTGAATTTTTTATATCTAACTTTTATATTAAATATCAGCTGGATGGCATGAAGACTATTGCTTCAGGGATTCGAACAGGAGGTCTATACAAATTAGATGTGAGAACAACACCAGATCAATCTTTGACAACATCAAGTTTGACTATAGAAGAGTTGTGGCACCAGAGACTTGGTCATATCAACTACAATGATTTGTTGGTACTTCAGAAAAAAAGAATTGGTAAGAGATCTTCCTATATTAAAACAAGAGCATACTGATTGTGATTCTTGTGCATTAGGAAAGATGCATAGAGAAGAATTTCCTGTTTGAGTAGAAAGGGAAAAGAGAGACATACTTGAATCAATGCACACAGACCTTTGTGGTCCCATGCAAACAAGGTCATTAAAAGGTGCACTATAGTTTTTACTGTTTATTGATGACTGCACAAAGTTTTCTTAGGTATATTTCATGAGTAAGAAAAGCAACACATTTTAATACTTTAGGCAGTTCAGTTATATGATTGAAAAACAAATAGGGAAGCACATAAAAATTATTCACTTCGATCAAGGGGGAGAATACAGGAAGGAGGAACTTACCAAGTATTATAAAGACCATGGGATATTACAACAATTCACAGTACCCCATACTCCTTAGCAGAACGAAGTAGCGAAATGAAAGAATAGACCATACTCCTCACCATACCCCATAAGGATCTTTCAAATGGTTTTTGGGTTGAAGCATTGAATACTGTAGTTTATTTGAAAAATAGGAGTCCTACAAGAAGTCTCTAGTTTAAAACTCCTTTTGAAGAATTTTATGGATTTAAACCTGCAGTAAAACATTTAAGAGTATTTGGGTCTAAAGCATTTGCCCACATTCCAAAGGAATACAGAAGAAAACTAGATTCAAAAGCCATCAGATGTACCTTTGTAGGGTATTGTTGACAATTTAAAGCTTATAGATGATTTAATCCCTCCACTCACAAGATTTTTCTTAGTAGAGATGTCATATTCCATGAGCAAGTCTATGATAAATCTAATAAGTGCAATGAGGAATGGGATAATCTGTTTTTGGTGGAAGAAAGTGAAGAAACAAATAACATCCAGGATCAGAAGAAAGAGGCAGAAGCAGAGAATCCAGATAAAACAATCAAGCTGAGCCTATCAAAGGAAATTCAGAATGGGTTAGAAGCTACACCAACGCTCAGAAGATCAGGTAGGCAGATTCAATTTCTTGCTAGATACAGGGAAAGTACCTTTATAACTAGTATGATGAATGTTTTTTGTAGTTATAGTGAACAAAATCAATGTAGTGAATGGAAAACAAGTATGGAATAGGAATATGAATCTACTCTAAAAAAAACACTTGGGAGTTGGTTGAAATTCCTGAAGGGAATCAAACCATAGGGTGTAAATGGTTGTATAAACCCAAGATTAATGCAGATGGAACCATAGATAAATTAAAATCTAGATTGGTAGCAAAGGGGTATTCACAAAAGGAAGGTATTGACTATGAAGAAACCTTCGCCCCCATAGCTAAACTAAATACTATTAGAATGTTGATTGCTTTAACTACTAAAAAACATTGGATGATTCACCAACTAGATGTAAAATCTGCATTTCTAAATGGGGAATTGAAAGACGAGGTCTATTTAGAGCAACCTTAGGGGTTTGTCCAGAAAGGGAAATAACATTTAGTCTTTAGATTAAAGAAAGCTCTATATGGACTAAAACAGGCACCCAGATCATGGTATGAAAAGATTGATTCATTTTTTTTGCAACATGGTTACAATAGAAGTAAAAAAAATCCTAATTTGTATACCATGAAAGATGAAAAGGGGCACATAGTGTTGATTTTGAAAAGGGGCACATAGTGTTGGTTTCTTTGTATGTAGATGATCTAATTATTACAGGTGATGCTGTTAATATAATCAAAGAAATCAAGAAGCAAATGTCATAGATGTTCTAAATGAAAGACCTTGGTGAATTAAGATATTGTTTGAGTCTCGAGATATGGAGAGATTCAGGGCAACTTTTCTGTCCCAAGGTAAGTATGTCAGAGGTCTACTGAAAATATTCAGGATGGATCGGTGCAAGGTTGCAATAGTACCACTACAGTAGAACATTAAACTTCAGAGTGAGGATGGCTCTAAAGAGGCAGATGCGACACTTTATAGATAGCTGGTTGGGAGCCTAATCTACCTAAGCACCACTAGACTAGATTTGGCTTATATAGTTAGTGTGTTAACTCAATACATGTCCAAACCACTTTAGAGTCATTGGAATGCAGCAAAAAATGTTATAAGGTATCTACAAGGAACTGTAGACTATGGTATTATTTATATTGATTCTTTTGATGTTGGATTGACAGGATTTTCAGATTCCGACTGGGCTGGAAATGTAGACGACCAAAGATCCATAACAGATTATGCATTCAGCATTGGATCTGGGGTGATTACATGGTGCAGTAAGAAACAGAACACAGTTTCCTTGTCTTCAGCGGAAACAGAGTATCAAGCCATGTGTGCAGCAACATGTGAGGTAGTTTGGTTGCGGAGAATTCTCCAAGATGTCGGGGAAGAACAGAGAGATGCAACAACAATCAGATGTGACAACCATAGTTCAATCAAACTTGCTAATAATCTGGTGTTTCACAAGAACACTAAACACATTGATACACAATTCCACTTCGTCACGACAAAATTTCAATCAAAAGAAATCCATCTTGTATATTGTAAAACATGTGATAATGTTGCAGACCTCTTCACTGTGTCTCTTGGAAAAATTAAGTTTGAAATGTTTAGGGAGATGTTAGGCATATTTGTGAACCTCTTCTCCATTAAGGAAGAGTGTTGAAGATAATGGAGAATCTCCTATATTAGTGAGAGTTGGTTCACGAGACCTTAGGATATGAATTAGTTTCTATTTCCTAGGGTGTGCTTCTAACTTCCCTAGATCTTGTATGCTATATAATGTTTGAAGTGTATTGAGAACATAGAGTGTTTTGCACAAGCCAGACTCTCTTGGTTCAGAATCTCTTTCGTAGAGGTAACTAGTGAGATTTTTATTAATCCATTCAAACATCTTCTTTTATCTAAAACCAACAAAATGAACAAGTTAAAACCCTCAACAATCACTATCCCAACCTGCTTCAACGAGTATTGTTTGATCCCAAAGGGCTTGATCCCAAAGGACTTTATGAAGTATGATATTCCTTGCAAATCTCTTCCTTTATGATGCACGTTAAAAATTATCTGAACTTGGCAACGATGATGTAACCACCCTCTTAGCCACTAACAATTGGTTAAGTCCTTCCTTATGGTTAATCATGAGTGTTGTTATTTGATGGGAATATTTAAAAAAAAAAACAGTTTGATTGTTATTTAATAAAAATTGTTTTATGGAATTTATTCCTGAGTAAATCTGATGGTAAAAGTAAATCAAGATTCTGAGGTAGTTGAACAGGAAAAGAAGTTCCCACAGTTACCCAAGAAAACTCTGGATAAGTAAAGTATTCCAGGGAGGTTTAGGGGTTCTGTGGAAGGGAAAAGAAAACCTGTGACTCTAAGAAAAAGAGGAGTTTTTCTTTGGCTGGGACTGGAGTCGGAGAACTGGACCGGATTGTCCCGAGTTCTCCTCCAGATTTTACTGCTACGAGAGTTGGAGAGAACGGACCGGATTGTCCAAGTGTTTTCTCTCCCCGAAACTCTGTTCAACAGAAGGCCCCGACTTGAAGCTCGGGGGGAATTGAGGGATGTAATTGCCCCGCTCACGGTAGAGGAAAAGCATATCATCGGGGTGACGTTTAACACGTATGAGTAATTTTGCGGCTAACATTCTCACTGCCCATGTTTTGTTGTATGTGCCACAACATTAATGTGTTTAGTTACAGATGATTTATTTTGCAGTTAGCACTCTGTTCCTGTTGTTTTAGGATAGCAAAGTATATACTGCTTATTAAGGTTCTGATGCTAAGGAACATAGTGCTGTATAGAAAATGTGGTTTGAACTAGTTCGAAATGGTAGTAGAACAGTATAATAATATTTAAGGAAACAAACCTATCCTGAGAGATTAGCTGTAGAAGAAGCTGAAACAGATGCTGTACAAGAATTATAGAGTACGCTACAGTAGTATTAAAGAACCAGACTAATCATGCCAGTGAACTGAGAGCAATGACATCAGCAAGAAGGAAAGAATAGAAGTAGATAATCTTTAGGTAAGCATATAGTTGAAAATTACAAATACTAGAACCAGTTTTTTTTTATAGTCATCAGATACTATAGAAAACAGAAGACTTAATGTTAGGAGGGCGTTTTACCCGTAGCGCTCGGAGGAAACCGAGCCTCTAGGAAGCCCTCTCTCTATGATAAGCACGGACGACCGGTGGTCCGGACACTAGGGGTATTCCCTTAGTTAGCCGAAAGAGTTTCGTACAAAATGCGGAGCAGCATAAAACTCATCCTTAAACGTGTTTTAAATGAATCAAGAAACCCTCGTGAACTTGAAAGAACGCAAACCAGAACTTATCGAGGAAACATAGAACATTCTTAGTACAAGACAAGACCGTCAAATAGAGGAAATAGCAATCAATATAATTAGGAAACTTATAAATGCTTAAAACAGATTTCACAAGAGTTACGCCTTAATATTTCCTTCATTCTGAGTAAAAAACCATGAATGTAAATAGCAATTGAATCTCAAGTATTTTTTTTATAGCTACAGCATTAAACAATAGCCGGCAAGTCACTTTAACAGTAAATATTCAGTACTCGCTTCCAGCGAGGAAAATATATAATACATTCCAGTAGAAAAAATAGAGGAAAAGGCGCGGGTAGTAACCCGGCATTCCACGGCAACAAAATATATGCATGTCTTTTAATAACAGTCCATAACTTAGAAAATGGAAACCCTCACAGGAGGCAGAGCCTGTAGGTTCGCCCTTCCCTCTTTCCTCAAACAATTTAATGAGCCAGGCAGCGTATCATTGCCACTAAACGGAGAGAGGAAGCAAGTTCCAGGTTCAAAACCTGGGCAAAGAACCCATAACGATAATCATGAACCAGTCAGAGGACTAGGCCGAAGTTGGAAAAAATACATGTTAGAGGTAGTTACCTGTTAATGAGCGCAGAAAATCGTCCAAGCAGCCGGAGTCCTCTGTAGACAGGAGGCGACGAAATGTAACCTGACAACTGAATGTAGCCTGATTAGGTTAGAAACAAATATGTGCAGCAAAACTTGAATTGTAAATGTGTGCAAAGGAATTGAATCACGAAAGACGGAATTAGGGTCGTGGTGCAAATACCCATTGCAACAGAAAGAGTTCGCCATTCTGGATAGACGGAAGAAGTTACCACCCTCGGAGGGGTAGGGTTTCTCGCTGCCAAAGCTCAACAGGATGCCGCGAAGAAGAACGGCCAAGTGAACAGGAGCGTCAATATAGCATGAGGAAAGGCAGGGAACTAGAAAATCATAAACCGCAGAGATTGACGGAAAACTTTTCTCTTAACTTCTGAAGGAACCGGGAGAAAAATACCTGTAGATGGGGTAGCCTGTAGAATGCCTTTCAGTGAGCTTCAAGAGGGTGAGACATCGCACCTACGAGTAAAACCTGAAACAAAACTAGCAGAACCCTCTCCAGAACCTCCGCTCGAATGCAACAATGGGGTTTGGCGACGGTTACAAAGCCAAGGAAATTACCTATCCCGAAGTGATTACCACCGTTGGATGATGAGCAGATCAACGATGAGAAATATGAAAGATGTGCAGCATTTATTACAGGCAGGTGGCCGATTAAAACAAGTCATCAAAAAACGCAATTAACAGTCTTACGAATTAAATCCCCTAAGTATGGAATCCCTCTATCACTTACACAACGATGTATGGTGGCCAAGTAAATATAGATCATAGGTACAATAATATAAATGATTCGGATTATGGATAAGAAAATCAAGTCGGAATTATGACAGTCCAAAGTCCCAAGGACTATCCATTAATTTCAAACAATTGTAATCAGAATGCGTGTGATATACAAACCCTTTGGATAGCGTAAGTTCAATTATTTCTTATGGAACATATACTTGGGAAAACGATTAGTAGAATAAGAAGAGTACATTTGTTGAAATAATTTTTTTAATTTTTGATGGGGACAGATATTCTAGAATGTGTCTGGAAAATGACCCCGGTCTGTATTTGAGCCCTATTCTGTCAACATTGACGTTACAAATTTTATGCCTACGAACGGAGACGGAATAAAATAAGTGAACGCCAAGCAAGACTAACCCCCTCACAACCGCAACAGCGAAATGTTGGGGAGATTCCACCTCCACCAGAAGGAAACCCCGAAATGTGGGTTCAACTGGGAATAGAGCAGCATCAGAGATCTAACAGGTTGATTGAAGAACAGCAACATCAAACTCGTATCTTGTTGCACACAGTAAAACAGCTGCAGGAGGAGATGGAAAGAGTACGCAGAGATAATGCAAGAATGATGCAGGAACAGGAGAGGATATTAAAGAGCATCTCCGATAAACAGAATCAAAGAATTGAAAAGCCTAGTGCAGACAGAGGGTTTCAAGGAGAAGACGAACATCAATCAGAGGAGCAAGGTACAAGCAGAAGAGAAAGGAGCGTTTCACAGCAAAGTCATCCGAACAAAAATTTTAATGAGGCTGAATCTGAAAATGAAACTGAAAGAAAGACAACCAAGAAACAGAAGGTTGAGTTGCATGGAGAATTCAGAAAGATTAAGCCACCTACGTTCGATGGCGAAAAGGAGGAGGTAGCAGAGGCGTGGTTGATTAATATGAACAAATACTTTCAGGTGTATGACTATGACAGTGGTCTCAAGGCATGGTTAGCCATTTACCAGCTGAAGGATAAAGCCACCCTATGGTGGGAGGAAGTGAAGATTGTGCGGGGAATAGAGGATCAGGATGTGACATGGGATAAATTTCAACAGTACTTCAAAGACAAGTACCTAACTGAACGCTTTTACGATGAAAAGGCTCGGGAATTCCATGATTTAAGGCTGGGACAGATGACCATGGATGAATTTGTCACTAAGTTCACATCACTACTGCGCTATGTACCGTACTTAAGAGATGAGAAGGCCAAGGTGCAGCGATTTCTGAGCAGTCTACCTGCTCATATGAAGGAACGTATCGAATTTTTTAACCCAAGAACAATGGATGAGGCCATCAGAACAGCAAGGTTGTGCTATCAGCAAGCAAAAAACAAAGTAGACCAGGGTAAAGGATGGCAATCAAAGAAAGAAAACAGAGGTGGTGCTGGTTTCAAAAGGGGTAAAACCAGTAACTTCCGAAGCTCAGCCAAAAGTTCAGTTAACAAGCAATTTGGAAGGAATCACCAGAGAATTAAATGGCCAGGGGAAGATAAGACTGTGGAGGCTTCCAGTAAACCGGAACAGCCACAAAACCAGAGGCTACCTCTGCAGTGTTGGGGCTGCGGGGCAGCGCACTACTACCGATATTGCCCACAGCGGGGTAAAACCGATGCAGTAAATAATTTGCAGGAAGCCTCTACTGTGGGAGATATTGCTCGAAACATACCCAGAATTAACGCCACATTGGAGGATCGGCAAGCCGATTTTCAGCCTACCATGATATAACTGGAAGGTAAATTGTTATCCCAAACTATTTCTGTTTTGGTAGATCCGGGAGCCAGTTTAAGTTACATAAGTCCTAAATTAGTAGAAAAATGTAAATTGCCAAGTCAGAAGTTTAAAAAAACATGGTTGGTCCAGTTAGCTACGGGGGTGAAACGAAAATTTGTTGCCAAAATACCAGATTGTGCACTGCAAATCGGTCGACAGCAGCTATTAGTGGACTTAAATGTTCTGCCTTTGGGATCTTATGATGTACTGTTGGGTATGGATTGGTTGGAGAAACACTGGACCCTTATAGACTGTAAGGAGAAGATAATTTACTACAGAGATTAGAATGGTAATCGCCAAGAAATTCAAGGCTTAAAGAATCCTGTACATCTGCGACCAATTACCGCTTCCCAAATGGCGAAATGCATGAGGAAAGGATGCCAGCTGTATGCTATACAAGTCGGAGTGCTGGAGTCTAAGGATGCGGTGTTAGAGAACATACCTGTGGTACAGCAATTCAAGGATGTATTCCCGGAAGAAATACTAGGATTGCCACCTAAGAGAGACGTTGATTTCACAATAGAGCTGCTACCAGGAGCTTCGCCAATTTCGCGAACTCCCTACCGTATGAGTGTGCCGGAATTGACTGAGTTAAAAATGCAGCTGCAGGAGTTATTAGACAAAGGACATATACGACCCAGTGTATCATCATGGGGAGCACCTGTGCTGTTCGTTAGGAAAAAGGATGGAACCATGCGCTTGTGCATGGATTACAGACAGTTAAATAAGCTGACAGTTAAGAACAGATATCCCCTACCCCGTATAGATGACCTGTTCGATCAGGTAAAGGGAGCTACTATGTTCTCGAAGATTGATTTGCGGTCTGGTTATCATCAGATCAGAATTAAGGATGAGGATATACACAAAACTGCTTTTCGCACAAGGTACGGCCACTATGAATTCGTGGTATTGCCTTTTGGTTTAACTAATGCTCCAGCCACTTTCATGAGACTGATGCATAGTGTTTTCCATCCTTACCTGGATAGTTTCATGCTAATCTTCATTGATGATATACTGATTTATTCCAAGAATGCAGAGGAACACAAGAAGCATTTGCGCATGGTGCTAGAATTATTAAGGAAGCACCAGTTATATGCAAAATTCAGTAAATGCGACTTCTTCAAAGAAGAAATACAGTATCTTGGACATGTGATATCTAAGGAGGGTATAGCGGTGGACCCAGAGAAAATCAAGACCATCATGGAGTGGAAGGTGCCACAAAACGTAGCAGATATACGATCTTTTATGGGTCTCGCTGGGTACTACCGACGATTTATAAAGGGGTTTTCAAAGATAGCCTTTCCCATTACCTCCTTACAAAGAAAAGGAAAGATTTTTAGATGGACAAAGGAATGTCAGGATAGTTTTGAAAGGCTGAAGCAGTTATTGACAACTGCACCTGTATTAAATGTGGCAGACCCGGATAAGGAATTTGAAGTTTGTACAGATGCTTGCAAGGAGGGAGTTGGAGCTGTACTATCACAAGAGGGAAAGGTGATAGCGTATGAATCTCACAAGCTAAAGGATTATGAACAGAAATATTCAGCTTACGATTTAGAGCTGACAGCAGTGGTGCACGCTCTCCGAGTATGGAGACATTATCTACTTGGAAAGAGATTTGTATTAAGGACTGACCATAGTAGTCTAACCAACTACTTCAAACAAGCTGATTTAAACTCTCGACAAGCGAGATGGAATGCTTTCTTGAGCGAGTTTGATATCGATCTGCAACATGTAAAAGGAAAAGAGAACAGGGTTGTGGATGCATTAAGCAGAAGAGTGCACAACATCTATGAGTTGTATGTTAATCAAATTGAAACCAGATTTCTGGATCAAATCAGAATGGAAGCTGACAAGGATCCTGAGTATAAGTACTTGTGGCAGCAAACACAAACACCTGAAGGCCAAGGTGAAAATGGAGATTATGAGATTAACCAAGATGGGTTGCTGGTTTTCAAGAAGAGGATAGTTATCCCAAACAGGGTGGAATTAAAAACCATGATACTAGATGAATATCATAGAAGCAAATATGCAGGACACCCAGGATATCAAAAGATGCTGACAGCTATTCGAAAAGATTACTATTGGTCAGGCATGAGAAAAGATATAGCGAGCTATCTGAGTAAGTGTTTAGAGTGCCAGCAAGTGAAGGTGGAGCATAGGCATCCTGCCGAATTAATGCAACCCATACCTGTTCCTGAATGGAAATGGGAAGTAATTTCATTGGATTTCATTACTGGATTACCAAAAACAAAACGAGGAAATGATTCTATAATGGTAGTTGTAGACCGGTTAAGTAAGTCGGCACATTTTATACCTGTCCAATCTACTTACAAGACAGTACAGATAGCAGATTTATTTATGCGTGAGATCTTCAGACTGCATGGCATTCCCAAGACTGTTATCTCGGATAGAGATGTGAAATTTACATCAGTTTTTTGGAAGACTCTGTTTGCAGGATTGGGAACGCAAGTGCATTTTAGTACTGCATATCACCCACAAACAGACGGTCAAACCGAGCGAGTAAATCAGATATTGGAGGACATGCTGCGAATGTATGTCATGCAACAACCAGTTAAATGGAGGAGTATCTTCATTTGATAGAGTTTGCCTACAACAATGGCTACCAAGAATCGTTAAAGATGAGCCCGTTTGAGGTATTATATGGGCGGCAATGCAAGACTCCCATTAATTGGAGCAGTCCCGAGAATAGACTCATGCTGGGACAAGATATGTTAGCGGAAATGGAAGCGGAGGTGAGGAAGATTCGACAGAATTTGAAAGCAGCACAGGATAGGCAGAAAGTGTATGCAGATAAAAAGAGATCATACCGTGAATATGAGGTTGGGGATCATGTATATGTCTGGATTAAACCAAAGAAAAGCACATTGAGATGGGCGTCTTGTGCGAAATTAGCACCCCGGTTCTGTGGTCCTTTCCAAATACTGGAAAGAGTAGGACCGGTGGCGTACCATTTGGCTCTTCCTAATCACATTCGGGTGCATAATGTCTTTCATGTATCGTTATTAAAACGATATGTTCATGATCCAAGACACATAATACACTGGCAGAACATACAGGTAGTGGATGAGCATGAATATTAAATGGCCATGGGATAGTAAAGGCTTAGTTAACTAACATAAGTTGCTTTGTGCAGGTAGAACCAGACGGGGAATTTCTGGTCGAGCCACACAGTATAATCGATCGGAGGGAAATCATGCTCCGGAGACGAGCCATCGCCCAGGTTAAGGTGCAATGGAAGCACTTTGGACCTGAGGAAGCTACCTGGGAAGACGAAGCTTTTGTTCGTGAAACTTATCCTAAACTTTTACGGGACTAGAAGTGGTAACACCGGGGACGGTGTTCTTTTCAAGAGGGGGGAAACTGTAACCACCCTCTTAGCCACTAACAATTGGTTAAGTCCTTCTTTATGGTTAATCATGAGTGTTGTTATTTGATGGGAATATTTAAAAAAAAAAACAGTTTGATTGTTATTTAATAAAAATTGTTTTATGGAATTTATTCCTGAGTAAATCTGATGGTAAAAGTAAATCAAGATTCTGAGGCAGTTGAACAGGAAAAGCAGTTCCCACAGTTACCCAAGAAAACTCTGGATAAGTAAAGTATTCCAGGGAGGTTTAGGGGTTCTGTGGAAGGGAAAAGAAAACCTGTGACTCTAAGAAAAAGAGGAGTTTTTCTTTGGCTGGGACTGGAGTCGGAGAACTGGACCGGATTGTCCCGAGTTCTCCTCCAGATTTTACTGCTACGAGAGTTGGAGAGAACGGACCGGATTGTCCAAGTGTTTTCCTCCTGAAACTCTGAGTTCAACAGAAGGCCCGGACTTGAAGCTCGGGGGGAATTGAGGGACGTAATTGCCCCAGTTCGCGGTAGGGAGGAAAAGCATATCATCAGTACGTTTGGTTACAGATGAGTAATTTTGCGGTTAACATTCTGTACCAGTTTATGTTAGGTTAGCAAAGCATAACATTAATGTGTTTAGTTACAGATGATTTATTTTGCAGTTAGCACTCTGTTCCTGTTGTTTTAGGATAGCAAAGTATATACTGCTTATTAAGGTTCTGATGCTAAGGAACATAGTGTTGTATAGAAAATGTGGTTTGAACTAGTTCGAAATGGTAGTAGAACAGTATAATAATATTTAAGGAAACAAACCTATCCTGAGAGATTAGCTGTAGAAGAAGCTGAAACAGATGTTGTACAAGAATTATAGAGTACGCTACAGTAGTATTAAAGAACCAGACTAATCATGCCAGTGAACTGAGAGCAATGACATCAGCAAGAAGGAAAGAACAGAAGTAGATAATCTTTAGGTAAGCATATAGTTGAAAATTACAAATACCAGAACCAGTTTTTTTTTATAGTCATCAGATACTATAGAAAACAGAAGACTTAATGTTAGGAGGGCGTTTTACCCGTAGCGCTCGGAGGAAACCGAGCCTCTGGGAAGCCCTCTCTCTATGATAAGCACGGACGACCGGTGGTTCGGACACCAGGGGTATTCCCTTAGTTAGCCGAAAGAGTTTCGTACAAAATGCGGAGCAGCATAAAACTCATCCTTAAACGTGTTTTAAATGAATCAAGAAACCCTCGTGAACTTGAAAGAACGCAAACCAGAACTTATCGAGGAAACATAGAACATTCTTAGTACAAGACAAGACTGTCAAACAGAGGAAATAGCAATCAATATAATTAGGAAACTTAAAAATTCTTAAAACAGATTTCACAAGAGTTACGCCTTAATATTTCCTTCATTCTGAGTAAAAAACCATGAATGTAAATAGCCATTGAATCCCAAGTATTTTTTTTACAGCTACAGCATTAAACAATAGCCGGCAAGTCACTTTAACAGTAAATATTCAGTACTCGCTTCCAGCGAGGAAAATATATAATACATTCCAGTAGAAAAAACAAAGGAAAAGGCGCGGGTAGTAACCCAGCATTCCACGGCAACAAAATATATGCATGTCTTTTAATAACAGTCCATAACTTAGAAAATGGAAACCCTCACAGGAGGCAGAGCCTGTAGGTTCGCCCTTCCCTCTTTCCTCAAACAATTTAATGAGCCAGGCAGCGTATCATTGCCACTAAACGGAGAGAGGAAGCAAGTTCCAGGTTCAAAACCCGAGCAAAGAACCCATAACGATAATCATGAACCAGTCAGAGGACTAGGCCGAAGTTGGAACAAATACATGTTAGAGGTAGTTACCTGTTAATGAGCGCAGAAACCCGTCCAAGCAGCCGGAGTCCTCTGTAGACAGGAGGCGACGAAATGTAACCTGACAACCGAATGTAGCCTGATTAGGTTAGAAACAAATATGTGCAGCAAAACTTGAATTGTAAATGTGTGCAAAGGAATTGAATCACGAAAGACGGAATTAGGGTCGTGGTGCAAATACCTATTGCAACAGAAAGAGTTCGCCATTCTGGATAGACGGAAAAAGTTACCACCCTCGGAGGGGTAGGGTTTCTCGCTGCCAAAGCTCAACAGGATGCCGCGAAGAAGAACGGCCAAGTGAATAGGAGCATCAATATAGCATGAGGAAAGGCAGGGAACTAGAAAATCATAAACCGCAGAGATTGACGGAAAACTTTTCTCTTAACTTCTGAAGGAACCGGGAGAAAAATACCTGTAGATGGGGTAGCCTGTAGAATGCCTTTCAGTGAGCTTCAAGAAGGTGAGACATCGCACCTACGAGTAAAACCTGAAACAAAACTAGCAGAACCCTCTCCAGAACCTCCGCTCGAATGCAACAATGGGGTTTGGCGACGGTTACAAAGCCAAGGACATTACCTATCCCGAAGTGATTACCACCGTTGGATGATGAGCAGATCAACGATGAGCAATATGACAGATGTGCAACATTTATTACAGGCAGGTGGCCAATTAAAACAAGTCATCGAAAAACGCAATTAACAGTCTTACGATTTAAATCCCCTAAGTATGGAATCCCTCTATCACTTACACAACGATGTATGGTGGCCAAGTAAATATAGATCATAGGTACAATAATATAAATGATTCGGATTATGGATAAGAAAAAAATCAAGTCGGAATTATGACAGTCCAAGTCCCAAAGACTAACCATTAATTTCAAACAACAGTACTCGGAATGCGTGTGATATACAACCCTTTGGATAGCGTAAGTTCAATTATTTACTGTCAGACATGTGCTTACGGAGAACAGTTGGTAGGGTAAAGAGAATTTTGTTTGTTGCAGTAATTTTTTTTTATTTTTGATCGGGTTGAATGTTACAGATGATCATGTGAAAGAAAAGAGAAAAAATTGGAAGGACTACAGTTACCTGCAAGAGGTCTAAAAAAATGTGTAACAATAAATATGCTCATTTCCTTACATATATAACCTGATATATGATCATTTAAAATACATATGGCCACGTAATCTGATATTTACTCGTTCTAGATACAATGCAGCTAGGTGCCAAAGGAGTGAAGGATTACAACGTGTTTATCATGGAAGTCTCTCTTGTGATCCAACAGTGTGACAGAGAGTCGTGACAGAGAGACATGACGTGGAGAGTATCAGCGGCCTCCCACTTGCAATTGATTGGCCAGATCGCGAGATGGAGGGCACATCGTACTCTTCTGCATAGTCCTTCACTTTTATCCACTACATCTGAAAAATCCGAGGGAAAACTGTGGACGAGCTAATGGAAACTTGAAGAAATTTAAAGACCTGCCGGAGGCTTTATCCTTTAAAGTTACAGGATCCAAGATTTTCCAAGGTTTATAGAAATTTTGCACATTTTCCAAGATTTTCCGAGAGACGTACTTCAATTGTCAAGAAAAAGATTCCTACGGAGGCATAAGTGACGAAATATACACAAACATTTTCCATAATACTGGTCAAAACTTCCGACCAGGACTGCAGAAGAGACGACATATATACACGTTTTCCATAATTTCTTGAATTTTTATGGAAAGCGTGTATATAGGTCGTCTCCATACCACTATTAATGTACATTTTCTATTTACTTCCACATTTCACAATGTCTATTGGTTAGACAATATAAATTTCTAAATACAAATTTTTATCCATCATTATGTGTTCCACAACATCTCAATACTTACACGTAAATAATTATCTTTGACTATGACTATAGGGAGTGAAACACAATATAAAATTCCAAATACAATTTTCAATCCATCATCGTATGTTATAACATCTCAATAATTATAAATAAATATTCTTTTTTAATTTTTTTACCATAACAGTGAATGTTTCACATGTAATCATCATACATTTTCTATTTACTTTAACTTTTCATATTGTCTATTTACTATTCAATATAAATTTCCAAATACAAATTCTTATAATTAAAATGGAAACTTTTCATATTGTCTATTTACTATTCAATATAAATTTCCAAATACAAATTCTTATATAGGATTAAAATGGAAACTTTTAAAGTTCAAAATTTATTTTTTAAGAAAATTAGAAACTTAAACATATGGCATTTTTGAATATTTATTTGAAATTATATAATAAGTATTCTCAATTTTTGTTTGAAATTATATAATAAGTATTCTCAATTTTTATTTATATTAAAAAAATACTACATTTAATTTACATATTTTATAGTTTGAAATCTTAAATATTTGTTTTGTTATTTTTGTTTTCAAACTCATTGGGATATCTTTTGATTTCTTATGTTTACATGTTTGTGAATTTTTATTTGAAATTATATATTATACATATTCTTAATTTTTATAGATATTAGAATTAGCATTACATTTATTTTATATTTTCAAATCTCAAGTTTATAATAATAATGTTATATGTTTTGTTATATTTTCCCTTCATATTCACTATTATATCATTTTATTTGGTATATTTATATATTAGTTTTTATTTAGATTTTAATTCATTAAAAATATATATATATATAATAAGGGTGTAAATCATAGTTACACTAAAAATTTATTAGTAAGATTTAAATGCCTTATAAATGTTAATTTTAAAGAGTAAGCAATCTCATAAATTAGGTTATCTTTTTTTTTCATGTTCTCATATTCTATATGGCTAATAATATCTAAAGATTGGTTTATAGTTATTTTATTCATTGGTAATGCTATATGTTTAGCAATTAAATTTCAATATATACTTATTTCTTTGATATCTAATATCATTATAATTTTCACATATTAATATGTAGCTCATGTAGTCATCCCCAATACTATAATAAATAATGAAAACAAAACACATAAATAGAAATTCAATATAATGTTTTAGAAATTAACTAATATTGAAAAAAATTGGTAAATTTCATCATAAATAAAATGCATTGTTTTCCTTTACTTGATATAAACTACTTAATCATTATGTCATAAATAAATTTATTAATTTTGATGAAATTTTCTAGTACGGTGTTCCTGATTAAATTTAGATATGAACTTGCACAAAACAAACATTGTAATGAAACTTGTGATTATATTCATTCAACTTATAGCATTATCAAATCCTCTTTTTTTATTATGTAAAATGATAGTTCCAATTTTCTTAATTATATGTTTATTTTTTACATTCTACTTTTTGCAAAAATTTGAAAAATACCTTATAACTCTTTTTTCCCTTTGCCTCATCCCAAACCTAAGGTAAATGAGAAATATATTTTGTAGTTTAATGGTTGGAAAAACATTTATGAGTGAAAGTGAGATTCCTAAAAAAAAAAAGTGGGGAGAAGGAAACATAATTGTTATTATATTCAAATTTATGTGTTAGGAATTATATTCTATAAACATGATTTCCATATTTAAATTCAATTGGGGAATGTTCAAAAGGCATCCATAGATTATGTTCATGAAAATATTTGATTTTATGACTATGTTCAAAATTTTATATTAATTTTTAAGATTTCAAAATTTTGCATATATATAAAATTTATAAAAAATTAATGTTGAAAATATAAAATATGTGTACTAGTATTCTTTATTATTGTTGTTGAACTATTATTTTTATTTTTTTATATGAGAAAAGAAATCAACTTACTTTTTAGCATGGTTGGTACCATGCCTACATGTCTACTTACCTAACTTTTTACAAGTCTCTAAGGAAATACAATAATAGTTATTAGTGAGAAGTTAGTGCAACTAAATTTATGAAAGCATTAAAGTCCATTATTGTTAGCCACATTAAAAACTTGTAGGCCATCCAGTACTGAAAAAGTTTAAGCCTTCGACTTTCATCTTTGTCCAGTTTACTATCTCTTACATACAATAACTTTAAAAAGAAAATGCTATCTGAAGTATGCATGGGAAAAAAATAGAGAAAAGAAAATCTCAATCATCCGATGACTCTATTGGTGCTGGGTCCTTAACACTCGAACCAAACATGTCCACCTGGTGCATGGTTTGCAATTGTCGATCTATGCGACCTAGACGAATATTACCATGGTGCTCTGAAAGGCGGATTTCTTGAATCTCTCTCCTTATCTCATTTAAAACGGAGGTAGCTTTTGGGTCCCCTCCAATTTCCTAGATGCTCATAGTTGCCTTGGCCAATACACATTTAAGTGCCCAGTATATATGGATAGACTGGTGGAATAGGGACAATTTGCTTCTTGTGTTACGAGGATCCTTTAAAAATTCCATTGCCTCCTCATGTATTTCCCCTTCCTCCTTAGTGTTGTAGTCTCGCTCCCATCTAGAGATGAGTGTTCTAACTTGCGACGGAATACTAGTGGAATAGGAACCAAAGAGGTTTTCCATTACCTATTTTCCTCACTTCCTCCCTTGCTTGCTAGGGCCCATTGTAAGCTCGCTTTGTTTCTATTTCCCTTTGTCTTTCGCCTACTTTTTTTTATGTCTGTCCTTTAACCATACTTGCATGCCGAACAAACCATTGTATTAACTGACAGTGTTGATGCAGGTGCGTGACTAGTGATAGGGAAACACCTGTATAGAAATTACAGATCCCCGTATATTGTAGCATAATGTCAATAATTTTTTTATAAAAACAACAGTGAAAAAGACACGGACTACCAGGAGTGACATCCTCCTAAGTAGCAGAGCAATACATGTCAACATTCCTCCTTCTTAGCAACGAACTATTAAGAAGGGTGGCAATATTAAAAGTCTTATTGTGGCAGGACCGAGAATGCATGGCGAGACGTATTCCTTTCGCCATCTGCATTTTTACTGTCTGAGGCCAGAGACTTCCAATACTAATATTGAAATTCCTCAACACCCAAAGGTAAGAGACCCACCAACACCAACAGTGAAACCCCCAACTAACCAGAACTTTGACAAAGTAGAGACAAAGCTTCAACACAGTAAAACAAAGGCCCGTTATAACATAAATGAAACCCTTAAAAGTAGAAATGAGCCCTCTAATAGCTAGGTTAAACCGCTTTAAGACAAATATATTACCCCTGGAGTAAGAATTGATAGCCCACAACCCCAGCAGGACCATAACCCCAAAGAAAAGGAAGTTATCAAAATAAGAAAAGTCGGAGCCCCCACTTTACAAAAGGTCTGAGTGAATGCAACTCCTGATAGACAATAGAGCCATGCACTGTTGACAGGATGATCATTCAAAACCATGAAAAATAATTCATATGCTTGAGAAGACGAACCACTCACATTGCATACAACATGGGAGATATAATGCATGGTGCAGAGGGGCTCAAAATCAGAACCATCATAGTCCACCTATGACGAAGCTATAAAAAAACAAAATGTGTGAAAATGCGAGGTTCCAACATGCTCCCTCTCGACAGCTCTATCTACTCTTCCTTCCTCGGTAATTTGCCGAGATACGATACGACCTTTCCTTCACCGACCTTCATAACCCCCTTGACACACCAACGTTTTTTCCCATACAACTTTGACATGGTTAGTTGGCCTCCACCATCATTCTCACATGTCATTATATTGTGCGAGTGATAATGACTCCCCTAAAACCGCATACCATCATTAGTCATTAAATAGTTGTGTAGTATGCACTGCCACTTACAACCTCACACCTCCCATCAGATAAGAGACTTTTATTTTACAACTTTAAAATGAAACTAGACTCTCTAATAGATAGATAAAATCCCAGTATCAATCAGTCTTTTCAATCAACTGTTTTGCCAACTTCTCATAATAAACGATAACAAAAATATACCCTAAATTTACGTTCAAGATTAAAGAAAATCTCAGCATCAGTCACTCTTTTCCATCAACTGTTTTGCCACTTTTCATAAAGAACGAGTCAAATGAAAACACCCTAAACCTTCACGCGAGATTAAAGTAATTTGTCAAATCAAAATGAATTGTCCCGCACCCTATTTTTATTTATTTTATTTTAATTGATGAATTGTCCCGCACCCTATTTTCCATTTATTTTATTTTAATTGATAACGCGGACACGATCTAAATATTAACCATGCTTAAGTGTCAGTCATCATGGCTTCTGGACCTTTATAAATTTTGCCAGTACTCTTCTCCACTCAAACATATCTCATTTTAACTCTTTGATTCACTCATCGCTGGTGGACCTTTAAAAATTCTGCCAGTGCTTTTCTGAATCATCTAGCATCATCCATGGCTATAACGTGCGGAAGTAAGGTAACCATTCTGAGTATTGATGGAGGAGGCGTCCGTGGAATTATCCCTGCAACTATCCTAAAATTTCTCGAGAAAACACTTCAGGTATTGTTTTATTCTAATCTATTCTACCATCAATAACCAAGGATACTGTATACTAACTGTGCGGAACTGAGTGATGTCCAATTTGTGACAGGAGCTTGACGGTCCGGAGGTTCGAATAGCTGATTATTTCGACGTTATGGCAGGAACCAGCACTGGAGGGTTGATAACTACCATGTTATCTGCTCCAAATGAAAACAATCGTCCGCTATTTGATGCAAAGGATATTACTAAATTTTATTTAAAGCACTTGCCTTCTATTTTTCCACCGACGATGTGGCCGATGAAGTGAGTCTAGCAGTTTATTTTTCTATTACATTTTATGTAACAAACTAAACAACAGGTATGATTATATGATTATATGAACTTATTTGTTTCCTTAGATCGTATGAATTTATATTTTTTTTTTCAAGTTTAATATTGATGAGGCTATCATAGTTTATGTTTAAGAATAATACTAATAAGGGTGGGGTTGAACTAGTGACTTAACATCTAGGAGTGCTTATCAAGATCCAGTGGACTAATATATGACAAACTTTAACTTTATTGGGGATTGCCATATTTAAGAGGTTGAGAAAAAGTTAACTGTTTGATCTAGTTTGTGTCATCAAAATTTACAATATTCTCAAAATCTACAATCTATCGATACAGATGGCCTATTTATATAAGTGAAATTGAAAATTAGTTATTATTGATAGCCAGTTTACTAGTTTATTTACTATTGTATTTTCTGCAGCAAACAACAGCTATATTTATACTAGCTGAAATTAACTTGATTGTGGATTTTCTAAATATTTCAAAATCTAATAGAGAAAAACTAAATCAATTGTTTGATCTGGCTCTTGACGATTAAGTTCCAGAATACTTTCAATATCTTCAATAAAAATCTAAATATGTGAGTCAAATTGAAAATGAGTTATTCACAGTCAATCTCACAGTAACAAACAACAAACAACATTTATGTTGATATAAGTTAAACTTTACTTGATCATAGATTTTCCAAATATCTTTTAAATATAAAGCACATGAATGTTTGAACTTTCTACTATTAATCAAATTTTAAATTTTAAAATATTCTTGAAATCTGTGATCAAAATAAAAATTAGCCTGAGTAAGATAATGAGATAGTCTAATCTGAGTGAGATTGAAAATGAGTTATTGGCAGTAATATAGTGGGATTGGCACGGCCAAAATATTCTGGGGATTACCTGCACAAGCTCATCAAAAGATCTCTGGGTAATATACAGTTACGCGAGACGCTGACAAACGTGGTGATCCCGACATATGACATCAAATTAGAGCAACCTGTGATATTCTCAACTTTCGCGGTAAGATTTCCGAAGCATTGTCTAAAATGAAGAAGATTTCCAACCTCAGTTACATTTACTAAATCTGTTGCAGGCCAAACAAAATGAGTTGTACGATCCATTTTTATACGATCTCTGCGTTGGAACGTCTGCAGCCCCAACATATCTTCCTGCTCACTACTTCGAGACAAAAAATTCTACTGGCCCTGCCCAGTGGAATCTCATAGACGGGGCAGTTGCAGCTAACAATCCTGTAAGGTTCCTTTTATAATTTTTTCGTCGCTATCTGTTAATTGGTGACATGCTGACACATATGACTGCAACTGGAATTTTGGATGCCACTAACGCCTTTGGTACCAAAAGTTACATAATGCAGTCTTCTCTAAAATTGTGGTGCAGACATTACTTGCAATAAACCAGGCGACTAAACAAGCTCTTATAGAAAATCCAAATTTTCTGATCCCATCAACGAAAACTAAGGTGAAGTTGAGCTAGAGATAGATTTATATTTTTATAAGTTGGATTAAAGTCTTCATTGTTTTGTATTGAATTTAATTCAATTGCATTTTAATTTCGAATTTGATCGATTAAATTAACTAAGTTTAGTTAAACTTAATTCAATTGCATTTTAAAGTTTGGAAATATTTTAAAATTTGATAAATGAAAATAAAATAAATAATTTAATTTTATGATCACTCTTTTTTTAACAGGACACTAGCAAGTTTCTGGTGCTTTCTCTTGGAACTGGACAGAAAACAGCTAGTTACACCGCTGGTGAGGCCGCAAAATGGGGACGGTTTGGATGGTTATGCAATAACGGTAAAAAACCCATAATTGACATGTTTTTGGAGTCAAGTGCAGATATGGTGGACATTCATGCCTATGTGGTGTTTGAAGCCTTTATATCAGCTCAGAACTATCTAAGAGTCCAGACCAAGTTATCCGGAGATGTATGCTCAATCGATCTGTCAACGGAGAAGAATCTGCTTGACCTAGTAGAAAAAGGCAAAGAGCTTTTAGACAGTCCAGTTTCAAGAGTGAATATAGAAACCGGTGTATTTGAGCCACTGTCAAATGAAGACACGAACAAAAAAGCATTAACCAGGTAATTATCTGGATTATATTCGATCAGAAAAACCAGCTTGTTAGAGAAAAGGACCATTAACCAGGTAATTATCTGGATTATATTCGATCAGAAAAACCAGCTTGTTAGAGAAAAGGACTCATAGTTTAGAATATATTTAAAATTGAAGTTAATCTGGTTTGAAGCATGGTATTAAAGAAAACGATTTGGCAGGTTTGCGAGGGCACTGTCAGATGAAAGAAAGTTGCGTCGATCATCCTCGAAATAGCATCTCCTGCACGGTTTATGTTACGAATAAAGCTGCAGGATGGTCCCCTTATGGTGTAAAAGTTTTGTCTCGTTTTCAGGGTTTATATGGATGTAATGTGGTGTGATCAAATCTATTCTATGGGAGAAATGTAGTGTGGTGTGATAAAAATGTAATATGGGACAGAGTTTACTTGAATATTTAGTATTTTTAGTCTAGGCCTAGTGTGGTGGTGTTATAAAAATGTAAATGGTGGGGAGGAGAGTTTATTTGAATATTTAGAATTGATGTGGTGTGGTAGAACGTAATATGGGAACAGAGTGTATGTAATCTAGGGTCCATTGCAGGGTTGGAATATCAAAGGATATAGGAGTTTGCTAATACAGTTTTATGTGATGTCATTTTGGAAATCTAATACAGTTTTATGTGATGTCATTTTGGAAATCTATTTAAGTTGTAAAAGACATTTAAGCAGAAGTTTGAATAATAGGAACATGGATCTTAGATAATGCAGTATTAATGTAATTATGTGAATTAATATGGACAGTAATAGCTTAATCAGAGTATACATTATCTGTAACAAAATCACATATCTAAATGATTACAGCTTTTTTATTTAATAAATCTAAGTTTAGTATTTGTTACTTGGATAGGAATAGAGTTTAGTATTTATTTACCATATGATGTGCATATATGGTGTAATGTAAAATAAGAAAAAAACATAAACCAAAACAAATTTGATTATGGCCCACGGCCTCTCCTTTTGAAAGCGTGCAATGTAAAACATATATATTCATATATGTGAACTGTGCGCATGATTTTTAAAAGAACAAACATTAAAGAACTTTGACCACGCTTGAACCTGACGTCAACCCAAAAATTAAACCCTTCTTCAATCGATTTCGGGTGACAAAAAATTATGCTGACGTCACCAAAATTGTGACGGGGAATTTTTATTAAATCTGCCTTATGATTTATTCCGGGTCCGATTTTGGGCAATCATACGGACGACTGAGTGTGATGCGAAATCAAATTAATTCTGGCTTAAAAATTTTCAGATCCCGGTTTGCTATTGAGTTTTCTCTGTTTCCAAAATACAGCACTGAAGTTGACTGATCAATCAAAATGGAAAACAGCTCTCTGCAAGTTTTTTTCATTTTGCGATCTTGACTGATCGCTGGAAATAGAAGGCGGCTCCCAGTACATTGAACGGCTGAAAGTAATTTTCAACACATAGTCCTTCACTTTTATCCGTTACATCTAAAAAAAATCCGAGGGAAAACTGTGGACGAGCTAATGGAAGCTTGAAGAAATTTAAAGACCTGCCGGAGGTTTTAACCTTTAAAGTTAGGTTCCAAGATTTTCCACGGTTTATAGAAATTTTGCACATTTCGAAGATTTTCCAAGAGACGTACTTCAATTGTCAAGAAAAAGATTACTACGGAGGCATAAGTGACGACATACACACAAACATTTACCATAATACTGGTCAAAACTTCCAACCAGGACTGCAGAAGAGGCGACATATATACGCGCTTTCCATAATTTCTTGAATTTTTATTGCCTAAGCCGGTGAGATGTCAACATCGTCACTGGGATTATGCCACCAACTGCCCTGGAAATTCTTGCGTTAATTACATCTTATCGAATCGATCATAATATGTTATGTAGGATCATCCAACCAACCTTCCTGGAAATTCTGAGGTAATTACGTCTTATCGATTTGAGTTGTAACATATTTTGTCTAATACAACTTCCTTGGCATTATATTCACTTCTTTCCCTGGAACTTATTTAGCGGGGAAGCTGCTAAAATGTTCCTCGGATAATCCGAACATTGTTTAATGAATAAAAGGGAACTTCTATACAGTAAAAATAGCTAACACCTTGGATATATCATTTGCGTTACAGTTTCAATTTTCTATATTTCCAATTCACGTGGCATAACATGCTAAAGCGTCCCTCGGAATATCCAACCAACCACGCTGGAATTTGTCAAGAGGAAAGGCTCCTCGTAGAAAACCAATGGGAGCATAACCTATAACTATCTCTAGAGATGGGGAGTGAATTTTGACATGTTCTATTTCACATGTTCTATTTGCTACTCAATATAAATTTTAATCCACTATGAATAAATGAGTAAAAGTTTCACATGATACAACTATTAATGTACATTTTCTATTTACTTCCACATTTCACAATGTCTATTGGTTAGACAATATAAATTTCCAAATACAAATTTTTATCCATCATCATGTGCTCTACAACATCTCAATACTTACACGTAAATAATTATCTTTGACTATGACTATAGGGAGTGAAACACAATATAAAATTCCAAATACAATTTTTTATCCATCATCATATGTTATAACATCTCAATAATTATAAATAAATAATTTTTTTTCAAATTTTTTTACCATAATAGTGAATGATTCACATATAATCATCATACATTTTCTATTTACTTTAACTTTTCATATTGTCTATTTACTATTCAATATAAATTTCCAAATACAAATTCTTATATACAATTAAAATTGAAACTTTTAAAGTTGAAAGTTTATCTTTTAAGAAAATTAGAAAACTTAAACATATGGCACTTCTGAATATTTATTTGAAATTATGTAATAAGTATTTTCAATTTTTGTTTGAAATTATATAATAAGTATTCTCAATTTTTATTTATATTAAAAACAGTACTACATTTAATTTATATATTTTATACTTTCAAATCTTAAATATATTTTATACTTTCAAATCTTAAATATTTGTTTTGTTACTTTTGTTTTCAAACTCATTGGGATATCTTGAGATTTCTTATGTTTACATGTTTGTCAATCTTTATTTCAAATTAAATACTATAAATATTCTCAATTTTTATAGATATTAGAATTAGCATTATGTTTATTTAATATTTTCAAATCTCAAGTTTATAATAATAATGTTATTTGTTTTGTTATATTTTCTCTTCATACTCACTATTATATCATTTTATTTGGTATTTTTATATATTAGTTTTTATCTAGATTTTATTTTTTATATATATATATATATATATATATATATATATATATATATATATATATATATATAATAAATATGTAAATTATAGTTACACAAAAAATTTATTAGTAAGATTTAAATGCCTTATAAATGTCAATTTTGAAGAGTAAACAATCTCATAAATTAGGTTATCTTTTTTTTTCATGTTCTCATATTCTATATGGCTAATAATATCTAAAAATTGGTTTATATTTATTTTATTAATTGGTAATGCTATATGTTTAGCAATTAAATTTCAATATATAGTTATTGCTTTGATATCTAATATCATTATCATTTTCACATATTAACATGTAGCTCATGGCATCCTCAATACTATAATAAGTAATGAAAACAAAACACATAGTTAGAAATTCAATAATTTGTTTGAGCAATTAACTAATATTGAAAAAATTTGGTAAATTTCATCATAAATAAAATGCATTGTTTTCCTTTACTTGATATAAACTATTTAATGATTATGTCATAAATAAATATATTAATTTTGATGAAATTTTCTAGTATGGTGTTCTTGATTAAATTTAGATATGAACTTGTACAAAACGAACGTTGTAATAAAAATTGTGATTATATTCATTCAACTTATAGCATTATCAAATCCTATTTTTTTATTATGTAAAATAGTGGTTCCCATTTTCTTAATTATATGTTTATTTTTTGCATTCTACTTTTTGCAAAAAATTGAAGAATACCTTATAACTCTTTTTTCCCTTTGCCTCATCCCAAACGTAAGGTATATGAGACATATATTTTGTATTTTAATGATTGGAAAAACATTTATGAGTGAAAGTGAGATTCCTAAAAAAAGGTGGGGAGAAGGAAATATAATTGTTATTATAGTCAAATTTATGTGTTAGGAATTATATTCTATAAACATGATTTCCATATTTAACTTCAATGAGGGAATGTTCAAAAGGCATCCATAGATTATGTTCATGAAAATATTTGATTTTATGACTATGTTTAAAATTTTATATTAATTTTTAAGATTTCAAAATTTTGCATATACATAAAATTTATAAAAAATTAATGTTGAAAATATAAAATATATGTATTAGTATTGTTTATTATTGTTGTTGTTATTATTTTTATTTTTTTATATGAGAAAATAAATCAACTTACTTTTTAGCATGGTTGGTACCACGCTAGCTCACATGTCTACTTACCAAAGTTTTTACAAGGCTCTAAGGCAATACAATAATATTTATTGGTGAGAATTTAGTGCAACTAAATTTATGAAAGCATTAAAGTCCATTATTGTTAGCCACATTAAAGACTTGTAGGCCAACCAATACAGAAAAAGTTTAAACCTTTGATTATCATCTATGTCCACTTTACTATCTCTTACATACAATAACTTTAAAAATAAAATGCTATCCGAAGTATGCATGGGAAAAAAACAGAGAAAAGAAAATCTCAATCATCCGATGGCTCTATTGGTGCCAGGTCCTTAACACTACAACAAAGCATGCCCACCTGGTGCATGGTTTTCAATTGTCGATCTATGCGGCCTAAACAAACATTACCATGGTGCTATGAAAGGCGGATTTCTTCAATCTCTCTCCTTATCTCATTTAAAACGGAGGTAGCTTTTAGGTCCCCTCCAATTTCCTAGATGCTTATAATTGCCTTGGCCAATACACATTTAAGAGCCCAGTATATATGGATAGACTGGTGGAATAGGGACAATCTGCTTCTTGTGTTACGAGGGTCCTTTAGAAATTCCATTGCCTCCTCATGTATTTCCCCTTCCTCCTTAGTGTTGCAGTCTCGCTCCCATCTAGAGATGAGTGTTCTAACTTGCGGCATAATACTAGAGGAATAGGAATCAAAGAGTTTTTCCATTACCTCTTTTCCTGACTTCCTCCTTTGCTTGCTAGGGCCCACTGTAAGCTTGCTTTGTTTCTATTTACCTTTGACTTTGGCCTACTTTTTTTATGTTTGTCCTTTAACCATACTTGCATGCCGAACATACCATTGTATTAACTGACAGTGTTGATGCAGGTGCGTGACCAGTGACAGGGAAACACCTATATAGAAATTACAAATCCTCGTATATTGTAGCATAATGTCAATAATTTTTTTATAAAAACAACAGTGAAAAAGACTTGGACTGCCGAGAGTGACATCCTCCTAAGTAGCGGAGCAATACATGTCAACGTTGCTCCTTCTCAGCAACGAACTATTAAGAAGGGTGGCAATATTAAAAGTCTTCTTGTGGCAGGACCGAGAATGCATGGCGAGACGTATTCCTTTCGCCATCTGCATTTTTACTGTCTAAGGCCACATACTTCCAATATTAATATTGAAATTCCTCAACAGCCAAAGGTAAGAGACCCACCAACACCAACAGTGAAACCCCCAACTAACCAGAACTTTGACAAAGTAGAGACAAAACTTCAACAGAGTAAAACAAAGGCATGTTATAACATAAATGAAACCCTTAAAAGTAGAAATGAGCCCTCTAATAGCTAGGCTAAACCACTTTAAGACAAATATATTACCCCTGGAGTAAGAATTGATGGCCCACAACCCTGGCAGGACACCCCTCATAACCCCAAAGAAAAAGAAAGTTATCAAAATAAGAAAAGTCGGAGCCCCCCACATTACAAAAGGACTGAGTGAATGCAACTCCTGATAGACAATAGAGCCATGCACTATTGGTAGGATGATCATTCAAAGCCATGAAAAATAATTCATACGCTTGGGAAGACGAACCACTCACATTGCATACAACGTGGGGGATAGAATGCATGGTGCAGAGGGGCTCGAAATCAAAACCATCATAGTCCACCTATGATGAAGCTATAAAAAAAACAAAACGTGCGAAAATGCGAGGTTCCAACATGCTCCCTCTTGATAGCTCTATCTACTCTTCCTTCCTTGGTAATTTGCCGAGATACGATACCACCTTTTCCTTCACCGGCCTTCATAACCCCCTTGACATGCCGACGCTGTTTCCCATACAACTCTGACATGGTTGGTTGGCCTCCACCGTCATTCCTGCATATCATTATATTGTGCGAGTGATAATAACTCCCCTAAAACCGCATACCGTCATTAGTCATTAAATAGTTGTGTGGTATGCACTGCCACTTACAACCTCACACCTCCCATCAGATAGGAGACTTTTATTTTACAACTTTAAAGTGAAACTAGACTCTCCAATAGATGGATAAAATCCCAGTATCAATCACTCTTTTCAATCAACTGTTTTGCCAACTTCTCATAATAAACAAGTTAAACGAAAATATACCCTAAATTTACGCGCAAGATTAAAGAAAATCTCAGGATCAATCAGTCTTTTCCATCAACTGTTTTGCCAACTTTTCATAAAGAACGAGTCAAATGAAAACACCCTAAACCTTCACGCGAGATTAAAGTAATTTGTCGAATCAAAATGAATTGTCCCGCACCCTATTTTTTATTTATTTTATTTTAATTGATGAATTGTCCCGCACCCTATTTTCCATTTCGATCTAAATATTAACCATGCATAAGTGCCAGTCATCATCGCTTCTAGACCTTTATAAATTTTTCCAGTACTCTTCTCCACTCAAATATATCTCATTTTAACTCTTTGATTCACTCATCACTGGTGGACCTTTAAAAATTCTGCCAGTGCTTTTCTGAATCATCTAGCATCATCCATGGCTATAACGTGCGGAAATAAGGTAACCATTCTAAGTATTGATGGAGGAGGCATCCGTGGAATTATCCCTGCAACTATCCTAGAATTTCTCGAGAAAACACTTCAGGTATTGATTTATTCTAATATATTCTACCATTAATAACCAAGGATACTGTATACTAACTGTGCGGAACTGAGTGATGTCCAATTTGTGACAGGAGATTGACGGTCCAGACGTTCGTATAGCTGATTATTTCGACGTTATGGCAGGAACCAGCACTGGAGGGTTGTTAACTGCCATGTTATCTGCTCCAAATGAAAACAATCGTCCACTATTTGCTGCAAAGGATATTACTAAATTTTATTTAGACCACTTGCCTTCTATTTTTCCACCGACGATGTGGCCGACGATGTGAGTCTAGCAGTTTATTTTTCTATTACATTTTATGTAACAAACTAAACAAAAACTATGATTATATGAACTTATTTGTTTCCTTAGATCGTATGAATTAATATTTTTTTTTAAAGTTTAATGTTGATGAGGCTATATCATAGTTTATGTTTAAGAATAACTCTAATAAGGTTGGGAAATTGAACTAATGACTTAACATCTAGGAGTGCATTAACAACCAAAAAATCACCCTCTATCAAGATACAGTGGACTAATATATGACATAAACTTTAACTTTATTGGGGATTGCCATATTTAAGAGACTCGGAAAAAGTCAATTGTTTGATCTAGTTTGTGTCATCAAAATTTACAACATTCTCAAAATCTGCAATCTATCGATACAGATGGCCTGTTCATTTAAGTGAAATTGAAAATTAGTTATTATTGATAGCCAATTTACTAGTTTATTTTACTATTGTATTTTCTGTAGCAAACAACAGCTATATTTATACTAGTTGAAATTAACTTGATTGTGGATTTTCTGAATATTTCAAAATCTAATAAAGAAGAACTAAGTCAATTGTTTGATCTGGCTTTTGATGATTAAGCTCCAGAATACTTTCAATATCTTCAATAAAAATCTAAATATGTGAGTCAAATTGAAAATGAGTTATTGACAATCAGTCTAGCAGTAACAAACACTACTACATAAAGGGGGGTTTTAAGACAATATTTAAGACAATTTTTGGGTAAATTGTCTTAATTTGAGACAAAAGAAAACTTGTGTATTGTCTTAAATATTGTCTTTAAGTGGGTGTCTAAAATTAAATCGTCTTAAAATTAAATTGTCTTAAAATATTGTCTCTATAAAGACAATAAATAACACAAGCATTTTTGTCTCTCCAAAGACAATATTTGGAATTAAAGACATATTGTCTTTATGGAGACAATGTTTTTAATCCTATCTATTGTCTCTCTAGAGACAATATAAAACAATGAATCCAGAAAAATATCTCACCATTAAAATAAATCAATATGAAATATTTAATTAAAAAAATATACAATATCATTGAATATTTCATGTTAAGGTACAGTGGAATCGAACCACTAACCTCCTGCATAGCAGGCACTCTTCCATTGAGCTAGCACCTTTTAAAGAATTATGTGAGGAGTTATGGCAGTCCTTGAAATTGTATAATAGGCATTGATTTTAAAAAAATGTTCAACACGTAATGGCATAATCATTGTAAAATATATAATCATGCAAGCCCCTATTTCTAACTTAATAAAAAATAAAATCAATGGAGTTAGCTCACTGTGACACCCTTGTAGCTTGAATTGCACAAAAAGCTAATAATAAACAATAATCTACAAACAAATTAATCTAGTCATACAAAGAAAATTAACTATAATCAGCACAAGAAATACAACCACCACCCAAAGAGCCACCAGCTTGCTAGTAGGCACTGATCAACATGTATGATCTACAGCCAGCTTCAAATTTCAGACCTTCATAGTCTTGAGACCATTCCCCTGCACCCTCAGCCCATCTGTCCGATCAAATATAATCCACTGAAGTTTAGCGAAATTTTTAGCCCAGCATTCGGGACCATCAGGAGCAAGAACATCTGGCCGATCAAATATAATCCACTGAAGTTTAGTGGAATTTTTAGCCCAACATTCGGGACCATCAGGAGCAAGCACAACGCCATCCACCTTGAATTCAATGAATGTGTCAATGAGCTTTTACCAGTTCAATCATAATAAATAAGAAAATTAGTGCAGCATATTAAGATGTTACATTGGTTTTCACCTGAAACGTCATGCCATCATTGTAAGGCACATTGAACTCAATAGACTGAATCATGAAAGAGTAACCTGCAGGGATAAAGAAAACTGTTGATTCCACTTCGCAAGCAGCCTTCCATGCTAGTAGAAATGTCTGCACAGAAATATAGATAAGAACATGAGATTTAGTTTGCATTTCTTATATATAAAATGAATTCTAATGTAATGAAATCCTCAGAGACATGGAATTGCAGGGATGCCAATTGAAATGCCAATACATAAATTGGTCAATGGTACCAAAACCAAGCTACCATATATTGTGACATTTTGAAATTACTTTTAGGATTCTAATCTTTCTCACAATATTCAGAGATTTGTTAACGTTACATGCATAAATTTCATGCAATTAAATCCTACAACAAGAAGCTTAGGCTACAAAGCCTAAGGAATTGAGATAAAAAAGTAATAGCTCCTTATACCTCAGTATCATCTGACACTCCATCTCCTCTCGCACCATAAGATTGCACGTTAAATGTAGAATTACAATTGGTTGATGAATAATTTTGGGATCCTTGAGGAGCAAAGGCATTCCCCTCATCTCCATTCTTACTAGAATTCTTGTGAAAATGGAATCTAGCATGAACACCTTTAAATGCAGCTGAAATCAAATAAATAAAACTAACAACCAGCAAGATAAATCCACGAGAATGCCTTGGGAAAACTAGAGCTTTCATTTCTATAGCTTGTCTTATATTTTTTTTCAATATTATGTAGAGGGCAACAATAACTAATTGCCTGACTGACTTCAATAGTTTGTGAGCTCAATTGATGGGTCTATTTTAAAGGTTTAGGAGTTCTATCTAGATTATTCCTGTGGCTGGACCGGGACCATAACCGTCTTAATTATTTAAGCTTTCAATTTCCAAACCCACTAAGAGTTTCGGCGCCCGTGCGCTTGTCATTGATAAGAAGTGGCGTGTCTTAGTTGTGAGCGATGATGGGCTGATTCAATACAATTCACATAATGGGGATTGATAGGTAGGGCTCAACAGGATGATCACCACATAGCAATCGGAAAGGGAATGAAGAATGGATAGTTGGTGTGATTTGATCACCCGACCTGTTGTTGATGATTGGTTCTAAACAGTTTCTAGGACACGTGAGTTCACGAGAAAAGGAAAGAGGAAATGATATATTATTATTATAGCCAGGGCCAGATCCATTCTGTTAATGCTCACACTGTTATTATGCAATATTTCCTACATATACCACAAATTCTCTTTTTTCTGAGAGAGCAAACAAGCCATATGGATCTGACACGAGAGATTTAAATAGAAATTGTTGGAAAGCACAACTTTCTGACCTATGTTGTAGCAATAGTGCCTCGAAATCATAAAATTCCCTTCTCTGAGACCTCAAAATTTTATGGATGGTTACCACCATATATAAAAATAGAAGAAAAATAAGGGAAGCTGCAGCGCAGCAAGTCCCTGCCCTGAGGGAAGCGACCCCTAAATTTGTAACTCCAGAGAGCCCAATTTCTCAGCCAAATAGAGCATGGCATAATTGATAGTGCAGGGCTGCGATTGAAATCAACACTACTGTTGCTTCTGCTCATTACCATTGGTGTATCAATGCAGACTGATAGATGTTAGGAGAAGGACTACAAGCATTACCTTTGACACTGCTAATAGGTTCGATTGACAAGAAGCATTGGTGGAATACAAATAGCTACTACTGCAAGTCTCCTTTACTGCCTGCAGCAACATAAAGTATGTAGAAGTTCTATATCAAATAGCTGATGAAACACCGACTAATTTAGATTCTCTAAACTCGTAAAATAATATCATATTAGACTAGGATTCAAATGGCATCCTTGGAACTACCATACATGCATGTATGAATAATACAAATATTGTGCCTATGATTCCATAGTATGTTTTTTTACTGTTGCAGAGTACACACCTGGTATAATTCATCTGAATTAGTCCCTTTCCATGTGCAAAAGGCACCTGTGAATTGTCAAATGCTTCATCTGTCTTTCCATTCCAACCAGATAACCCTAAAAAACTAGCCATGCAAGAAGTCAGACCATGAGACCATCTAGTAAATTACGTAATGTTGTTAGTGGTCCTCAACATATTTTGGAGAGGCCTGAATGAAAGCTATGAGTTTCAATTATATTAGCAAATATTTTTTACCTTAAGGTTCAAAGTTGGTTTGATACCAGCTTCATTTCCTGTGATAGCCAAGAAAGAGACGTTGCAAGGATCAAACATCAAAGTATCAATCTCAAAACAAATTGTATAAAGAATAATAGAAAGTCTGGAACCTATGTTTTCCTGAAATGCAACCTCAAATCAACTTATAGTAACTTCTGCTTCCATCAAGAAATTCCAGCCTATTTCAAAAACAGAGGAATGAAACAAAAACTTGCATCGTGTGTGCTCTACCATTTGCTATTGCATTTACCACCAGTGAAATAATAATACCATAATAAGATTCCCCTCCGACATAAAGTGGATTAGATAGAAACTCAGGAAATGCTTCAAACCACTGCATCCAAGATTATAAACTGTACTGAGATTCACCTTTTGGAAAATGCAATTTATTGTACTCAAAAGTTAAAAGGGAACAACCAGAATAACTCACAACGTGGAGCTCCTCTATTGCAAGGAAAGGTCCGTTGGAGGCAACTTAATCCTCTCGTGGAAGGGCTGGAATAAAGAAATTGTAGATGATAATCAGTTCGAATGATTATTCACTATTATTATAGCCTAAAACAAACACCTCTTTATATTAAAAAATACACAAATCAGATAAAAATTCAATCTATCAGTACACATATTTTAGACTAATGCCTAGTTGCCTGAATAAATATTAGATCGATGACTTTGTGTTGTCAACTAAAGTCTAGCTCTTTTCCCTGATGAAGAAATAAATAATAGTTTCTGTGCGAATTCCATATTTTTCCTTTTCTTACTCTTTAATAAATAAAATAAAATATGAGATAGAAAGAGAGCATGCTACCTATTATCAGTTTCATTTGTTGTAAAGTAATTTCCCACCAAATTCCTGCACGTCATGATATCACATTATAATAAATAGTGAAGTTGACAAAAAGAAACTTGTTGATTAGCACTCCTTACAAGAGATGTTGACATTACTGGTATAGAAGGACACTGCTAAGCATAACAGATGGAAATAAAGATAAGTGGTGATACACAGAGAGGGAGAAGAAAGAAGAGTGGACAGAGCTCTATCAAATTTCTTTCGGTGATTTTGAAAAATCAGCTGATGAATTTCTATCAGAAATTACTGCTCTTTGGATACACTTTCAAATTCCTGTCTCCAAGCCATGTTGGAAGAGCTCCTGAAAAATGGTTGTAAGATAGATCTCTGCACACACAGGAAACCAGCACTCCAGTAAGGCAGGATCGTTAAAAAATTGGAGATTCCATAAATAATAATGTATATATTCTAAAATATATACATACGAGAGTGTTATTACTCCTAAAGATAAATCATAATATACTTTAATGTTAGTCACTTGCAGTTAAATGTTAGTCCTTTAGCCATCGCTACTCTAACAAAGTCATTAGAGCTTTATGTTAGTTGTTTGTACTTTATGTTAGTTCTTGGGGTTTTATGATATCTCATGGTTGGTGGGACATTTATTGCCACAATTCACTTTAAAAATAGTTATATTAAAGATAGTTCATGCATGTCAAACCACCTATGAAGAGAGGAAATTTTAAATAGGCCATGAATATCAAAGAGGCTATGATGTTGAGATGTTTTATGGTGAGCGGACTTGAGAGACCAACTCTTTGGCCACGATACTGTAGCATGAACAATCTGAGCCCAAGTTGGCATCCATACCTTCTCAAGAAGGTTTTCTTTTATTTATATACTCTTCAAGAGTTCCTTTACAGGATGATATCCTTAACTTTTCCCACTACACATTTTTTGCCTAGTTTCTAGAATAGGTGTTGCACTACTCTAAATTGTTGCTGAAAAACATTTTATAATAAAAAATTGTACTAATCCATTGCTTTAATTGCATGTAATTACATATTATTTTATGTTGTATTCAAAACCTTTTCCAATTCTTTATTGAGGCAGCATGTTGTTACTAGAGCCTTTTAAGCTCTTGTTGGCTCTTGAGTCTTAGGTTGCCCATTGAATAGAAATTGTTTATTTTGCAATTTTTTCCTTCTCTATCAGTAGTGATCAAGTTAGGATCATAACAGTGGTATAAGAGGACTTTCTCGGCCTCTTGGAAAAACACCAACAATCACTTCAATTTTAACCATTCATAATAACTGAAAATAAAATAAAATAAAATTTTCATTAACAATGAAGGAATCCATAAGAAAACCCTTGGATGGGTAACACACAGTATAGAAGAAACAAATAAAACCATATGTTTGTTCAATGTGGCTATGGAAAGAAGGAAATGAGAAGAAGAGAGCAGTCATGAAAGTCATTGAAGACTCCAAAATCAGAGAAGAGAGGTTGGCCATCATGTTCATGACTGGAACCCTCTTGTAAAGAATTTTAACAAATAAGCGGAAAATCATACATATCAAGGAGATAAAGAAAACCAGAAGGGTAACTATATTAACTAAAGGTCATTTAAGAGGGTCCCCATTCCTAAGTTTGATGGTATTAGTGAAGATATTGAACTAAGGACTTGGATAGGCAAGCTCTCCCATCTTTCTAGACTGAACCATATGGAATTAGTGAAGATTTGAGCTAAGGACTTGGATAGGAAAGCTCTCCCATGTTTCGTGTAATCTGTAGCTGTATCGGAGTAAGAAAAACCAGTCCCAACTGGAGAATCAAGAAAAATAATGTTGGAGACCTACATGTGCAAAAATATTCATGGTTAATCCATTATAATGTAAGTTTCTATACATTCAATGGCATCCAAGTTAAGTCAAAGTTGGATGACAAACGATTTAACAATGGCACATTCCAAAGTGATAAAAGCAACATAATAGAAAAGTTGATAACAGAAATGCTATATCAATGACATAATGTGACAGGCCTTAAGAAAATCTAGTATGCTCACTTGACGAATATTGAAAGAGTAAAAAAACAATTAGTGTCCTAATTGAAAATATTTCATTAAAACCTTGCTAGCAGAGCCACGAGACTTGAACGCCAACCTTAGTCCAAGAATGTGGATTGGGGATGAGTGTGGGCAAATTCCCAAAATTTTTATTGAGATCATAACTCAGTGGACCTGCAATAGGACAAAAACATTGTACAAATTTAAATAAGTACAATAAAGGAGATAAGAATGAGATATCGATCATTTTCCTCTACAAATTTAAAATAGCCCCCCACCCTACCTAGCCTTGCAAGTTTGGCAGGCAGATAAGATCAGATCTATATCTGACAATTAACTTTGAAGTTGTCTACTTAGCATACAAAATAGCTTGGATGGCAGTTTTTTGTTGGAATTCAGTAAAATAAAATTAAAAAAATCAGGTATTTGGAGTGCTTGAATTGTATTTTTGATAGTGGAAATGGATTTAGCACTATCAAAAACCCTTAAGGCACCTAAAATACTAAATTTTAACAATGGTAAACAAGTTTCTAATAAAAATTTTACCGGATTCCGGGCCATTCTAAGCAGACTTTTTGCAATCTTATCCTTAAGCTAATCAAATGAGCTGAACATTAAATAGCTAAAGGTTCAAGAGTATAAAATCCATAATTTATCGATTTCCATTATTCTTTGGTTTACATAATAGTATTCTATAAACCTAATTATAATAGCACTTGACTCTGTTTTGGGTGCCAATTCCAACAATATGAGCAAAAATGAAGGCTTACCATCCACATACCCAGATTACACAATTTTAAAACTAAATATATACAAGATCGAAAATCATTCAGTAAATAGAAAATTTGAGCAAGAGAACAAGAGCAAGAGTGCCCATAGCTAACCAATCTCGTAGGCAATTCCAGTGAAACAGGTGCAATCCGGGCCTCCCTCAAGTCAAAGAAGAAGTGGATCATTTGCTGGATATCTTTTCGACTTCACAAAATAGTAGAAAAGTTCTCTTCGATTTGTCTCACTAACTGTCACGTACCTGCATGAATATGAAGAAAGCACAAAGAATTTCATGCAGTTACTCAATTGGTCATCAAAGAATCACATCTTTAAGCACTCCATATAACGATTTTCATGCAGTTACCCAAATGGTCATCCAATAGAATATAAGAATCCTAGAATTACATCTTTAAGCACTTCATATAAAAAATTTCGTTCCTATTATATCTTTCGACTCTCCATTTAACAAGTTTGACTCCAGTAAAGCCATTTTTTTAGATTCAATTGTTACCAAATTTATCAAGTATCCATAGAAATTAAACTCTGTTCAAACATATTCACAGTGTGTGCATATGAATATAAATCATTGAATCTATGGGTGTATGTAGAGATCTGTATATCTTTTATCTATTTTTCTCCCTTTATTTTTCATATGAACATGCATTCTACAAGCCACGTAGAAGGCCAGATCCATCAACTCTTTGGTTCTGTTCTCAATATTTACTTACATACATAGCTGATTGTTTATTTACAAGCTCGAGAAAATTCATGTATGCTACTTTTGAACATGGCTGTGTTAATGAATAAATATTCTTTCCACTTGAATTTTGATACCTTCAATTAATGTTACATTTCAACATGGACTGTATTCATGATGAAATATTAAACTTTAAAGCACTAGTTGAAAGAAACAGTACGGTCTTTAAATATTTTTGAAACTAAATTTTGTCTTTTATTACCCAACAATGCATATTTATAATACAAAAGGATGACAGAAGTAGAGACTGGAGATGAAATTTGATCAATCTAGCCTTAAATAAATTGAACTTATTGAATACAGTTTTATTCACATCAGAAGCAGTATGATAACTCGATGTACCGACAGTAGACAAAAGAATCTTTAGCACTGATCTTTGATTTTACTTATTCTTATTAAATGCTATCAATTATAAAATTGACAAGTACTTTCATTCCAAAAAGTATTTGGGAAGTGTTGGGGAGTATTTATGAAGCATCTATGTTGGAACTTCTCTGGTAGACATTTTTGTTGGGATTTGGTTCATGCCTGATTTGGAGTTGGAAACTGAATGATCAGTGTATGGCTGAAATCCCTTGCTTTCAGGAGGAAAGGAATTTTGTTTTCGAATGATTTATGGGTTTTGGAATCTACATCTTGGACCAAAATTGAAAAACTTCTTATAGTTTATGACAGAGTAACTAATTGGTGACATTCAAAACTTCATTCCTTCAGAAGAGTAATCTAAAATGAACATTCTGATGCAAGGACCTAGATGGAGAGATTGGGTGTGGTCATTTGGTAAGGCTCTTTATTTTTATGATACCAAGAGGATTTATCATCTGCTTTGCAAGAAGTTCCACTTAGCCCCTACTTTGAATCCTAGATGGCCTTTGATGGATCCTGAAAAGAGATGAATTAAAAGATTGCATAGTCCGTGGACCCTCAAAATATCCGTTAAGATCTGAGCCTTTGGCTGATTCATTATTTATCAAGGTTGTCAACAAAGGTTCGCTTAGCCAAAAGTGGATTCATAGATAATAGGTGCTTGGTGTGTGGGAAGGAGGAAAACCTCAACCATATTATGTGGAACTCCAAATTTGTGCTATATTGTTGGCATTAAGTTCAACTTCAATTTTCCTCTATTTTCCAAGGCACCATCCATTGGTGTGCATTGCTTCTGGTGTGCATTGCTTCTTGGGGATTCAAAACAATTGGTTTTATCTATCTTCTTGGGTCTATGGAATTGCATTACAGTTTTTTCTCTGCTTTTTCTTTGGAAAAAACAATGCAAAAGTATTTTTGAGAGAAGTGTAAGTTTTTATCTCTTCCTTTCTTGAATCTTGTTTAGAAGAGGTATACTGTCAATTGCTTGCAAAGGCTATTTGTTCATTTGGATGCTTAAGAAGCAATATGCTTCTGCTTATTCTGATTTGATATCAGTCTCAATAGTGCTGAGAAAAGCTTGATTTTACATTTAAACATTGCTATTTCTGGGGACGTTCATCACATATATGCTTTCGAGCTCTTTTTTTAACACACCCATTCAATCCAAGTGCAAGTTTTTCTCGACTTACCTTACAGAATCTCCTATTGGTTCCTTGGATCGAGGTTATGCTCACAAAACTCAAGAGAAAAGTTGAGCAATTAATGATAAACCTATTTATATAGAGTTAGATTCGAAACTACAACAATGGGTAGAATGTCTAATTATTAACACACTAAGGGAAAAGAAAGGAAAAGTAGAATTTTTCAATTTTAATCTGAATTACTCTAGCCTAATAAGTTGACAGAAATTCAATGCGCTTTCACCATTCACACACCTTTCCTGGGTCCAAGTAGAGATGGTAACATCGTATAGTAACAGGTAGATATGCATAGGCACCAGACCAAGTAGAGTAAGCGGAGAAGATCCTCTTATCCCAGCTCTGGGGCATCCTGAATTCCTACTAGTTAAGTTATCCTAGCCAGCTAGGTCTTATCCGGGGACAACTTCAACATCTCTATGGCAGCTTGGGAATTGCCATAGTAGATACAGATATCTGAACCTAGCTCGAATTAGACTGTAAATCCTAGATCATTATGAGAAACTGTCTATCTGATAAACAATAAACAAGTCCATATAAATTTGACTGAGCCTGGAACTTGACTAACAAGCAGGAAAAGTCAAAAGCAACCTATACTCTTGCAAAGTCTATGCAAACAAAAAGAAAATACATTTCTAATCAAACATTCATTGGAGCTGAAGACAGTGATTAAATCAATCAATAGTCAAACATATAAGCACATCATGAGAAATTGTACAGGATATTGTTTACGCTCTGACATCAAAGGGATCAAAAAGCGAACGAAAGGTACAGAAAGGGAAACATATTTATGTCACACAACTCGCACATTTAAATCTTCTATTCAAGTTCTTAAGTGGGAATTAAATAGAAACATTCCTTCACTAAAACGTTATCTCATCTTGAAACTTTATTCTTTACCTTGTCTATTCTAAACATACTAATCCTGCGGCTCGAAGACATGGCAACAAAAGTTCGATTCCAGGGGAGATAAAGTATTTTCTGACAGGCACGACACTAAGCATGCGCTAATTAGTAATTCCATTTAAATTTGATCAGAATGACTTGTTAATAAAGTTATTGATATTGATAACGTTATCTGAAATGTATTCAGGCTAACAAATATTTTCTATGGGAAAATTGTTGCCGACTGCCAACGATTCTTTCCTCGGATAAAGAAAAAAAAAACGAGCAAACCAGAACAAGACTACGGTATAAAGCACCCAAACTATGAACATCGCGAAAACCTGATTTGTTCATACCTGAGCTTTAGACAGCAGAATAGGGGAATCTAGCGAGGTAGTAGGGCTGAGACCAGGGGGATGGTCAAATAAGGAGATCTCACCCCACCAGGTGAAGAAACAGACGGCAAGCACTTAAACCGAGCTGTATTCAATCTGGGTGCATTGAATCCCCCTCGGGTAGCCAATCTCTCTGCAAAATTTCTGCCACCAGTCCTCGTGGGCGGTTTATGGTCCGTCCAAAACCTCTCGTCGGCACCAATCCAGCCGCAAACCACCTGAAATACTAAAAGGATGATTATCCTTACCGCTCATGCTGCTGTCGTTGCAGCCATTAAAGCCTGTGGGTGATAAGGGCTTCAGGTTTTGTTCTTGGCCCTACAGGGTTTCGATCTGCGGTCCTGCGAGAAGGACTGGGAACTGAAGTCCTCCACCATCATAGAGGCAATAAGCGTTTGGCCTAGTCAAGGGACCCCAATCTAGAAACCCCATCTGTTATTTTCTTCGTTCCCGCCATAAATTTCACAGCAGTTTCGCTTATCAAAAACATAAATGACGTGTAGAATTATTGATTATAGTATTGATTACAAAGATAGAATAATTGGAGAAAATTTCATTTTGGTCCCAAATGTAATTGTGTTAGTAACCAAAAATAATCCGGAGGGAAGAACAAACCCGCATAGTTAAGAGGGTTACTGGTATATATCTGATAGTAGATGACCAACTATGATAGATCATTAAAGAAATTCAGACCTTAATTCTTTAAGAACTTCAATTTAGATACTTGGTCAGATATTTTCCTTCCAAGTGGTTTTATAATTTAGATTTGTTGATGAATGTTTCCAGAGGAAGAAATTCAGAAAAAATAAATAAATAAATAAAATAAAATAAATAAAAAAAATAAATAAATAAATAAATAAATAAATAAATAAATATATATATATATATATATATATATATATAGCACACAATGAGTAGCAAGAAAAGTTAGCTGAAATCACTGGTAGGCCAAAAAAATTTTATGTAATCATTCTTAAAGTAAAACATTGAAAACATGGAAGGGGAATTAATTTCCAATTACCCTTTTGAGAATCAGAACCCGGAAGAAAGTTTGGACTAAGTCAATATATATCAAGGGACTAAGTCACTCAAGCAATTTATATTAAGTTGATATTTTAAAACACTAATATAAAAATACTTCCATTTTGGAAAGAAATTTATGGTCTTCAAACCTTAGGTTACTTGTTCAAGTTTTTTACATAGAAGGAATCTCACAATTTACCACTCGACCAATTACTAGTCTTCTCTCATAATGGAAACTCATCGAGTGTATCTGTTATGATTTTCTCAACAAAAAATATGTGATGCAAACATACAATATACGATTTTTTTCTTTAATTAAACTATGGTCTCTCGGCCTTACCATGCTCAGTTTATAATATATTTTGAATCGTAGCAATTTTGTTCAATATACTGTAATTTATTATGATCAAATATTTAGAGGTATTTATAACATTGCTATAGTCGTCATATGCCGACTCTTATTGAAATGTTGTATGGCATGTAGACATGATGTAATTTATATTACAATTAATTATTTTTGTTCCCTTATAATGTCAATTCGTAAATATTGTGTACAATTTGGAATTATTTTGTAGATCTTTCGTAATATGAGAGTCTTGTTCTTTACAAAACAACTATGTTTATATTTCTAAATTTATATTAAATTAATATTATAAAACACTAATATAAAGCTGAATCATGAGAATGAAGTGGTAATATAAAGATCATGTGGTTAGTCAAAGGTCAATTAATAAAATAACTCATGTTTTTGAAGGATATAGATTTTCTTTCCACTAATAAATATGGTAAGAATTTGATAGAAAAGGTAGATATAAGTAGCGTCTACTACTATTTATGGCTTATTCATCGTGAAACAATATCTTTCAAAAGTTTTGTTTGGTTCATGATCAACTTAAATAGTAAAAAAAAACGAGTAAAGTTGTAAATCAATAAGAATTTTAGCTCTTTTTATCATCATATATCAACAATTAGAAAGAAGTTTGCTATAAGATTAGGTAGTTCTTTAAAATTTATCTAGTGTCACAAAATAAGCTAATCGTTTGGTAATGATTTGGTAGAAATTTTAGGCATGGGCAGAGTTCTACTATGATCCAAAGCTCATTCATAGTGGAACAATGCTTTTACAAATTTTGCCAAATTCTAGGTCAATCCGTATTGTCAAAATTTCATTGTGGTTTTGGATGAATGAGAATCATTACTATCTGTGTCGTCAAATTTTTCTCACTATAGGGAAGTTTACTGGTGTATTAAATGGCTCTATGATATCACACCTAACCTCCATATTCACAAAGTGAACATGGGTGTTTAATAAACACGTAGTTGTGATTGAGATCTTTACTATGCACCTAAGTGTTTACTTAGTCAGGCATTGTGCATGGCATGGCATGTTGATACATACTCCAACGCAATTGCATTAGTTTTGTGTCACCATGCAATCATTTTTGTACTAGCGACGAAGTTCCAACACCTACAACAACAAAGGATAATCCTATTCCAATTCGGAGTTCCCTACGTGGTCATCTAATCTGTGGTTTAATAAACCCATGGTACTGCAATGATCACCAATCAAGTATGACTAGGGGAATTACAAGTCCATGCCAATGTCAATGGTCAACTTGGACTAAGATAATTCCTATGAAAGTGGTGATCAAGTTTGTACATTATGCTTAAGATAAGGTGCTTATAGTCACTAAGTGATGGTTGTAGTTACAAGGATACAGTTTTGGTGTTATAATGCAAGGATTATAAGGACCAAGGGCTGTGAAGGCTAAGCATTGTTGGAAATATGGATTATAAGGTTAGGGGTTTTAATGCAAGGATTATAAGGACTAAGTTTGTAAACATTAGGGATTATTTGAAATATGGGTTATAAGGTTATATCCGGGGTTTTAGGGTTTAAAAAGAGATAGGGATTAAAGGTTATAAAATTTAGGGTTTATGATGGTAAAATGTAAAGAGATATAATGGTTATAGTATTATGGTTATGGTTTATATTTGTTAAGGAGTATAGTGGTCAAGAGTCAATGATTATATGTATTACATGTTAGAGACGTAAATTCTTTTAGAGGATAAGGGTTGTAATCTTTAGGTATTAAGTGTGGCAAGCGTTATAAGGATTGCATCTTATAAGTTTTAGAGGAATTAGGGCTTAGGATTAAAGTTCATATGAATTAACAATAATATAGGTTATATGTTAGATGGATTAAGGACTATAGGGTTGTTGACAGGGCAAAAATTCCCTCTTGCCAACAAGGGCGAATTAACTCGATCGTAGGTCCCAACTAGACCAGCTTTCATTTGGAATGGCTAATCCAAATGAGTTTTAAGGATTGTTATAAGGGTTAGGGAATAATGAGTTAGCAGTTAAGGGATTAGGGATTAGGGGCTTACGGGTTAGAGGAATAGGGGCTTAGGGGTTAGATGTTTAGGGTTTAGGGGTTAGGGGAATAATGAGTTAGTGGTTAAGGGGATAGGGATTCAGGGCTTAGGGGTTAAGGGATTTAAGCGCATTTAGGGGTTAGGGGAATAATGAGTTAGTGGTTAAGGGATTAGGGACTGGGATTAGGGGAATAATGAGTTAGTGGTTAAAGGGTTAGGGATTGGGGGGTTAGGGGCTAGGGGATTTTGGCGCATTTAGGGGTTAGAGGAATAATGAGATAATGGTTAAGGGATTAGGGATTGGAGGATTAGGGGTTAGGGGATTTAGGCACTGTTAGGGGTTAGGTGAATAATGAGTTAGTGATTAAGGGATTAGGGATTAGGGGCTTAGGGGTTAGGGGATTTAACAATTAAGGATTTTAGGGGTTAATGGGTTATGGATTAAGCATTAACGATTTAGGGGTTTAGGGGTTAAGGGGTTAGGGGTTTAGGTGTGAGTGATTTAGGGGTTTAAGGGTTTAGAGGTTTAGGGTTTAGGGGGTTGAATAGATTAAGGTTTTAGGGGTTTACGGGGTTAAATGGGTTAGGGGTTGGGAATTAGGGTTTAAGGGGTTAGGGGTTAAGGGTTTAGAGGTTTAGGGTTTAGGGGGTTAAATGGGTTAGGGTTTAGGGGTATATGGGGTTAAATGGGTTAGAGGTTGGGAATTAGGGTTTAAGGGGTTATGGGTTAAGGGTTAGGGGTTTGGGGGTTAAATAGGTTAGGGTCGGTTTAGAGGTTTAGGGGGTTAGGGGATTTAGCATTTAAAGATTAGGGTTAGGGGTTAATGGGGTTAGGTTTTAGGGGGTTAAATGGGTTAGGGTTTTAGGGGTTTAGGGGTTAAATTGGTTAAGGGCTAGGAATTAGGGTTTAAGGGGTTAGGGTTTAAGGGTTTAGAGGTTTAGGGTTTAGGGTGTTAAATGGGTTAGGGGTTTAGAGGTATATGGGGTTAGGGGATTTAGCAGTTAAGGATTTTAGGGGTTCGGGGTTAATGGGGTTAGGGTTTAGGGGGTTAAATGGGTTAGGGGTTTAGGGGTTTAGGGGGATAAATGGGTTAGGGATTTAGGGATTTAGGGGGATAAATGGGTTAGGGGTTGGGAAATAGGGATTAAGGGGTTACGGGTTAGAGGTTTAGGGTTTAGGGGGTTAAATGGGTTAGGGGTTTAGAGGTTTCCCTCTCATATCCATATTTGTTTAATTTAATGATTAATTAGGAATTTTTAATGTGTCACTACTCGGTTAATTAGGATTAAGTTATGATGCAACTGAAGGATCGGCTAAAGATCTATTTGCCTCCATCTGCGCCCCAAAACTCGTCCTTGCACCCCTCCCTTAGCCAAGGTAACCCTTCCTTATATTCAAGGTGTTACTGATCACTTTTCCAGAATTCTATCTAAAATGAACATCAAAACATTATTTAAACCCCATCGACTCCTAAATAAGGAAGCTCGTAATGTCAAGATCTGTGGCCTTAGGCTCTGGGGAAATTACCTCTCTCTTACCCACCAGCAATTTGTTGACGACATTATGCTCTTTTGTCATGTCTCGCTGAAGGAAGAAAAAAACATTAAAGATATACTCCATCTGTTTATGGAAGCCTGTGGCACCCTTATTAATAATGAAAAATTATGCATCTTATTCTTTAATAAGGCTATAAATATCAAAACCTTTATGGCAAGAGTGTTGGTGTTTGGTATCAAATATCTTCCCACTAAATACTTGGGCATGCCCCTTGCTGAAAGCTCTCAGAAAATTGCTTGCTAGAGTCATCTTATCCACAAAAATCAAAGCAAGCTCAACAATTGGACTTTTAGAGGCCTCAATATGGCTCCCCACACCATCCTTCTTAAATTCGTCCTACAATCCATCCCCATTTACCAGTTGTCTGGAATGGCCACGCCCAAAACAATCTACAACAAAATGAAGGAAATATTCAAGAAATTCCTTTGGGGAGGGGTCCAACAGTTGAAAAAATGGTCCTTGGTAGCATGGTCGAACCTCATCAAACCTAAGATGGAAGGGGGAGTAGGCCTTATAGACCCATTTATTCTGAACCAGGTATTGGGGGCGAAATTATGGTGGATATGGGCACAGGGAAGAACGGGACTGTGGAAGCATATATGGACAAGGAAATATAGCATGCCCAACCATACAGAGGATGTTTTAAGATACCAGGACCCCCCTAAAGGATCGACCCTCTGGAATCTAACAACCCAAAACAAACATCTTATTTTGTAACATTTATTCTGGGAAATAATGAATGGAAAAACAACACTCTTTTGGAATGAATCCTAGCAACAGAGGGGAAAATTATTCCCTAGACAGGAGTTGAGTGAATGGTTCACTTATGCTATGAACACCAATTATAAAACGGTAAACCAATACTGGAGGGAAGAGACCATTAACGATGATGGAGAAGATGGAAAACATGACAGATTGGCCAAATGCGACGAATTCAGATCAATGGATACATTTGAAGGAGCTAGAATCAAGAAGTATCACCTTCGAGGAAGGGTCAGAAATATTGATATGGGGCTATGCTACGAAAGGATTATTTACAGTCAAGGAAGCTTACATGATAAAAGCAAGATGGGGACAGGAGAATCAACATCAAAACTTGAGGAAAATTTGGGGAGGGAAGTGGTGGTTGAAGGTGGCCTGCAGGTGAAATCCCGACGTTGGGAAACATTTTTTGGCAGATGGCTAGAATTTGGGTGAAATTTTTAATTTCTCGTCCAAGAAAATAGTCAACTCAATTTCTCGACCGAGAGTTTTTAAAACTCTAGTCCGAGATATTTTTAATGTTTCGCCCGAGAGTTTGATTAGGCTTGACTGGAGTTAAAATACTCTCGGATGAGAGTTAAGTATTTTCTTGTCTGTTAGTTTTACTGACATAAACTCTCGGGTAAACTCTATTCCTAGAGTTCATAAAACTCTCGTCCTAGAGTTTATAAAACTCTCATCCTAGAGTTCATAAAACTCTCATCCTAGAGTTTTAAAACTCTCATCCTAAAGTTTATAAAACTCTCGTCCTAGAGTTATAAAACTCTCATCCTAGAATTATAAAACTCTTGTCCTAGAGATGTTGTTAGATGGACAAAAACATGGTGGGATTGAACAAGGATATGGGCCGATTAAGGAATCCACAGAGGTGGTAGTGAAACCCTAACCACAAATCTCTTATATTACTATACCTCATGGTGGTTAAACCCCAGCCAATTTAGTAATTGGCATGGATTCCAAGGCTTTTGGAGATGCCGGACAAGCAATAGAAGATGGCCAAGCATATAAATACTACCAAGAAATCTTCAAGGCTTTTTGGAGATGCTAGACAAGCAATAGAATATGGCCAAACCCTGACCCCATTGTCCTGCCCCAGCGTAGGTTTTTGGAGATGCCAAACAAGCAACAGAAGATGGACAAACCCTGACCCCATTGTCCTGCCCCAATAACATATGTTGAAGAGGTTAAACCCTAACCCCATTGTCCTACCCCAACAACATATGTTGAAGCGAAAGCTAAATTGACTAAACGAAAACATTACTATCAACGACACAACACTTAATCAAACTAATACATACTAGATTCCTAGGTTCAAAACCCTCACCCTTCAATTTCAAAGTCCCTTGCTCGTCCTTAAGCTTGGTAGCCATGACCCATATTTCCCTTCAGAAGCTGAGACGCCGCGATCTTCATCGAAAATCCGTGTACCAATTTCACAATCCCAAGTTTTTTCAAAACCTCAGAGCCTTTAGAAGCCCTCACCTCGATACCCACATAGCTAAAACCAAAACTTGAACTTCGATTTGAAGCGGAGCTCTGTCGCACCAGTCAGGCCCTCAGAACCGTGTGGGATCCAACGTGATTGGGCATTGCGGATATAAAAATGATGGCTCCCGTGCCTTTTTTGGGCCTGTTGGCCGACCGGGACTTTATGAGGCGCAGAAAACACACCTCTGATGTGAGAGCCAAGATTTGGGTTGCTGTAGAAGATGGAGACTTCAAAGAATACAAAAGGTGATGAATCTGAAAGCATCAAGGCTAGGAATAGGGATTCTGAGTTAGGATATAACCACACCTTCACCTGTGATGGGTGAGTTTCAGCTAGGTTCAGCTTGCTCACCTGCATAACATCCCTACAATCTATTCCCCTGCTCTTGCAAGTTCACTATTCCCTTGCTCTTGCAAGTTCGAGGACCATCGGTTTGAGGGCTTCTTAATTACTGATCTTCCCGATTTATGAAATATGTCTTCGCGCGGTTGTTTTGGCTATTTTTCCTCTTCTTTCATTGAAATACAAAGCGTGGTCGTTCCAGCGGGACGTCACACGGGAGTCAATCGCAGCGCGACGGTTGTATGGCATTTGATCTCGAGTGCTTATCACGACTCACGACCGGAGAGTTTAGAACACAAACAGAATAAGTGCACAACAGAGTTTAAGCGACTTGCAAGCTCATAGAACACAAACATAATTTGATAAGGAGCTAAAAAGGGTACCCAATTTAAATGGATTAGCTCGGGATTCCATTAGCAAACCCATGCTCGGACAATTCGTTACAAGTGTATTTTGGAAATTGATGAATGAAATTAGTGAATGGTATCATGTATTATATATTTTAATTAATATTTATTTTGTATTTGAGTATTTTGGAAATGTGCAGAAAGATGGTTGGAAAGTATATGATAGCAAACCTGCGATCGGACAAATTGTTACAAGTGTATTTTGGAAATTGACGAATGAAATTAGTGAATGGTATCATGTATTATATATTTTAACTAATATTTATTTTGTATTTGAGTATTTTGGAAATGTGTAGAAATATGGTTGGAAAGTATATGATATTATGGCCTTCCTAAGGGTCCTCTACACAAAACCACATCTTCCATCTAGCATGAAAAGAGTAACCACTTTCTCAGATGTGAACATACTCATCCATCCCAAAACAAGCCAAGTTGAAATCATATGTTAAAACAATCTTCAATTGCCAAAATTCAAGTTGTGGGTACCCATAAAATGAGAGGAAACAAAGTTTATTTTGATGCTAGCACCAAATCCAAAGGATCATGAAAACATAAACATAAATCGCCAACAAAAGACCAAGTAAGCATAATATTGACAACAACAATGGGAATCCTCCACTTCCAGAGCATGTACAGTGAGACCAAACGAAGATCCACTCTAGATTCTCTCTCCACCATTAACAAGACCATAAATATTCATACAATCTCATACAAGTGACAATAAAACATAATTTCCACGCTTAAGGAAATAATAATAAGAGTTGTACATGGTCAACTAGGGGATTAATAAGGTCCCTGGAAGCAGAGTCACTAACCAGAAAACCTTCAACGCGAGCCAATTAGGAGTCCACCCTATCGAAACAGTACCATAGGTTGCGAAGCATTATTTTGACATCTTCAAGGGAAAAAAATAGATTATAGGTCTCAACTTGTTTATCTTGAAGTACTAGCGAAACAAAGTAGCCAACTGTTGGTGTAAGGCTAGTGAATTGTGATAGAAAAGTTGTTTCTTCTGAGGTTTTCCAGGGTCTTGTTTCCATTTCAAATCCTCGCCCATCACCTCAAAATCTGAGTGATAAGGGAGACCCTCAAGCTCTTTACTTTCCAACAATAAAATCTCTTTTCGAACTTCCAAAGGAACGACATCGAAGAAGGTGGCCATTAAGTCAAGAACAAGCCAAAAGAGAAATAGAGATCGACACTGGTTAGAAGTGATTCCATTGAATGATAACTACGAACCCCTATCCATTGAATCAATGTGTATAATATAGTGGTGGCTAGGGGGTAATTTCATCTATATATCTCTACAAATGTTTTACGACATCATTCTTGTTGTGGATCAAAGTATTCAGCATCGATTCTTCAGGGAGGGTTGGGTTATCGAAAGAAAAAAAAAGATTAGAGACCCCGAGGATGTATAATACCCTGATATAAAACATTCTTTTAAGTTCAATGCTTCAAAGCATGAGACTTTAACTAAAGATTGAAGGGGATTTTAACAGCCAATAGAAAATTTTCAAACATAATTGGTAGAGGATAGAATCTTGTAGGGTTAAGGGTCAAGTTTTAAGAGGATATGGGATTAGGGTTTATGGGTTTCAAGGATTTCATGTTAGGGGTTAGGGGTTAAGGGGTTAGTGGCTTGGGGTTTAAGGGATCAAGGGGTTAATTTTTTATGAGTTACGAGTGTATGGGTTAAGGGATTGTGGCTTTGGGGTTAAAGGGATACAAAATTTAGTGTTTATGGGTTAAGTTCTTATGGGTTGTGATAATGTGTCCCCTGATCCCCTTATCACAAATATTGGAGGTTCCATTATCAATTTCTCTCATTGCCTTACTTATAGGTCCCTTAGCCCTTGTGGCATAAGGCCCTAAGGCTCCTTCTCATTCTCTAATGTTAGTATTATAGATCTCAATATACCATGCACTAACCTCTCACTTCTACCCATCCATGATACCTTTATGTCCCCTTGCCCCGTTCAATACACCAAAAGATCCCCCTCCCCCAAAATTCATGAGAATTGAACATTTGGAGGCAATCATTTAACAAAAGCTTCTAAAAGTTTTATTCTAATGACTTTTTTTGGGGGGGCAGGGGTTGTCCATCAATGCCTCCAAAAGTTACATTATCATGACCTTTCAAGGTGATTCAGGGCTTCTAAGTTGAGAACAACAAATACCATGAACAGATAAAGAATCCAATGAGTTGAAGAGCTAAAAAACATACCACCCATAATGAACATTTTCATCCAAAGATTATTCCATGTTGGGCCACATCAAAACCTTTTAAAAGAAATTGCATGTAGCCTACTACTACAAAGGAAATTCAAACCACAACTTTTTGTTCCACTTCTAATTTTACCCAAAATTACCTTATATTTAAAGGTATCACCATATCTTATACCAAACAAAATTCAAAAAATAGATATCCTTTCGAGAAATAGGATCATAAAAAAAAATGAACCATGCATATTAATGAACCTATTTTGTTATTGGAAAGAGAGAAAATTTCATAGATACTGATCAATCCTTATGCATTACCTGCATTCTAACGAGTTAACAGAAATGGCACTAGGAGAGTGATGATATTGTGTTTTTGGAAAAGATCTTTTATCTCTTCCTCCAACACCAAGATTTTTCTTGTATGTTGCTAAAAAAATGGAAATCCCCAATGGATATCGTTGCCTTCACAGCTACTCCATTATACTGGTGTCTTGGGCATAAAATCAAACTCTTTTAGGCTTTATCTATTGATCTATAGTGATAGGTGAGACCTATGCATAAATCACTAAAGGTGTATCAATAGGTTATTAGTCTATTGCATATACAATTGGACTCATTTATTTGTAACTTAGCGAAATGGAAAAGATGTGGAAATGGAAATGTAACTTAGAGCATTCTCTTTTTTACTTGTGTCTTGAGGCCTTGCTCGCTTCTTATCCCATTTCCCTTTATTCGTTGCATTACCTTTCCAGTCTGGTTAGTCTCAGATCTACGCTTTGATTGCTCATAACAATGCTTTAGCTTCCGGATGGCCTCCTCCAATGATCTAGGCTCATCAAACTCAATCCCGCCTTTGAATGTTATCGACAACCCATTGATGAATCGTTGAATCTTGGCCTTCTCCTCCTTGAGGTAAGGCACATATCTCAACAACTCCAGAAATTTGCTAGTTTACTCCTCATCAATAATAGAGTCCATATTTAGCTCATAAAACTAATTTTCCTTGTCATCATAGTACATCTTCAATAGACACTGCTTCCTGAATAGTCTCTCAAATTCACTCCAAGTCAACTCCTCATAAATATCTCTAATGTTCTTTACATCTTCACACCAAATATCTGCTTTACCTTTAAGACTGAATGTAGATATCCTGGCCTTCATGTTCTCTAAGTAATCGTGCAATCTGAAGAATTTATTCATTCCAATCAACCATGCTTTTGTATCATGTGATTTATTCATTTCCCCATCGAATGTAGGTGGCTTTTCTTTCTTGAACTCATCCGTAAAATATCCCCTATCACTCCTCCTTTAAGGATTATAACGATGATGACCATGATACCTTTCAGACCCAGAACGAGAATAGTACCTATGTCCATCACCCCTCCTTTCCGGAGTATCCAAGAACCTAACATCCCTAATCATGTCATCTCTATCTGACCTATGCCCACTATGGGGTCTACTTCCACATGCCCCATTAGTCATATCCTCCTATCCATAGTTGATCCGAACTGGTCCCTGTCTCTGCAATTTTGACAAACTCTGAAGAATTATTGCATTGACTTCTACTTATTTCTCCTACGTCTGCATGATTTTGTCATTATCTGCTTTGCAAATCCTTATTTCCTCCTTCAAACTCCTCAATGTGTCTGCTAAGTCAGAAGTGTTCCCAACACCACACTACTCATTTGATTCATAGGGAGAATCTTTGTAGTCTACCATCTTGTTAGTCATATTTGATCTCTTCTTCTTGCAAGATATATTATGTCAGTTAAACCAAATCATAAACAAACTAGTGTACCTTAGTATAGCTCGAAGAGGATATCTCATCTGCAAGACCGACCATATTAGCACAACACACACACACACACACACACACACATATAAACATAATCATATCAACATATAAACATATTTTCAATCATTGTCCATTTATCAATGCATGACTATGTTGACCACATACCATGACTTCATGCACAACGACCATCATCTAGTCAAAGTATGCATAACAACATATAAACATTGATACACATAATCGATGCACTACCGACATAAACACAACAAATACATTCAACAACGACACCATCAACTTTCACATGACAACACCACTACAATCATGACCAATACCATGCATAAACAACAAGCACATAGATCACAAGTACAAGGACCTATATGCAACCAACATGTAGATACAAAAACACATTCATCTAAGTGGAACAGAAACCAGACATCACCCAAGGAGAAGGGAACCATGCTACGATACTACTCTATAACACCCTCCTCCCACATCTACCCAAGTTACTGGCCAACCGGGGCAAACATGTGATAAAAAGTTACTATGATATGATTCAACTCCCTATATATCAATTAAGGAAGTGGAACCGACGTAACACAACCAACCTAACCTTCTACACTTGCAACAAAACCCCCAGGAGACATCCAACCCATCTAGGTGATCGGAGCCATCCAACCCATCCAAGTGACTAACCCTTGAGACAAAATGAAATTTTTCTGCATCAAAGCCTTCATATCTCCCTTGACATGGGCATGCATGCGACTTAGAACCTCCAGTCGCTCCCACAACAAGGAATGCCTGCAACTAGGGACATTTCCAGGTAGTTCTGTGCCAACGACTCTGAATTAGTAGAAAGTTTTTTTACAATAAAAAAATTAAATTCTAAAATTTTATCTAAAAATTAATTAAATTATTGTTATTTATCTCTTTGATATATTTGTTCAATAGTGAAAAGAAAACCGAGATGTGACTATAAGACATGCAAGAATCAAAATTTTGATTTTTCATTTTGAAAGAAAAAAATGAAGGTTTAAAATGAATATATTGAAAACAATTGAGAAAATATTTATTTTTATTTTATTTTAATTTTTTTTAATATATTTTTAAATTTTTTTTTTTTTTTTAAATTTTTTTTTTTTTAAATTTTAAATTTTTTTTAATCGTTATATTGTATTTAATTCCTTTCAAATTTATATCAAAGTTTTAGTTGAAGTAATTTAAAAATGTTAACATATTTAAAAAAAAAACAATTTTAGTTCATGGAATGTAACTCATTTGAAAATCACCTTGTTATGAAGTATTATGTAAAAACACGAGATTCAAACTTAAATCCCTTTGAGTGGCCAACCAAAACATAATATTTTTTTAGTCTATTTATTTATCATAATTTTAGAATGTGGTTAAATGGAAAAGGAAAAATCTAATATAAAAGAAATAAAATTGGCATGATTACATTTCATGTGGTTTGAATATATATATATATATATATATATTCAAAAATAAAAAATATAATTATCCACTATTTACTCATAGAATTTCAGTGCAAACTTCCACAATACTAATGGTTTTGTCTTAATTGCTAACTGTCTTAAATGAGTTTTGCTTTAATTGCCATTGTCTTAAATATAAAGTTTTATATTAAAATATTTTCATCTCAAAGTGCTTTTGTCCTAAATATAAAGTTTTGTACTAAATATTTTTGTCTCAAACGCATTTTGTCTTAAATATAAAGTTTTGTCTTAAACTATTATTGTCTCAAACTGTTTTTGTCAAAAATATAAAAATTTGTCTTAAAACATTTTTGTCCTAAATTGTTTTTGTCTTAAAATATTTTGGTCTCAAATTACTTAAACTACTTTTGTCTTAAATTTTATATTTAAGACAATTCAATTGATATTAGATTTTAATATAAAATAACTAAAATAAAAAGTGACTTTTTAAGACAAAAGATTTCTTTTGTCTTAAACAAATGTCTTAAAATGTCCTTTGTGTAGTAGTGAAACAACCAACAACATTTATTTGATATAAGTTAAACTTTACTTGATGATAGATTTTCCGAATATCTTTTAAATATAAAACACATGAATGTTTGAACTTTCTACTATTAATCAAATTTTAAAATATTCATGAAATCTGTAATCAAAATAAAAATTAGCCTAAGTAAGATAATGGGATAGTCTAAATTTTAAAATATTCTTGAAATCTGTAATCAAAATAAAAATTAGCCAAGCCTGAGTAAGATAATGGGATAGTCTAATCTGAGTGAAATTGGAAATGAGTTATTGACAGTAATATAATGGCATTGTCACGGGCTATCACCAGGCCAAAATATTCTGGGGATTACCTGCACAAGCTCATGAAAGAACGTCTGCCGAATATACGGTTACACAAGACGCTGACAAACGTGGTGATTCCCACATATGACATCAAATTAGAGCAACCTGTGATATGCTCAACATTCGCGGTAAGATTTTATGATAATATAAATCTACGAAGCATTGTTTAAAATGAAGAAGATTTCCAACCTCAGTTACATCTACTAAATCTGTTGCAGGCCAAACAAAATGAGTTGTACGATGCATTTTTGTACGATGTCTGCGTTGGAACGTCAGCAGCCCCAACATATCTTCCTGCTCACTACTTTGAGACAAAAAATTCCACTGGCGGTACCCCAAGTTTCAATCTCATAGACGGGGGAGTTGCAGCTAACAATCCTGTAAGGTTCCTTTTATAATTTTTTCGTCGCTATCTGTTAATTGGTAACATGCTGACATATGACTGCAACTGGAATGTTGGATGCCACTAGTGCCTTTGGTACCAAAAGTTACATAATGCAGTCTTCTCTAAAATTGTGGTGCAGACATTACTTGCGATAAACGAGGTGACTAAAGCTCCTATAGAAAATCCAAAATTTCTGACCCCATCTCAGGTGAAGTTGAGTTATAGGTAGATTTATATTTTTATAAGTTGGATTAATTTAGCGTAGTTTTCATTGTTTTGTATTTATTGAATTTTATTTTATTTTATTTTAAATTTTGGGAATATTTGGGAATTTGATTGGTTAATTTAACAAAAATTTTAGTAATATATTGTTTTTCCAAATATTTTGAAATTTGATTGATTAATTTAGCAAAATCTTCAATAATATATTGCTTTTGATTAAACTTAATTCAATTACATTTTAAATTTTGAAAATATTTTGAAATTTAATAAATAAAAATAAATTAAATAATTTAATCTCACTCTCCGTTTTAAACAGGACACTAGCAAATTTCTGGTGCTTTCACTTGGAACTGGACAGAAAACAGCTAGTTACACCGCTGGTGAGGCTGCAAAATGGGGACTGTTTGGATGGTTACACAATAACGGTAAAACACCCATAATTGACATGTTTAGAGAGTCAAGTGCAGATATGGTGGACATTCATGGCTATGTCGTGTTTCAAGCCCTTAGTTCAGCTCAGAACTATGTAAGAGTCCAGACCAAGTTATCAGGAGATGTAAGCTCAACCGATCTGTCAACGGTGAAGAATCTGAATGACCTAGTAGAAAAAGGCAAAGAGCTTTTAGACAGTCCAGTTTCAAGAGTGAATATAGAAACCGGTGTGTTTGAGCCACTGCCAGAGGAAGGCACGAATAGAGATGCATTAACCAGGTAATTATCTGGATTATATTCGATCAGAAAAACCAGCTTGTTAGAGAAAAGAACTCATAGTTTAGGATATATTTAAAATTGAAGTTAATCTGGTTTGAAGCATGGTATTAAAGAAAACGATTTGGCAGGTTTGCGAGGGCACTGTCAGATGAAAGAAAGTTGCGTCGATCATCCTCGAAATAGCATCTCCTGCACGGTTTAGGTTACGAATAAAGCTGCAGGATGGTCCCCTTATGGTGTAAAAGTTTTGTCTCGTTTTCAGGGTTTATATAGATGTAATGTGGTGTGATCAAATCTATTCTATGGGTGAAATGTAGTGTGGTGTGATAAAAATGTAATATGGGACAGAGTTTACTTGAATATTTAGTATTTTTAGTCAAGGCCTAGTGTGGTGGTGTTATAAAAATGTAAATGTGGGGAGGAGAGTTTATTTGAATATTTAGAATTGATGTGGTGTGGTAGAACGTAATATGGGAACAGAGTGTGTGTAATCTAGGGTTCATTGCAGGGTTGGAATATCAAACGATATAGGAGTTTGTTAATATAGCTTTATGTGATGTTATTTTGGAAATCTATTTAAGTTGTAAAAGGTATTTAAGCATAAGTTTGAATAATAGGAACATGGATCTTAGGTAATGCAGTATTAATGTAATTATGTGAATTAACATGGACAGTAATAGCTTAATCAGAGTATACATTATATGTAACAAAATCACATATCTAAATGATTACAGCTTTTTCATTTAATAAATCTAAGTTTAATATTTGTTGCTTGGATAGGAATAGAGTTGCATATATTTTATATGTGTTATATGGAAATATAGTTAGAAAACTAAATATAGAAGATTAATTAAAATAATATATTATTTTAATAAAATATAATTTAATATTTTAATATTTCTTTTTATTTTTATTTTTTAAAGGTTATTTGAAATATATTTGTTTAAAAAAAAAAAAAAATTCATTAATTTTTTTATTATTTCAGAGAGGGTTTTCTCTGTCCAAAATTTTCAATCACTTAGATCTTAGGATAGGTATGTTGCTAAGTGGGGTATAAGGTTTATAGGTTTGCTGGGAGGAAAGAAGAAAGATATATTGGACATGGAGTCATGTCAAGCTGATTATGTTTCCAGTGATAGGATGAAAAGAAAGAGGATCTTCTATAGGGGCAATGTAGGTAGTATTTTTGGAGTTTTTCGTTCAAATTCATTGTAGGAGTGTGAGTTGAACATAGCTGAAAAATGACATACAAATAATCAAATAACAAGATGAATTCTAAATTCCATTTAAGTGGAAAACATAAATGTTTAGCAAACTAAAACATAACACCTTTTCAAGTGAATTATGAGACATATATTTGTTCAACTAAACAAGAAGACACATTTCAAAGCAAGATTGATAACATAAGAAAACTTACAAAACAAAGAAAGCACATATCCAAAGCAACTAACACAAGAATCCCTGTAGAATTTGATCTCTGTCTTCTCTGAGTCTTGCATTATATTCTCTTCCCGAATACGTAGATTTTTGGCTAAAAATCAAGTGACTCTAGCTGCTATTTATTAAGGTTAAATTAGTTATAAGAAATTTTGTTGATAATTTTATTTATTAAATTATAAAAGTATTAAAAATTATAAAAGTATTAAAAATTTTGTTCATAATTTTATTTATTAAATTATAAAAGTATTAAAAATTATTCAAAATGAGTTTATTGATTAAAAGATATTATCATAAAAATATAAAACATAAAATTAATCTAAATCCATAACTTATTAAATGCAATAAAAGATCAAACAAAATTGAATGAAATATTGTAATATAAAATAAGTTAACGAAAATATTTAATTAACTTATAGAATGTTGGTGAATGATTATCTTGATAAAACCCTTTTAATAATTTTTTAATTAATATAAACACGATTTATTAATAACATTTAAAATTAAAATAAATAAAATGATATTATAAAATTTTATATAACATATCGAAATGTCAGAACATAAATATATGCGGCTATAAGGAGTTTGGAGTTAACTTCCCATTATGAGAATCACGTTTGGAAGAGTTAGCTGTCAAATTTGTTATGAGTTTTGCCATTTCCATTTGATATCGTTATAATTGGGATGGGTGCCTCCAACCCATCCCAATCCGAAATACCCTCATACATATGCGTCGTTGAGTGATATTGCTCCAAGGAACTCTACCTAGCTTTTTGTTATTATTATTTCTTTATGCCTGGCAACTTTAGTAATGAGGGGATGCAAGTTTATTTTTAACACTGAAAATTTATCATAATTTGGTTGTTAAATTTTATATGACAAAATTATTATTGGTTGCTTTGCTTAAATGCGGGTTAGTTTTATCGTTATTTTGAATTATTTTTTAGTAGTTAGTAAAGAGGCAACTTTCAATTTTGCCAAATATCTCTATATTTTAAATATTACTTCAAAATAAACAAAATTAATAAATAATTTTATTTTAAAAAAAATCTAATAAAAAAAATTTAATCAACTCAATTTTATAATTTTATAAATAACATTTGCTGCATCAATTCATTGAAACTAATTTATTCAAGTTAATAGTATTAAATATATTACTACACATCTCTTTATCCAAACAAAAAACTATTTGCCATATTGTTAAACACACAAAAATAGGAATATAGATTGTTTTTTCTCATTAATATGATAGCAAACCATGGTATCAGAAATTATCAACCATATTATATGGAAACATATATTTAATCCAATATACATATATTTTTTTATATTATATGGAAAATACTAACATACATTTACATAGATATATGTGATGTCCTTTGTCACTAATATGATAAATATAAATATAATATTTTGTGACTATTAGATTTATTTTTGAGATTTTTTTATACTTTCAAATACTAACATATATTTAGATACATATGTGATATCCTTTCTCATTAATATGATATATAATATTTTGTGACTATTAAATTTATTTTTGAGAATTTTTTATACTTTCAAGGACCATTTATGTTTATTTGACTTTCTTTGTATTCACTCTTAATTGATTAATATAAATTTACAATAATTTTTAAGGATTGGTTTTAGAACACTCTCTTTTGTATATAAGTGAAAAAGAAAGATGGAATTTGAAGTTGATAGCAATTGATAGTTGAATGTGCTCTTTGAATCTAGTGCTTTAAGAATGCCACAAATCAAATGGGTAGTTGAGTTAAAAATCTTCTACTAAATGGTGGTTTAAGGTTGACCACCAACTTTGAAACTAGGCCGTAAGTTGTTCCTAGAATAATTACTAATTTATCTAGATGTTGATGTATTCTACAAAATGGAAGTACTCTTAGACGGTGGTTTAAAGATTATCACAAACTAATATCAAGAAACATTCATAATCGTTGTATTAAGTGGTGGTTTAAGGAATACCACAAACCGAATCATGCTAATGAAACATCACCGTGGTTGAAAATTTGTTTTTTTCTCTAGGTAACTTTGGTTTTAGGTTTTTGTTGCACTCTATAGTTCTAGTTGTGGCTCAAACTTTTTTTTTTCTAGTTGATTGATAGCACTTCAAAACTTGAAAATTGACTATCAATGGCTAATACTTCCCCATATTAGATACAAGGTGAGAATATATAAATATGTCCATTAAAAGATATGTCGATACTAAAAATTGGATTTTACGGTATGGCTTTAATATATCTTCTTTGTTGTGGATGACTATTACCAAGAGGTGATCCCCACAAGAAGAATATTTATGCTTGAGAGGTTCTTATGAATAGATCATTTGTTGCAAGGATTATTATGCTTTCCACTGTTCTCATAAGGATGAAACTTAAAAAAATCATTCTTCATATCACCAACTTGATTAAAATATTGAAAATGACAAATATAATATAGAAATGGAGTAAGTGAAGATGAAATTTCTTGAAGTGACTTAGGACTTTAGAATTCAATTAATTTGGAATAATTTGGAATGTGAAAGGTGACTCCCTTTTCTTTTCAAGGACCATTTCCACGTTTTTTGTTGATGAATTTTTCCCAATGTTTTATGATAGCCTTGGGAAGTGCAAGTATAACTTTATATTTATTTGAATATGCTTCTCATGTGCTATTTTCCAATAATATTATGTATCCATGTATTACCTCCTTATGAAATTTAGATCATATGTGAAGATGTTGAACGTAAAATAACTAGCATTTATATGTTTGTGCAACATTGAGTAAATAGAAACATATGACCTGATATAACATAGATAACATACTATTCCTATAAACAAGATTAGCTTTTCCCTACTAGGATCACGTACTACTTATTGTGAATAAATGTAGCAAAAATTGTATTGCAACCTTCTAAATGTGTCCAATCTACAATATATTTGGTATTTATATATATGCGAAACATTGGCTAAATAAGAACCTTGAGTCTAGTTAACCTGGATGTGGTCATATACTTGTAAATGAGATGTCTGTAAATGAGATCACGTTCATTTTCCCTTTTCTTAAGAAAAATGTCATTCTTTATTATATGTAAGAAAGTAGTGCTTTGAAGCTACAACTTCATGGGTGTTGAATTGATTTTTTTCATTTAATTTTGATATGGTGTAATTTTCATGTTTCAAATTCGATTTATATTGACATGATTTATTTATTTTATACGTTTATACTCATTGCATCATTAGCTGTCAAATGCAGTATTTGTTCTTAAAAATATTAGAGTATTAAACAAATTTTCTACATATCCTGATTTTTCCTCTGTTTTTTCTGTCATGGTGGAAATATATGTTCAATCCATAAAGCATCCTCATCATTGTAAAATGAAATTAACTTGTGTAAAATTAGATATACATATATTGGACTGGATGGTAACACAAAGTGTCTTTTGAAAGTTGACTTGTTATCCAATCAAAAGAAATTCTACACAATTAGATATACATATGTTGAACTTGGTTGTAATGTATAGTGTCATTTTAAACCTAATTTAATATCCAATGACATAAATCATATATTGACACATGTATGGGCACCTCGTTGTCTATTATACCATCTTGACATTCCAAGATCTGATATGCACACCTTAGAGGTCGTACAAGCCATTTTCTTAGAAACCTTTTACCTATTCCTATGACACAGTTCTCTATCTTGAAGAGCTACCATCTTGATTGTTCTCAAGAATCTCCAAGGGAGTTGCATCAATGACCATGCAAGATTTAACAAGATGATAATTTTGGGAAGAAAAATAGGTGGTATGTTTTTGTTTAATATATTTAACTAATTTTATATATATTATTTTTTTATTTTTATTTTTTTTTTCTGAATAATTCTAAATCTATTGATATAACACATAATAGCATAAAACTGCCTCTGCTTCAGCTAAGGGAGCATGAAAGCATGGCTTCATAATCATGGAAAGCATGAGTTTGGATTGCCCACCAAGGGGAAACCAGTCCCAGAGAGATAAGTCTTGTCACCCTCATAGGGGAAACTGACATTTGAGTCAAATAGTTTAACAAAAAAGCATGTAAAAAGATAATTTTCTCTTTCAGTAGAGGGAAATTGAACATGAAAACAAAAACCAGCCTAAGAAACTTGGGCTGAGGAGTTGTGATCCACTTAAGGTTGTCCTGGTTACTGATCATTGACTAGAGAGGGAGGCTCCTCCTCGATTCTGCATCGATATTCACCACTGCTTCCTTCATCATCTATAGTAGGAGCCGCGATAACTTTGTCAGTGTCGTCCTTCACCTGAACCTGCATCTTGTCATCACAGTAAATCTTCAACTGCGCCATGGAATCCTCGGATTCTTTTGCATGCATGGGAGCGGGAGCAGTAGAGGGACAGGGGACAGTGACAGAAGGGGGGTTGGGGCTGGCTGCCTCCTCCCAGATAGTGACAGTGATATAGGATGTAATAACAGGCCTATTCATCATGCAGTCAAAGCGAATCTCTGCACGTTGGGAGGACTGGCGAAGGGGGGTGAAGACGACGGAGAGGTAACATGAGAGGCGTTAGTGTGGAGAGTAGGAGGTGTAGGAGGAGGCACAGGAGAAGGCACATGGGGAGGTGGAGTGCTCGGGAAGGAGTGAGTGTGCTCATTGAAGCGAATTCTGCCAATTTAGCTACAAGTTTTCGGGACATGGTCACACGAGAAGTCCTCTGAGGTGGAATCCGTGCTGGGGGAGGATCGAGATCAAATGGCTCAGCCACGACTGCTCCCGCATCGACAGCTCATCCTATGTCGAAGCCTGGGCATGGTGGCAGGAAGGTGCATGCAGCGTCGCTTGGGGGACAGGTGGAAAAGATGCTGCACAGAGGGACTGGGCGAGGTAGGCAGGGATTTCGAGGAGTAGATATGGCTTTGAGAGAATTGGAACTCTGAAATCGTTTCTGGGCAATAGAGGAGCATACAACGCCTATCAATGTGTGTACGAGCACTTGGCTCAGCACAGGCGGGTAGGCATAAACTTCTCTATAGAGCTATGGACCTGCAAAAAAATGTTTGCCATACAATAAACTAAATTCAAATTCCATAATGAGCTAGAGGGAATGCTCAGGGTGGCAGCAGAGAATATTGAAGGCGCGGATGGAGAGCAGGGTGGTGGGATTAATGGTGGTGTAAATGCCCCTGTGGGAAGCATCGTGATGCATCGTGGATGCATCGTGGGACGGGCATCCCATCAAGCCCGACTGTCATCCGCATCCAAAAGTATATATTATTTTCTTATTGCTCACCTTCCAACCAAATAAAACCATACCTAACTAATGTGACTCTCAAGTACTTTCAAACTCAATAGGTGGTATATTATCTAATTTTCAGATTTACGTAGCATCGAGTTGATGAAGGATTGCATGACCACCATTATTGTTATTGTAAATGTTGGGAATTACTAAGGGCATGTTGCATACTAAATGGTTTTTGTTAAGGTCTATATTGTATATTATAACTTCCTTACACAAGCCATAAAAAAACATAATATTAGATTATAACTAATATGGAGGGATTACATTAATTCAAGGGAAAATTGATCTTGTACCATGAAAGCATCTGGTATGATACTATAAATCCATTTTCACCATAATATTACATCTAAATTTCTTGAAAAGCCTTACAGTTCAAATGCACACTTCAGTGCAATGACACATGTAATTACCTTATTATTTCACACTCATGCCATAAAGCCTTCATATCATAATACTATATTTTTTTGTTGAACATAATCCCCCTTGAGAACTCTCTTGAGCATCCATAGTCACTATAAGGAAAATCAATATTCTTGATCAATATAATAATGCGCAATGGAGCCATCATAGCCAAACACAATAAAAAATTGTCAAACACCCACAATTAGATTGAATTTTAAAATACCCACTATTTTAGAAGGTTCATGCATGAAAATACATTTAGAACCATTTATTCTCACTACCTATGGATAAGAAAAAATCTTCAGAAATAGTTAAAAGGATAATTTTTGTACAACCTTTAATATTCACAAGCAAGGAGAGAAAATTTGCAGTTGTAAGTAAAACTCCCATCACATAGCAATATTTAACAACCAATATAGTTTGATTGGAATAGGGAAGAAGGTAATAGAATAAATTAAGGGGAGAGGCACCTATATCGATTTAAATGAGGAAATTGATTGTGGGACTATCTCTCTCCTCCCAACCATAGACTATGATGCATTGTGGTATTTCTCATAGCCCAATCACCCCCGAGCTAGATTCCAGATCTTGGAGGGGAAATTTATCAAGAACTCTCCTCTATGGAAACCCATGAATTTCATGATCTTCTATCACTGGTGTAGCAGGGTGCTTGCTCACTGTTAGAGTGGATTGATCTCTTTCAATTTACTATATTGCAATTTATCTCCAACTAACACTAGATAATAGAACAAAGGCCTACTCCTCTACTCCTCTGCATCCTGCATTTATTCTCTCCCCCAAGTCATTCTCCTAGTCATTATTCCTGTATCGCTTGAATATATCTCCAAATAACAATTTTGTGCCTCCTAACTTCCTCTAGTGAGTTTTCTTTTCTATTATTTTTTTTTGCAGCAGTTGGCCAACTCATCCCAACGTGCTTCTAGCCACAAATGAATTGCTATGTGAATGGATATGTGTGTGTGTGTGTGTGTGTGTGTGTGTGTGTGTGTGTGTGTGTGTGTGCGCGCGCGTATGCATCTTTGAGGGTTTCCTTAAATTTTGTGGCAAAGGCATTTGTATCCTTGTCCTTACATCCTTTCTCATAACTTAAATAGACTAGTCCCCTGCTTGATATATGTCAGCATCCATGGATATAAAAAAAACAAAAGGAAATCTCAATGAAATTTCCACCTCAACTCTTGAATCTGTGTCCCCAACTCAACCCCTTTAATTTCATTAAATTTACAATGCCTAAATACTAAGGAAATGTAAATAGGGTTATTACACAATAATGACCACCAATATATCCTAAACAAGATAATAGTTCACCTAATCCTTGAATTATAGCTCCACAACCCTTTTAGTCCACATGCCTTGAACACATCTACTGATCCCTTTTCTCTCGATCTGCAACAACATAAATCTACCTCTATCAATTAATATTACTCCTTCAGGTCATTTAACATGACTCACCAATATTCCCTCTAGCTGATGATTACTCTATCCAAAAGTAAACACATAGGGACTTGTTGTGAGTTGTTCACAACTCTATTTGTGAAAAAATCATAGACTACCCACAAATTCTCCTCATCTCTTAGGTAATTCTTCCCTCTATTTCCTTCATGTTGTTCTCCAATTAGGGGAAGTTAGGGCATGTAGTGTTACGAAATTTAGTTGTAGGAATTCCTTCTTCAACACTAGACTATGGATTTTTTACTAGAACTTATAGCTACCCTTCTTCCCTTTAACAATCAACTTATTTGGCGCAAATAATATTCCATTTTAGTATCCCTTGTAATCCTTCATAAGATGCTTCACTTAGGGATTCTGATTCTACCTCTACTACCATATTTGAATTCCTTAAAAAATATATACTAAGGGCAACCCTACTTACACCACTGAAGATGTAAAACAAACATTATACAAGCTAGGACTATCACCCTGAAAAAATCATCAACATAGAGAGACAACATACCTATGAAAGATACATTATTCATGTTGTCTAAAGTACCTAGGCCTATGAACTAGTCTCTATGATCTCCAGCCTAGTTAGGGTGCCCTATAAGAGCTTCTAAAATTCTTCATCTCATCCATAGATCACTTCTATAGTTCCACTATCATCTTCTCCTAACAAGATGTATCCTACGCTGCTTCTATGGTAATTTTATCACTATTACAGTTGCTGGTAAGGATTAATGGACCTCCAAAACTCAGCTTGAGGAGCTCAACCTCCTTCTAGACTTAGTAAATAACTGGAATCTATTTCTTGATAAGTTTAGAACTTACTAACCTACATAGAAAAGCCCTAAAAAATTTTCCATGTCTTCCCTAAAATTAGTCTGCCTCAAGGCATACAAAAGACCCAAAACTCACATCCTTCTTCTATTGAATATACTCCTATTAATGGTTGTGGCTACCTCACACAATATTTTTATGTATGATGGATGTTTACACTTGGTTATGTGCCAAAATGATGTATCTATTACGTTTATTTATATTATTTATGGGTAGCACAACTAGCCCTCTTCTAGGCCTTTACTCAACCAAGCCCCACTTGAGTTTTGTACCACAAGGCCACACACATACAAAAACAATTATTATATCTCATTCGGAAAATTATCTCTTGGTGTTATTGGTAGCCCCTTGCTCCTTTAAGGTTTATCTACCGTCTCCAAGGTTCAAATCATCGAAAAATTATTTGGTTTTTGGCCCATGCCATTAGGTGAAAAACAACAACCTTGGGTTCTTAGCCAACAAGTAATTTCGTTGTTCCAATTCCTCCTAAACCTTTTCCCATAGGGTTTGGAATACCTGCCATGGTACCAATGTCAACACTACCCACTACTACTCCTTAGCCCTTTGGGACATCTTTTCACTGTTACCTTCTTGTGCTACTCCACCAAAGACAAACTTAGTGCATGGAGGGCAACCCTATATCACTCCAAGATGTCCTTCTCTTCAGTAAAATTGGTCTCAAATATTGGTCCACTTGGCTACCTTCATTTATCTTTAAAAGAGTCCACCCTTGAAATCTAAATAATTACCTCTCCTAGAAAATATAAATTGATTTTTCAATGCTTCACCTAGGGCTCAGAAAAACACCTACTCTCTTCCCTCCAAACAACCACAAGATTCTAAAAAACTCTATATTAAACTAGGACTCTCATCGTCTAGCAAAAGAACAACTTGAATCACCAATCAACATACCTTTTATTTGTCAATTGAAACTCTATTCCATTCCGTTGAATATAATTTTTTTCGCCCACAGGTTATGTCTTCTTGTTCTCCTGCAACAACCCTAAAATTGCATTCAAAACACCTTCAAATTTTGTGTTGTCCTGCCTCCATTCAAGCCCTTCCTTCCCAATTTATTCAAGATCCTTCTAGGCTACTACCAAAAACTTAATATGTACCATATATACGCTAAACTAGGGCTCCATCCAATTTGAGATAGCAATGAAATGCAGACTCCTAGACATAGATAAATTAGCACAAGAATAGCCCAAAAACCTTGTTTCTCTTATTGGTTGCCTTGTCCGAGAACTTGACTTTCTTTCATGAGAAATTAGACCCAAAAAATATCCCTTTTCCCTCCTTCGCTATGCTTGTCTTGACTGTGTCCGCTTTACAGGCGTACTTCATATGTTTATTACACTTGGATGTCAGGAATGAGGTCTCTCCTCCCTCCTTTTTATATGTGTCTTTAGGGTGATGTCTATCCTGTCAAGAAGGGTCTCCGTAACTAAGGTCGACTTGAAACTTTAGAAAATTTTCCCACTTAAAAAACATAAAATATAATATCTCAAATTTTACAAGGGCTCTCTTGGTGTTGGAATCTTACCCTTGTTCCTCTAAGGGTGCTCTCACATCTCCAAGTGCCAGGTCAACAAAACCCTCTTTAGTTTCACACCCACAAGCATGGGTGAAAATCCCATGTCTTGGGTACTTATCCATCATCTTGGTTGCTTATCCCACAAGTTACTTTCTAGAGCTAAATTCCTTCACAACCCTGTATCCTATGGTTTGGAGTACCTTCGAAGCTACAAATATTAATAGGGAGCACTTGAAAACCTTAAAATTTCATCCTTACCACAATATTTATAAAGTGAAATATGTGATCTAGTGTAGCCACGTCAAGCTCTCAAGGAGGAAATATCATTTTCCTATGTTATATTATCATATAAAATAGGTTAATTTTAAATTTTAATTGCTTGTGGGTTGTAAATTTGTCTGATGTTGTCTAAAAAAACTAATTAAAGCACCTTTTCAACAAATAAATTTTCAAGTTTGTATTTACCTGAGCTCCCACATCTCTCTTCTTGAGCAAGCCTTACATATCCTTATGACAATAAGGGTTTTTCAGGATAGGTGTACTTATCGATGCATCCTTTTGATGAATCAAAGAAAATACCTACATCTTCCCAAAAAATAGTGTATATTTTCCTGACTATACAAGCTTTATGTGTACAATAGTATTTATACTTCTTCATGTCTCGTTCATCGATACAAACTTCACACATAGATGTAGAGTAGGTTCATGTTTTAGTTGGAGTAGAATCTTAATCCTCAATGGTTATTCTTGAGATTGTGAAAATAGGGACACCATTTATTGTTATATCAGTGTCCCTGATGGTCTGTTTTCTTAGGACGTTGTAGAAAATCCTTCAACAACCATCTATTGTAATAATTGTGATGGGTGGGCGTAGCAAAAAATAAAATTTTAAAAATTATTTTAACAGTTAGGAACAACTTTGTAATTCCCTTAACAACCAAGGGGTCTTCTGTAGACCTTGATGCTCATTCTCCTTGTGTTTTCAATTTTCATTCCATGGGATAATTTGGAGTTGGTTGTCATGAAATAATATAATAATGAAACATCTATGTTCTCAAAGAATTCAGAGACACATATTTGTTTTGTACTTTCATCACCCTTGTGGTATGGGGTTTCCCCATTTTCATTTCCTTTCTACTTGAAACGGATGCCCCTTTTTTATCTTTACAACATTTTGAATCCTAGGGGAAACATAGAAGGCACCTCTATTTGGACGTTTAAAAAAAATCCAAATTCATATTCCAAGAAACTAGGGATGTTATTATCAAACCCGTCATCGATTTTAACATAACCATTTTCTATTTTGGGTCTGAAATAATCACCAATCCTCTAAATTGTAAGATTCTTCCACATATTTTCTTCTTGTGCATTTTATATTTTCTCTTGCCATAGCAACCACTTTATGTTCTTCATATATATTGTCGAAATTGGAAAGGCCAATCTCTATTTTCATTGCAAGAGTACATTTATGTTCATATTTAAAATAAAGAACAAGTGTCTCTATGTGTTTCTATTTCTAAAAAGCACATTTCAGGTGACCAATCTTTATATTCTCTTACTAAATGGATTTTCTACTTATGATTCAATCATCTACCTATGCATAGCGTGTGCGATCTAGGACAAGGGATATCAAGAAATATTTTCCATAGTCATCATCAACCATCATATTAATTTTTTTTCCATGACTCTCATCATCCACATCATAACAAGGGTCTCAATTAATGTCTTTGGAATTAAATTTTTCTTCACTTCTTAATTCACCAAAGTTTCCTTCGATGGTATTATTTTTGGAGGCCCTTGGAAAAATCATCATTTGTCGATTTTTTTGTTAGATGCTCCTCTCTATCCACATCGCTTTTCTTGTCCATTTTACAACATGGATATATGTTTGATAAAATAATTTCTAGAGTATAATCCACAATGAACATTTTTAATCGACATTTTGAGTCCAAAACATGACCCATAATCAAGATGGAATTTGGAGATATGTTACTGAAACTCTTGTTACCATTAGGAAGGGGGGTGATATATTTATCCCTGGAACGAACAACATGGCTTAGTATAAATTTTGGGTATAATTTTTCCTTCGGAGTAGTAAATTCATTATCAAAACATAAATTATAAATATGGGAATCCTAATGTTCCTCTTCCTGACATGAGGCATTAATGTTATCATCTGTGTGCCAAGTAGCATTACCTTCTTTAAACATTTTATCATATTTATAGTGGGACACGTTAACACCCAAAATTCCATCAGGCCAAATTTTTGTCCATAAATAATTAGTAAAATATCAATTCTTTCTTTCTCAAGGATACAAGCACACAAGGGGATCGAATTTTTTGCGGTGAATATCTATTTTAGAGTGCAATCCTTGAAAAATGGTTTGTATCTCTAGAAAGCATAGAGGGGGGAAATTATTTTTATGTGCAAACTTCTTTTAGAATGAAAAACTTGAAATATGATTTGTACCTTCAAAGATTTGATCCCTCAAATATCAATAGTTAAGATGAGTATATATTGGTTGTTTATTGAAGAATATGATTGGAACATGGAATGATGATACTGAATTCCATTGGGCATGTTCTTTAATATTCCATACGAACACAAATTCATATCCAACTTGTTGCTATATTAATAGTATTTTCTTATTTTGGTGCTCTCAAAGATGTTGCAAACTTAAATTTATTTGTTTTCATTAGAATGTAAGCTACTATGTGTGTTAGAAAGATGATTTAGTACCTTTTTTTAATATCATCATAGAATACTCATGGTTGTGATTGACGATCATGCTATGAATGTGTGGTTGATTCATAAGAACCATTGATATAATAATAATTATATATTTCAAAAAAATTCTCAAATGTCATTTTGGAAAGCTTCTAGTGGGGTGGTAATATATATCAATACTAGTGCTTTTGTATTAGGGAATATGTTTTTGTGCATAGACAGGAGAATTTAATATGTATATCCCATTGAGTGCATTTATAGAGAGGTACTAGAGGTCAATAATTCAAATTCAAAATGTGCATCCTATAGCATCAAAACCCATAGTCTCATATAAGAAACTAGATTAGATTGTTTTGTGCTATTTTTAGTATAATTGAGATTTATTTGTATTAGATTAATGTAGATATATAGATCCATCTCATGAAAATGAGGATTTTGGTTTTATTTATATTTGGTTATTCTTAATTCATGCTCCATAAGTTTCCTTAAGTCTTGATAGCTATTTTGTTTGCCTTTTAACACTTATAAGTGCTTTTATTCAATGGAATTCATGTTTTTTAATAAAAAGATACTAATATGAAGATATTTTCAAATATTAAAGATATGAGAATATGACATCTTCTTTGGGAAACATGACAACAATTTTCACATCTACCTCATTCGGGAAAAAATGAAAAAAGAGGAAGTTGGATGCAATGTTTAATAATTATGTCAAACAATTGTCTTCTATTTCATTTTTTTTTCCCATTTCCTTTAATCATTTAATAAAAATATGGACTTTGAGATTACACACGAGAGAGTAGGTAGTTAATATAAGAGCTATGGAGAAGGAGTTTTACTTCAACTAGGATGGCTCAACGACAAAAAAACTACAAGTCGAAGAAAATTGTTTGCTTAAAGAAAGGACACTTTTACATGAAACTTCATTGTGGATGATCTTTACTTTTCCACTTATATTTTATGTTAATGTCTCGTTTTAATTTTTCATGGAGGGGTATTTTGGCATATAGTCCAACATTCAATTGCACACTTATTGAAAGGTCATTCTTATTGTTTTGTAGGTAGATGTGAACAAACGTGTTGATCTTGTTGGAGTCACCCTTGGATCAAAGGGAACAAATGCTATTTTGGAGAGAAAGTATGGTTCTCCAAAAATAGTTAACAATGGTTTGATGATAGCAAAGGACGTAATTTGTACATGTTTCTTATAGTTTTCTTTTTAATTTTTTATTATTTTCCCCTTCCTAAATGTATTAGATCTGGTATTTAAATTTTTTAAATTGAAAGGTCAAAGAAAATATATTTGTTACTCAGAGGTTTACCTCCCCTATGGCATAGTCACATGAGAGTGATTAATAAAGCTTTTCACAATAGTTGAAAAAAAAAAATTGTGACTGTGTACAGTTCTATTTTAATTTCCAGTCTAATCAATTGTATTTCAATTGCATGGTTTCCTCTTTTTGACAAGTTGAGTTAGAGCTCGAGATTGAAAATTTTAGGGCCAAGTTTGTAAGATTAGATACGACAAAGACAAATGATTTCGTTGGGGATTGAACCACATCATATGTTGTACTTGCATAGGATTTAATTTGTGAAGGTGTAAAGGTAAATTTTTGTCACTAGTGTTGCTTTAAGATCTATTCATTTTTAAGGGTTTTATGGTGTTTATTTTTTTAGTTTTGGTTATGGATTTAATGAGTTTAAGATTGTATTTGAAAGAAAAAATTCCCATCAAGTATTCGAAACGTTTGATCCTTTTATAAATTTTTATAAGCTTGTTAGGAAGGACCCACCAGAGAAAGTTGTGTCCTAAATTTATGAATAATAATTTGAAATGAAACCTTTTTGTTTAAGTTGTTGCAATAGGTAAAAATCCCATTCAAATTATTAGGGGCATTGACATGACATTAAAGGCATTTCTTTCACAACTCAAAAAGTTCTGAAAGGAGGTAAATCCTCATATTTTGAGTAAGTTGGTTTTATATTTTTGTGATGTTTTGGTGTTGTATCTAATTGATTGAATTAGTTTCCTAAGGTATTTTTGGTTGCAAATTCTTTTTCATTTTTCAAATAATATTTTCCATGTGGATTACATTTTCTTGTCCGGCCTTGTTACATATTTAATATGTGTATTTCATTATTCTTATGGTTGAGGTGAAATTTTATTACGAAAATAGTTGATGCAACATTATAATTTAATCCTTACTCCAGGGTAGCATGTTGAGTAGTTTCTCATAAAATATTTGGTATTTTTGGAAATTTTGTTATGTGTAAATGGTTACACATGTTAAGAAAATGAATTGTTAGATGTTGCTTCAGTGAGTGTTGGGAATAAATATGAAATAGAAAACATTACAATAGAGGCTATGGAAAAATTTGGAAGGAAAGGTGTTGTGGCACTTGCAGAGGGAAAAAATTTCATAAAATAATTTGTATGTTGTTGAGGGAATTCAATTTTATCGTGGTTATATTTCTCCATATTCTGTGACAAAAACTGAGAATATGTTTGTGGAGTATGATAATTGAAAGGATATCGATGTGAAAGATGTTTATTATTGTTTCTTATTTGCGTTTTTATTCATTTTTTTCGAGGCAAAAAATCCTCAACCTTTCATTAGAATACATACTTGGATTAAATGTATGTGGAACTTCGATGTTTTTTGAAGGTTCTAGCTAAGTAGAAACCTTGTTATATCAAGGTTCCATGAAAATCTATCTGGTGCTTAACCCTTACCCATGAAATTGTGAAATTATTTCGTAGTCACTTCCATCTTACTAGTATGCACATCATGCCCCCTTGAGGTTGCTTTTGGGATGTGTTAGTTTGCATGAAATTATATATTTTGTGCCTCAAGTTTTTTTTGGTTTCGTTAAATTAAATTGGGAGTGTTGATTTAATGATTAGAAGGAAATATGAACATCACTAAGAATATGGTTTCTAAATATATATTTTTTCATGTTTTCTTTTTTCATTCTACTTATGAAGTATTGGAATTGAATCTTTATTTATCCTAAACTGCAACTTCTATTTTTTTATAAGAATATCACATATGCCAGATACATGATCAAAACATTATATGATTCCATCAGAGGTATCCCATTTTGATCATTGTGAATGACATTGAAAAAAAAATATTTAGTTACATTTATCAACAAGCTCTTGGGTGCATTGAAGGTTGCTGTTTTGAAGCTCTGAGACTTGGAGAGAGGAAAAACCAATACTTGGATAGAATTTCCATATTAATGGGAAGTAATTTTCTATTTGAGATATATTATTGATACAACATATTATGACATTCATTTCAAATGTATTTAAAGGGTTCTTGAATAATGGAAGAGCACCTTCTTTGAAAGTAGGGGGTTGATGGTTCGATTCCATTGTCCCCTAACATGAATTAGTGTTATGAAACCAGCTCCGATTTGTATGCCATAGTACCAATATTTTGCAACACCTTGTAAGCACCATAGTACTTTGGCGATAATTTATTATCCTTCTCAGCTTGTTTGAGGGACATTTGTTTGTATGGTTGTTGATATTCCTATTGTTTCATTCGATTTTGTGCGAAATTTAGGTTATCCTTTAAGAGTTGGAGAAATTTTTGTTGATGCTCGATGTGATTTTCCACTGTTTGAAGATTAGAATTTTATCTTAAAGATGATGTGATGGAAAATGGATGATATCCATAAAGTGCCATAAATGGGGTCATTTTTGTTGTAGTATGGAATGAAGTGTTATACCACCATTCAGCCAAAGGTAACCACTTGACCCATTGTGTTTGTTTATCAGATAAAAAACAATGAAGATATCTTTCGAAAATTTCTTTCACTATCTCAGTTTTCCCATTGGATTGAGGATGATAAGATGAGATATGAGCTAGTTGAGTACCAAAAAAAGAAAATAATTCCATCCAAAAATTTCCAATATAAATGTGATCTTTGTCGCATACAATAATCTTTTAGTTTTAATGTAGCTTTTGAATTGTTTCTGTAAATGCAGTAGCAACCGTACCTTCTTTAAATGAATGAGATAATGCACAAAAGTGTTCATACTTGGTAAGTAAAGCAACTACCACTATGATGACACTCTTTCCTTCAGACTTAGGTAAACCTATGAAAAAATCCATTAAAATCTCCTCCCAATGTTGAGTTGGAATGGATAAAGGCTACAGAAGACCTGGGGTCTTAATTGTCTCCATTTTATTTTGTCGGCAAACCAAACATTCCACCACAAACTTTTGAATATCATATTTAAGTCCATCCCAAAAAAATTCTTTCTTCACCCTCTCGTAAGTTCTTAAAAATCCCGAGTGTCCTCCTAAGGGAGAAGTGTGCAATCCAAAAAGAATATTTTGTTTTAGTTTGGAATTATTACAAAGATATAAGAGATCTTTGTACCGTAAGGAATAATTTTTCCAACTAAATGTATCTGATGTACTAGGATCTTGCTGCAACTTTTGAATGAGTGTCCACACTTCTTCTTCCTTCTTCCATTCATCCCTTGCTTTAGTTATCCAATCTGGCTGGGTAATAGAAATATGTAACATCTCCCAATTCGTTTTTTTTTCTAATTATAGTAATAATTCTAACTTATCATTATGGTTATATTTATCATTCATCGCATTCTAACGTATTTTTGTCACTCACTATTTACTGTACTACACTATGTCGTTGTTTACTCAATTTCTGGTTATATCATTATTTCACACTGCCACAGGGTCAGCTACGAATTTCCTTTAATATAGAATTCTATCCCCTTATTAAATAGGGAACAAGTCTTCACTTTTCCACTTATGAATATAAATTCATAATTAACTCATGAGGTGACTTTCATTTATCCCCTCACAACAATAATGGTATTTCTATACCCTTCCCACACATATATTTAAATACATATAATTATATTTATTTAACCCATATAGGTTTGTACCCACCTTCATATGCAGTATCATCCTTTATTTGACATTTACAATCACTAAGGACTTTTACATTCACCCTACTTTATTTATAATAGTATTAATCCATAGGAAATCTATTCTTAACTATTATACCCTTATATACCAATCACGTCATATATATATATATACACACACACACACACACATACACACACACACACATTGTTAATAGGCTTAGTACACCTTAACATTAGATATGGAAATATTATCCTTACTCCATATTATAATTCGTTGTGAAAGCTTTATTTATTTTCAACCCTACTAAATTCTTCATGTCGATCTTTACCATGTTATAGTTGGATATGCATCATTAATTTAAATCCGTATAACCATTTTCAATCTGTGAGCTTTAGTGACACATTAGCCAACCCATTTCAAACTTGTTTTATACGCCATTGGATTCTATGTTTCAATGCACAGGTACTTGATGCGTATGTTCATTTAAATCTGATGTAAGAGTTTATTTGAGATGGGTACTTCATAGATTTCCCAACTATACAGTTTCAATATGAAATGACAATTCCGTAATTGATTCTGTCAAATCTGGGAGTTTGGTCTTCTCGAGATTTTCTTATCATTAACCCATTTGTACAACATCACGTGGCCTCCCTTGCCTCATTTCCAACATGTAAATCCGAGGAATAGCCATTATCCATTGACGCATGGATGATCTGGATTAACCAGCCTACTTAGGGTTTTACTTTGCATAAATGATCCCGGTTTTTGTTTATGGACTTCTTTGTTGTTCTACGACTAGAATGTCACACTTAACTCTATGATGCATCTCTATTTGGAATGGCCATTTCTCATTTTGAGAGACCCAAATTTGATTTGTGTTACGCATGTAGAGAATACCTTTAGTCTATTTACAGGTACATGTCTCACAGTCTTTTGAATTACAACATTCTTATCGATGCAACTTCTTTTGTTTTTCATTTATTTGTTTAACGGTTTCAGTTTGTAACCTCAATGAATTTCCTTTATTCTCAGGAACAAAACAAGTTGAATGAATGCTTCCATAATCCACTTTGTTATGGATCTCAACACCTGTGTCTCCATAATTTGACTCACCCACACAGTGATGGCATCGTGTGGTAAGTTTTAATGTAGACTTATAGAATTGTGGCTTTGAAATTCTATTTCCTCTCTGTGATTGAGGTATTAAATGAAATGGCTGGTCCCAACTTTCTATCCCTTCTAATTTTAGTTATTACAGGAATATTATTTGTTCCCATCTTCGTTATTTAACTTTTCCAATCTACATATTTTGAAATTCTTATCATTTGTATACTAGAGGGAAGCCAACATTTTCCTCCGAGTTCCTACTAGAATGGAATGTCTGACTATTCGAGTTATAGTTCTGGTATCTTCAAATCGTTATCAATTGTATTTCTATTTTCTATAATGCTAGCATATGCCATTTTTTCCTCTGATAGTGTTTTTCCTTTCTGAAATTGCATAGAGGCGGCAAAGAAACCTCCTACTCCACCTCACTACGTTCTTTTTTTAAGAGCTCGCATAGAATGCCAATAGGAAATAATTCTGAGTTTTCCTTCCATTCATAGATTTGTAATTTGTTTTGGATTTATATAAATTCTGGAATCAATAGTGTCAGTTTATTTCTCAAACACCTTGAAATCGTTTTCGTTTCGTTAACTCAAGAAGGACCATTCCTTATTGAGCCTTTTCATGCAGCTTTATAATTTACACCCCACAGACTTTTACCCATTTTTTTTCATTTTGGTTTCATTACCCCTACCCTCACGTTCAGGTGGTTTTGATTTAGGATGAGGGTTTTCTTTTCATTTAGTGTTCCTTTCTGTAATTTATAATATTTATTCCATTTTCTGTGAGGATTTTAAATTAATAAATCGTTTCTATATCGTGTATAATAATAAACTGTCTCTACCTTATTTTGTACATGACTTTGAATTATTAATATCAGAACTGTTCTCCCATTTGTACATGCATAATTTCTTTGTTTTTTTCTAAATGCATGTATACTATGTGTAAAACTCAACATTGATTGTTTTCTTCTATGTGACCACAGGTCTACCTTACTTATACCCAACCTTAAGGTAAAATTTCCTCTTTAATTTCCTTGCTCAAGTTTTACAACTATCATTTTACTACTCTCTTTCCCAAAAATAATTTTCATTTTCTGGTCATTACAGGTACTATATGTATGAACTTCCTTTTCTCAAATTCGTATACATCCACTACTTTTGAAATCTTCTCATACTATCGAACTATGTTTATACAGGTTGGTCAGGATTCTGAGTCAAATCTCTCATATGAAACTTTGCATAATTTTTCCGAGATAAATATTCCAGGGTTCGTTTTAAGGGACGAAGTGCCCTCTGTGAAAATTTTAGTATTAGGATTTCTTGTATAAAATTGTATGTGCTGAAAACATCTACAAGGATGTATGATACAGACTGTTCATTTCTAATTGTTTGGATATCAACTATATTAATACTTTTTGTTTTGATATAATATTTTTTTATGTGAGTGAATCGTTGCCTCCAGATTTCATTTCTCATGACATGTAAACTAAAATTTAATTATTTTTCTGTTTTAAGATCAGTAGTCAACGAAAGTTGTTTCAAATTAGATCTACAGTATACAACTCTTACTCTTTTGTTCTGTATATATTTATTTGGTTGTGTATTCTAGATTTCTTTCGTTTCAATCAGCATACCATTGAAATTTCAATAGAATATCATCTTTCCAAATATACTCTCAATTTTAGCTGTAGTGTAAGAATACAATTCAGATATATGCATGTATATAGTCTTTGTCCATTAAGTCTTAGTTATGATTTATCTTTCTAGAAATAGTACAGAATTTATTTAACTATATAGCATAGTATATATTTTTCTTATACAATATTTACATTTATCATTTCATGTATATTCATTTCGCTTTAGAATTTATCTCACAATGAACTATACAGTTTGATAACTGAATACTAGAACAATTAAATTACAGAAATGTCAGTTTCCTGTGAGGTACCTAACCTTAGATCTAGACCCAATATTGGGTTTTATACATTCTGAGATTTGGTCCTCTAAAGAGTATGTCTATACAACAATACAGAATAAACTATTTCCCCTATAGTTTATTCTGTTAAATGTACAGACACCCAAAATATATTTCTAGATTATCTAATTTCCACAGCATATACACATCTCCCGACTCAGAATTTCATATAAATCTACTACTTTACTTCTAAGTAACTCATAACAGAATTAAAATAAAATTTAAAACCAAAGAAAATTAACTGTGTGTACCACTTAAGGTAGACTAGTTGCCTCCCAGCCTTAGAGCTCTTTCTCCATAGCTCACCCCCGAGTAGAGATCCTTTCCTCCAGTGATAGACAACCTCTTTCCTATCATGTATCTACCTATATAAGCTTGGTTTCCCGTCATCATGTTTCCCTTAAGTGCCTCCAGTTAAATCAAGATTTTGTTTTCCTATGTGCCTAGGCTTTCTCTTTGTTTCTTCCACAAAGGTACTTTTAAAGCTAGATTCTCTACTTTCTAGCTTTATTCCACCTCTTCCAAGTAAATTTTTCTTTACTGGGGAAACTTTTTAGATTTTTATCTCCAATCTAAATTGAGTATTTAATTTATTTCTTCCAAGGATTTTTGGAAGACTGGGAAAGTCTTACAACCTTATCCATCATCATGGATTTGGTTTCCAGATCTTTAATCATAATCTAGTCATTACACATTAATTTCTATTTTATTTTATTAATTTAATTTAATAAAGTATATCCACAATCAATATGTTCCTTGGGGTCAATTTTGACCCTTAGAGTCTTTAACTGCCTATTTTTAAAAGCATAAATTTAGGGACATTACAAAATGGCACAAAGCAATGCTTCCACCTCTTCGTCCTTTCTTGAGAGTGCATCTGCAACAACGTTTAGCTTCCATTTTTTGTATATGATTTCAAATTCATAACCCAACATCTTTGTGACCCGTTTTTGTTTCCCTTCAGAAGATAGTATTTGTTCCAAAAATTATTTAAGACTATCATGATCATTTTTTACCTTGAAGTGTCTTCCAATTAGGTAAGGTCGCCATTTCTTTAGTGCATGTAGTATTGCCAACATTTCCTTCTCATAAATGGCTTTCTGTAAATACTTTCCTTTGATTGGAAGACTTTAAAAAGAAATGGGTCTTCATTCTTGCATTAAAAATACACCAATTCCATTTCCTAAGGCATCACATTCCCCAATAACGTTTTTTGTGAAGTTTGGCGTAGCTAAGACCGGTGCTAAGCACATTACCTCTTTAAGATGTTCAAAGGCCTTAGTTGCTTCAGAAGTCCATGGAAATTCATCTCTCTTCAATAATGTTATTAGAGGTGCTTTTATTCTCCATAATTCTTAAAAAAATTGTAATAATACCCTATTAACCTGAGAAATCATTGCAACTACTTTCTGGTTGTGGGGAGTTTCCATTCCTTAATGGCTTTAATTTTGTTAGGTTCTACATTAACACCCTCACGAGATACAACATGACCCAGATATTCCACCACTTGTACTCCAAAGAAACATTTGCTGGTTTTTGTATATAATTGTTTCTCCTCCAATAGTTTGAGTACCCTGTCAACATGTTGAACATGTTCCAAGACTTGTCGTAGATTAGTATATCATTAAAAAATACTAACACAAATTCTCTAATGAAGGGTTTGGAAATGGAATGCATCAACCCTTGAAATGTAGAAGGTGCATTGGTAAGGTCAAAAGGCATGCCCAAAAATTCATAATGACCCTCATAAGTTCAAAATGTTGTTTTCAGAATATCTTCAATATTCATTATAATTTGATGATACCGTGAATGAATATCCAACTTGGTAAAATAAATTGCTCCATGTAATTCATACAATAATTCATTAATCACAGGAATGGGAAATTTATCTGTAATAGTTAGCTTATGGAGCTCCCTATAATCTGGACACATGTGCCATGATCTATCCTTCTTGTGCACCAATACTACTGGAGAAGAGAAAGAACTTTGACTAGGTTGAATGGTACCAACCTTTAACATTTCTGCAATCATATGTTCAATTTATCTCTTTTGGACATAAGGATATCTGACAGGCTTGATGTTTGGAGTAGCAATTCCTGGAATCAAATGAATAGCATGATCATGATCACGAATAATTGGGAGTCCTTTGGGAGTTTTAAACACCTTGGAATGATTGTCCAAGAATTTTTGGATATCTGGAGAAATAGATGATTTTTATGTTGGAACTTATAGTGAGCATAATTGTGTAATTACGCCTTGTTTTTCTTTCTTTAGAATATTTTTCATTACATTAAATATTATTATATTTCCTGGCTTTCCTACGATAACCCATAATTCAACATCCTTTCCTTAAGAATTTTTTTTAAAGAGAAGCTCTTGGAAATTAAAAGCTACCGTCCCCAAATATTGTAATGATTATACTCCTAGTACAACATTATAACCTCCCATTTAAATGGAAAGAATTGGACTATTCAATACATATTCCGCTGTGGTTATCTTGATATTATGGAATTTTCTAGAGCAATTTATTTTTCCTCCATTTGCAACCATCACTTGACATTCTGGTGTTGGGTATTAGAAGAAAATCAATTCCTTCGCTACCTTACAATGAATAAAATTATGGGTACTACCTAAATGAATCAACACTATTACCATTTTCTTCTTGATTTGTCCTTCTATCTTGAGAGTTTGAGGAGTGGTAATTCCTGCCAATGCATTACACGATATGGTCTGAATCATTTATTCATTCTTTAGGGTTGGTTCCTCATGTATATCCTCTTCTTTTGAAGTTTATTGTTAATTTTCTTCCTCCTCCTCAAAATCTATGTAAAATAATTTCTTCTCAGCACACTTATGACCTTTAGTGTATTTTTTATCACAATTGTAGCAAAGCCCTTTTGCTCTTTTTTCTTCCAATTGTTGTGGTGTCAACCTTATAGGTTGTGGAATTCTAGGAGTAGTTAAACTTCCATATTTATAGATGTTAGTGGTAGGATTCCTTGTTGCCATAATTTTCCATTTTATTTTTCTTGCCAACTTGAATGCCTTGCTCTTTGTATCCTCATAATGTTCTATCATTTCCTCCATAAAAGTTGACCAAGTGATTTTTTTTTTACAGGAGAAAAGCCATCGATACCATACAAATCTATTTCTTTCTAAATATAAAGTTGCAATGCATAACTTTTGTGTGTTTTTCACATTATTGAGATCAAAATATTGCTCCATCTATAGTATCCATGTTACAAGATCCTTTCCATCAAACTTCCTTATATCCATATTTGGAATATGGTGGTTCTTTCATCCAAAATTATATTTTATGAAATTACGATTAACATTTATTTTGTTAGACCATGTTCCATTTCATGTGATTATTACCGAAAGAATTTTACTAATTTATATGATGGATCACAGAACCTTAGATTCCAAAAAATTATTTTTTTCTCATCAGGAGTTTCTTGTACTACCTTTTCACCATTAGGAATCATTTCTTGTATCAGATTTGTCAAACCTTCCTTCAAACCATCCGTGTCTACTTTTAAATCCTTCTTCATGTCTTCCATGTTAGCTTCCATCTCATCCATCTTAGCTTCCATTCCATCCATCTTAGATTCCATGTAATTCTTCAAACCATCCATCTTAGCTTCCACACTTTTCTTCAAAACATCCATTTCATTTTTTGTTCCTCTTGGTGAGAGAAAAATTTGATGCACTTTCTCTTGTAATTTTGATATATCATGTCGCACTTCTTCCTCTTCATGAGTCATAGTAGAACATTCTGAGGGATAAATGGGTGTTGGATTGTTTTTAGGGGGCATTTTAGAACCCAATACTGATATCTATGCTTCAATACACCCTTGGAATCACTTCAAACTAATTTTTCAACTAAGACTTATGCAATTTGAAAGAAAAAGAATAGACACATTTTTCTTGATTTTGAGGAGCTCGATATTGAAACTGAATTATCTCTATGATTTCTGATCTTCAATATCTGAATTTCCGTCATGTAGTAGCACTCTGAATCTTATTTTGAATCCCACAGGTTTGACCTGATTTGGATTCTTCAAGGAAATGTTATGCATAATCACTTACAATGACCTAATTATTTCCTCGTTCGGTAGAACAAAAATTTATGGTGTGCCCTATTTCACTGTTTCTTGCTTAGGCTCTGAAATTGAGACATAGGAAACCACATTCTGTGTAATTTCAGCCACTTTTTACAACATCTGAATCTGATGCTCAGAGAGAGAGTTATGATAATTTTTCCATAGTAACCTCTTTGAGATGAAATTTGGGAGCCTGAAAAAACCCTAACTTCAACAGATCATATCTCTGAAATTTTGTGCATCAAGATCTGAAATTTTTACATGAATTTCCTTAGGATGCCAGCTTCGCATGGTAAAAATTTCGGCATCTAAACCTTCGTAGAAAAAAACGTTATAGTGAAAATTCTACAATGACTTGTTTAGAGTAGCGAAACCATAGAATCCAAAGCTCTGATACCAAATGTTATGAAACCAACTCCAAAAATAGAAGAAAATAGAGATCAACAACTTAGAAATAAGCGACTTCGAGGGGTCAACCTTCTTTACATTACATAAATGAGCAATTATTGGATGATAAAAATGGCAAAACATCCTTTCTATATATGGATTCAAAATATAATCCTAGCCGACCTAACAATAATAATGTAAGGGCATAATAGTAACAATATGGGGGTTACAGGGGTACAACAATAACAATAAGGGGGCTACACTAACAATAATAGGGGACTACAGTAGTAATATAAGGACCTAACAATTAGCATTGAAGAAACAAAAATATTCACATTTTATATTTATTTTCTAAAGAGAAATTTTTTTTTTTCTCTAGAGAGAAAATAAGTAGGATTAAAGACATATTGTGTCTATAGAGACAATGATTTTTTAATTGTAGCTATAGTATCTTGAGAGACAAAAATCAATCGTCTCTTAAGAGTCAATAATACTTGTATTCTATTTTTTCTTTATAAAGAAAATTTTTTAAGACAATAATTTGAGACACTCGCTTAAAGACAATATTTAAGAAAATTTACAAGTTTTTCTTTGTCTTGAGTTAAGAAAATTTACTCAAAAATTTTCTTAAATATTTTCTTAAAGGCCCCATTATGCAGTAGTTAGGGGAAAATGTGAAATGGAGTAATATAAAAATGCAATAAATTTAATACCAAGTTATGATTAGAAGAGTGTTTAACATGTTGGTGAGCCATATAGGTGAAAAAAGTTTCCTAAAGAACTGGTGGATACAATCACTAGTGATCAATGTATTCGAGTGGATGAAAATTGTTTTATATTAAATGAAACAAACAAAATAATTATTTTTTGTAGTTACAAGATGAAAATCCTAGGTTAGAATATGTGTTGCAAAGGATAACATATTGATGAAGGCCTAACCTAATGGAAAATAATACACTATCCATTTTGAGTTTGGGGTGGGGGGAGTGGGTGTGGAGAAGGTGATGGAATATGTAACTTCCACTTGTCTTATAGGTTATTATGTAGGGGATTCTTAGTATTATTGATCATTACTTGTACTTCACGTTATGATCGCAAAGGGGAACTATTTTTGGTTAAATGTGTATGGTATGACCCAAAAGGGGGCATATATGGGGTTAAATGTACATGTATATGTAATAGTGTCATCCAGAAAATAAAGAGGCCAAATGTGTAATTTTTCGATAGGAATAGATAGAGAGGCATGTATTCATTATGGAGGAGGGAGATATAATTGGGAGGTTTTAAGATATTTGGATATCTGAAGGAATTTCTCCTATTATTACTTGTATTAGAACTTTATGCTCCATGCTCACATTTTTGTACAAGGTTTGTAGTTCTAATTTTTATATCATTTGACAATAACACTTCATCTCTACAAAAATAGCTTATTCCTAGTATTGAGAAGGTGGTTATATCTAGTTGATTTGAGATATATTATCCAAGTAATTAGCTCCCTATATCATTGTATGGTTTCTTAATTGGATGATTGTATGATCAATATAGTTTGTCTATCTTGAAACAAATGTTGTTTTTATATGAGTATAATCATATTTTTTAATAGAGGCTTAGCATACATTTTTGTGTGAAATAGAGTCTACTCTCCAAATTTTATTGTTAACGGGCTACAATTAGTCACGTCCTAATAAGATGTTTGATCCCAAATAACTTGTGTTCTATATTTTGTTAAGTTTCCTATTTCAACTTTTATATATGTGTCTATTAACTGTTTATTTTTTTAAACATATGTGAATTTATTTTTTCTTCTTCTCATAATATCTCTAAGTAAGTCGAAGTAAAGGTGTAACATGTAGTGTTGACTCAACAATAGAGCGTGGCCAGATGGATCCATGGATAATTGAATCTGCCTCTCATGACACATGGCCAAAGACTTACCAAGAAGTACTTCAATCATTTGAACTACATGAATGCCATAAAAACTAACATAAATGAACTCATTATTATGCTAGTAGGCGTCCCCCCTATTGGAATTGTCTGCTATAATGATTTTTCTAATTAATAATTTTGATTTTATGGTCTACATTGAAATATGCTAGTGTATTCTCGTCGTTTCCATTCATCACAAAATAAAATTGCAAGTGATAACTTCCTTGCATATCTAAATCATCTGTTCAAACCTTGTTTAAATGAATCTTTTACTGAAGTATGATTAAAAATTTACCGTCCGTAATCTTTATCGCCACATATAATGATTACGGATAATGCAACCACTTATGGGAAAATAAAATAAAAAAATAAAATAATTGTTTATAGGTGGTGTGTGTTGACATGTGTGTGTTATGTTAATGTAAACGATATGGGTTACATTGGTACGCAATTGTTTTGTATGCAAGGTATGGCCACATGGGTAACTATATATGTTACATTGGTATGTAATTGTTTTGTATTAAAGGTATGGCCACATAAAGTAGTTATATTGGTATGCAATCTTTTTTTATGCATGGTATGACCACATAGGTAGATGTATGTGTTACATTAATATGAAATTGTTTTGTATGCAAGGTATGGTCACATGGAAACTATATTCGTAATAAAAATTATTAAAACCTAAACCCTAAAATTAAATTTAAATATCAACTTTAGATTTAGATTTAAAATTATTCACATATGTGTGATTATGTTGATTTTGAGTGGACTTAAATGTGTCCTTTCAAAATTATTACAATTTTAAATATTTAATGATGAATTTTAATTACTGGCATTATATTTGTGAATGACATTAAAAACTAACATTTAATTCGATGTTTTTATTTACAATATATATTAATTGAAACAGAAAATTACATATCTAAACATTTAATGTGTGTAAAATTTGAATATATTCCAAAATTAAAATAAATTTTATATTTAGAAGGAAAATGTTATCACTCTATATTTCCTTTATTTTTAAAATGTTTTGAATCTTTCATAAAATTTGGTGTGAAGTCGTTAGTTTTGTGGATATTTTCTTTAATCTCCTTTTAATTTTTATTTAACTATATCTCATTTCATGTTATATAATATTTGAAACACCGTCTTCTTGAATCTCCCAAAAAATAGCTTTGCACAAAACAATATAAAGAGAGTTGTGAACACTTTATCAAAATGCTGACATTCCCCTTCTTCAATTTCGCATTCAAGTTGGGGTTGGTTTATAAATGTTGGTGCATAATTCCACATTTGTTTGTTTTTATATTTTTTGTTTGATTTCCTTGGAGTTAATACATTGCTTTGGTTAATAGAGGTTCAATACTCTGCAAGTTCGACTTCATAGAGAGGTTTTGATGCAGGTTCAATACTCTGCAAGTTCAACTTCATAGACAGGTTTAGGTGCCAGTTTTCTTTCATATGCAAAAGGGTATGTAGAAATTTCAATAATTAATTGACTTTTTCATTATTTAGGTATGTGTTTTAGTAACCCAATATAATCTCTATTCATGGAAGAAAAATGTGGTAAAAGTAATAAAAATACGGTGTTTATCATGCATGGGCATACTGTGACTAGCATTTCTTATGTGGAAAATCTCTTAGGCTCGTTAATCAAGAAAATTTGATAATTATACTCTAACCCATTCGTCAGCTTATCGAATGTGATTGGAACATATGAAAAATAATCACTATACCAAATCTCTAGGCTCATTAATCTAGAAAATTTGATAGTTATACTCTAACCACATTCGTCAACTTCTCGAATTACGCATTTTCATTGGAATATATTATTCCATAGAAAATTCTCATGAAATATTTCATTGGAGTGCAATGCCATACCAAACTTTTGAAGAAGGGTTTTACCGCTTACTATTTTTAGTTGGTTGCCTTATACTCGTAGATTTCTCTATCGAATCACAAGAGTAACAGTTCTTATTGGGTTGACTTATACTTTCAGATTTCGCTTTTGAATCATATGGTAACAAATGCAACAATATTAATATTTTATTTTGCGAGAAATTAATTTTTTTCAAACGGAGGGGTTGACTGTAGATCAGGGTTGTAGTATATTAGAATGTGGGATAGTTTTTATATTCATGTTTAAATTCCATTGAATTTAAAAGATTAAAACTTGAACAAAATATTTAATTTTTATTAGTATTCTGATCATTTATATGGTTTCATTATTAAATCCAGTATACCAAATATGAAGTAATATAATCTAGTTATTTATGGAAGAAAAATCGCGTAATCAAAAAATAAAAATAGGATATAGCCCTATTGTTATTATTATAGAAAGGAAAAAAATTTGTTAAACTGTTTTTCCAATGTTGTATTCTATTTACTTTTGATTAAAAAAATCCTAATGTTTTGTCAATGATGTACTCTATTTATATCATAGTTATTGATATAATAAATTTAACAAATAATAAATTTGTTAAATTATATTTGGATACATTTAGTTTATTAATATTATGAATACTGATAATATTAACTTTAATATAATTAATATTAATTATTTATTAATATTAATAATATTAATAATGTTAATATTAATATAATTAATAAAAATAGTGTATTAGGGTAAAATATATATAAAGAAATCAGGTTATCAATATTTATATTTTTTATTAATATTAAAAAATATTGATAAACATACATGTTTAAAATTAATTATTATTATTATTAATTTGATTAATTATTTATTAATATTATTGATATTGATAATGTTAATATTAATATACTTAATAGAATTAGTGTATTAAAGTAAAATGATATATAAAGAAACCATGTTTTATTTTTATTATTATTATTATTAATTTGATTAATTATTTATTAATATTATTGATATTGATAATGTTAATATTAATATAATTAATAGAATTAGTGTATTAGAGCAAAATATATATAAAGAAACCATGTTTTATTTTTATTAATATTTATATATTTTTTACACAAATACACTAATTGTATTAATTATATTAATATTAGAATTAACCATATTAATAATATTAATAATTAATTAATCAATATTAATAAAATTAATATTATTAAGATTGCACACATTCCTTATCTTTCTCTAATACATATTTGCTCATATTTTCTCAATTATGAATAATTCACCACAACTACCAAAGATTACCAAAGGTAGACCTAGCAAAGTTACTCTACAGAGCCTTTATGAGTATATAGAGTCTTTAGAGAAACGTAGAGAAGAAAGAGAAGTCAATCTACAAATCGAGTTAGAAGCCATGCTGGAAAACAAATTCACATCTCTTGAAAACAAGATAAAAAAAAAATAGAAAATAAAATAGAACTATTGGAGAATAAAATGGAGGTAATGAAGACTAGGCTGCAGGTCATAGAAAAACAAAACCAAGATATGAACCAAACATCCCAGCAAGGAGATGTAGATAATATAGAGAGTCTTAAAATGAAGGACATGATTAAAGAACTAGAAGAAAAATTTAAAAACAGTCTCACGCTAAATAGTGGAGCAAGTAAATTAGATATCAAACTAATTAAAGATGAAATGAAAAAATTGATCGAATTAGACCATGAGCGTAACAAAATGGCCTTGAACCTTATAATCTTTGGTTTGAAAGAGGAGGTAGACGAGGATACTTTAGCCATAGCCCAAACATAATTACATAATAGATTACAAATTGAAATCACATGTCTCACAGAAGTAACAATGTTAGGGAAATTAATTGAGAATAAAGGAAGGTTGATCCGAATAAAGGTGAGCTCTACTGACCATAAATATGACATAATTAGTAAAACCTCAAGTCTAAAAGGAATAAGAATATTTATAAATGAAGATCTCGTTCCACAAGATCAAGCATAATTAAGAAAGGAGGTTCAAAAGGTAAAATAAGCTAGGAAGGAAGGAAAATGGGCAATAATTAGAAATAGAAAAGCTATTATTCGAGATAGAAACAAAAAATATAGTATTAAATAGCAATCCAACATGCTCCAAATTCTTTCTTGGAACTGTCGAGGCTTTCCATGGAACAAAGGCCCTAGCCTAAGTTGGATCTCAAATGATGTTGATATTATTTTGCTTGTTGAAACTTGGGAGCATGAAGAATCTAAGGTCCCTAACATAGATGGCTTTGCACTATGGTCTATCTGGAACAAGCGATCCTCTTGTAGAGGCATTGGGGGCATAGCTTGCTACATTAAGAAGAACATCTTCCCCCATGCTAGGATTTATGAAAATGACCCTTACAACCAATATAGTTGGATTGAGATTATTAATATTAATGATAAAAATACGTACATAGAAAACTGTTATTTTCCCCCCATCAATTCTAACTTCTATAAGAAAAATAATCTAGATAAAAATAATCCCTACAATGGTTTAGAGAATCATATTTCTAGCCTAAGGAATGAAGGTAATATCCTTTTAGTCGGTGACTTTAATGCTCAAACCTCAAGCAACCAAGCTATTCTTCTAAGCAATCATTCCAACCCAAATCCTCTTTGGTTAGAAGAAGACCTTACTCTAGCTAGCTGATACAAAAGGAGCTCTGAAGACCTAGGGGATAATTTGTTTGGGTTGGAGCTAGTCAAGCTCTGTAGTGCTCAGGATCTCATAATTTGCAACGGTCTAAAGAAGTGGCACAATTCTAGCCAGATGACCTGCATCCATGGGCTTGGTAGTAGCATGGTATACTATGTTATTTCTGATCTCCCTTTATACAACAAAATAATAAATTTTGACATCTTAGACGACCATGAGCCTGACTCTGATCATAGGCCTTTACTCATAACTCTCAATTTTGTCATTCATAGAGATCCCATAGAAGATAATCCTTATAGTCAAAATAACTTAATCTTTGATAGAAATAAAAATGATCTCTTTCAAAACGAATTGAAAAATAATTTTCTTCCTTTATCTAGTATAGACAACATAGATGACCTATATCATAATTTTACTACAACCCTCTCATATTCTATTAACAAGTTCTCAATTGAAGTCTCAAGTAATAAAAGAAATAACAAAACCAACGCATGGTATAACAAAGATTATAAAAGTGTGAGGAGAGAAATAAAGGAAGTTGTTGATGAATCTCTCAAAATTAAAAAGATAAAAATCTACAAAGCCCTAACTAAAAGGAAAAAAAGGCAATATATTTGTAAAAGACAAGAGAATCTATTATACCTCTCTAAGGTGGCTCTTAAGAAATTCTGGAGGCAGATTCTAACTAGGAAAACTAAGGATAATAACCAAAATTTCTTTACACAACTAGAATTCCTATCTTAAAAAGATTTATGACCCTCCAAATTCCAGGTATTTTGAAAACCCTACTCACAACAAAAGAATTTTTATGATTAGAAGACATTGATTTTGGGGTTAAACTCCTGGCAAATGGGAAAGCTAAAGACATTTAAGGTTACCACATGGAAATCTTAAAAATTGGAGGTCCAGTCCTCATCCCCCACATCCACAAGCTTTTTAACCAAGCAGTCAAGCAAGGGTTCCCTAAACCTTGGACTCAAAGCCTCATTATCCCTATTTTTAAAAGTGGATATACAAATAACCCCTCTAATTCATGGACAATTATGATCAGCACTCTCTTAGCCAAGTTATATGGTATTATTTTGGAAAAGAAGTTGAGCATTTGGCTTGAAAGTGAAGGTAAGCGGGCTAAAGGCCAAGCGGGTTTTAGAAGGTAGCACTCAACAACGGACCACCTCGTTATGATTCGGATTATTGTGGAGGAATGCCGCAATGATAAATCCAATCTCTTCTGTTGCTTTATAGACTTTAGAAAGGCTTTCGATACGTTTCCTAGAAACAACCAATGGAATAGATTAGAAGAGCTAAATGTTCCTTTCGAGCTAAAAGCGGTCGTTATAAGGTTATATGAGAATGTAATTACCAAGTTAATGAGAAATGAGGGGTGGTCAAAAGATATTAAGTGTAATATCAGAGTTAAACAAGGTTTCCCCCTCTCCCCTATCCTATTTGGCATTTACATCGACAAGCTAGAAGGTTGTTTACAGGAAGTAGGATGTGCTGGCACGATCTTAGCTGGGATAGTCATCATCCTTCTTCTCTATGCTGACGATATTGTTCTTCTTGCAAGGTGCCCATCTTATCTTGATAAGCAACTTAGACTAATTAAGGATTTCTGCTCTACCATGGGTATGTCTGTTAACACTGACAAAACAAAAGTTATGATTATCAAATCCAAGAAGGACACTTACGCTAATTTTATGTATGACAAAAGTAACTTGGAGGAAGTGTCTTCTTACAAGTACCTAGGAATTCTTATTTTGGTCTTGAAAGTAATTTTAGAACGACAAACCTCGTAATGTGGGATAGAAATAAGTTCCTCTTTGAAACTTTAGTCACTCCTGTTATCTTATACGGATGTGAGGTTTGGGGTTGCAGCATCTCTAGAGTATCCTGGAGAAATATTGAGCAAATCCAGAAGCGTTTTATAACTTATAACCTTAAAATTAAAACCAATACACCCTATCCTATTCTCCTTATAGAAGTGGGTATTTCCCCTAACGAGAGTATAGCTATGACTAGGCTTCTGTTGTACAAGCACAAGCTCAATATCGTAGGAGACCATAGACTTCCTAAGATAGCTTTAAATTCCATCCAAAACCACCTAAGGCTTAAACGAGGTTGGTATAAAGACACCAAGGCCTGGTTAAACCATTGGGAGATCAACGAGAATGTTGCATTGCAAAACATTAATAACATTAAAAAAATTGTTACTTCTAAGTTCAAAGAAAAAATGTGGTGTGAGAAAGATCTAGTAGTTAAAAGAAAATTAAAATATTATAAGGAGGTCATCAACCCCACCCTAGAAGATCAAAAGTATCTCTCTGTTTTAACTAGCTCAAAGAAGAAAATTAATATAGCTAAGATTAGAACGAACTCTCATGAGCTCCATAGTGAAACAGGTCGTTGGACAGTTCCTAAAACACCATGGATGGAAAGGATCTGCCTTCTTTGTGGGAATACGAACATCGAGGATGAAAATCACTTCCTCTTAGAGTGCCCTGCATACAACCAAATTAGAGCTCAATTTCATAATCTTTGTTGCAATATTGACCTTCGTAGCCTTTTAAGTTGTCAAAATTATAGTGAACTCGGGAGGCTTCTCTACAAGCTTTTTGAACATAGGAATGAAATCTTAAATCAAACTAAATAACTCTTTTCTTTAGGTCCAATAGACCAAATATTGGTCTGAGTAAATGTTAACCATCATCATCATCATCATACATATAAATATTGATGTTTAATATTAATATTAACATTTTTTTCAAATTTAAATAATTATATTTATTATTAATGTTAATGTCAATCTATATTAATAGTAATAACATTAATGTCAATTTCAAATATTTTATATTAATAATATTAATATTAACCATAAAAATACAAATAATAAAAATATTTATATTAGTATTCATACTAATATTACTGTCCATAATATCTATGTAAATATTAAACATCTATGTTTATAAATATTTATTAATATTAATAAAAAAAACATAAATATTAATATTAAATATTTCAAATTCACATTACAATTATTAATATTAATATAGATACATATTAACATTAGAACAAGAAATAAAAGTAAATTTTGGATATATACATGAATGTGAACATTACTATTAAACATGAAGATAAATATTTTCGTTAAACAATGGGCTTGATAATTTTAGGTTTATTTAGATTCAATGACATTAGAATTAAAATATTTTGTATTTTTATATCATTTAGTTCATATAGCATTAAGTTATTTTATAATATGAGCTTTATAAGATTAAGTTTTTTTATATTAAAAAAATTGGTTTTGTGTTAATATTTATATTCAACATAGAGAATTAGCATCAATATTAAACATAGACATTAACATAAACATAAATATAGGTTTATTAACATTAATAATATTGGATTGTAAACATTAGGTTCATAAAATTGTGAGTTTTATTTCACTATTTTAATAATGTTCTTATAACTCATTTGATTTTATACAATATGTATATGTCAACTTTACTATATTTGTAGATGGATAAATTGTGTATGTATGTTACTTTTAATTCTATTCAACATTAATTGAAAATTGTTTTGTTGATATCAGAATTATTTTTTTTATGTTAGGTTATTTTCTTATTTGATAATAGATCCAACTATTTGGAGTTGTATTCCATTTGAAATTCTTGAATTTGTCTGCCTCTGGCTCGCTTTATCGGTTGTGATAAAATTTAGCATTGTTTATATGCAATGGAAGAATTTTTTGCAAAACCATTCTTTCTTATTTCGTTGCAAGCATGTCTCTTCGAAAAAATTTGGCTTTATGGTTCCTTTCCTCAATAGTCAAGGCAAATTTGTTGTTGTTGTATACCTTAATGAGAATGGGCACGTATCTCATTTTAATTTGCTATTAGTATATTCAAGATACAAAGTAGAGTCTACTGTTAGACGAATGGTATTTTAATCCTTACCAACAAAATGCTCCAATTCACACAACTATTTTGCAGTGAACCCATTTACAAAAGTCTTTAAAAACATAGGTACAATACGAATTGGAGAGTGGGGATTATTTTCATTATTGGAAAATGTAAGCAACAAAAAATATGACTGTGTTGTTCTAAAACACAAGCATGGTAGAATGCAGTCTAAATTCTATGTTTGCAGTAGTCTTGATAGGGTTTGGCAAAGGACTAATCTTCCATTTGGTGGCATTTCAACCCATAAGAACGGAGTGGTTTATAATAGTAAATCATTTTCGCTCTATCTGGAGAGTATGAAGATTATCCTCAATATTGGTATCCAATCTATTGGTTTGATGTAATAAAAAATTAATGGGGTTTTTCATTTGCTCCAGTAATTGACATATGGTGTATGTCATTAGCAATATATTGGAATCAATTTATATGCATTTTCAATAATGGCTCCACTTCTGTATGGTGAATTGAAGAAATAGATAATTTCAATTTGGTCAATTGTGTTTTGAACAAAGAATTGACTACTTTGAGGATGATTGGGGCTTCATATGGAGGTTGTTGGTAGAAATTTCTATAGATCTAAATGTAATATCCTTGGCTCACGCCACCGTAAAAAATCTTGTAAAATGAGGGTTGTTAAATAATTAAATATTATTATTTCCTATATTGATATTACATGAAAAATATTCTTTTCATTCTTAATTATAAGAATATCGGAAGAATTATTTATTAAATATTTTATTTATAAGAATTTATATTCTTCTATAGAAATAAATGATATTTCCAAGTTGGTATCTTTTATGAGTTTTAGGAATAATGAGTAATAGTTTTGGAAAAACAATGGGTAAGTGATATTTTGATCATAAAGAAGAAGAAAATCTACTTTGAAAACAAAAGCATGAGATATTTACGGAGTGCTTTTGTGATTTAGGAAAAATTAGATTTATGGGTGCTTTATGGAATTTTTTTAAGATTTAGAAAAGCTATTCCATTTTCTTAATTATTTTTACTGTAAGCCTATGAGAAAATAGAGGAATGAATGAGAGAATTTATGGATAATGGAGCCAAGGAAGAGGAAGAAATGGATTCCAATCATGCACCAAAAGATAAGTAACTATGTTCTTTGAAAATCATTTTGTTTGCATATGGGACATGATGATATAATAATTGAATTTATTTACAAGGAAAAATTCATAAGACAAAGAATCAAGATTATTTATTGAGAAAACCTCTATATATTTTTGTGGAGAATAAGTGTTTTGAATTCATAAAAACTTTTCATGGCTAAATAATACCATGAATTGGATGAGTTATTGGAAAATAGGGTACAAATATGCCTTTGTATGGCCCAAACGGGGATAGATATGGAAACACTGAAAGAGGTTTTTTAAAAGAGGATTTTATGACCAAAATCCTCCTTTAGATTTTAAAAATTCTTTTTCCATGTCTCAAAAATTGTGTCCAACATTCATGAAAAAAACAGGGACTTATTTAATATTTAAATCTAGAAAATTGAGCTCCAAAGATTCGTTCAAATGTTCCTAACTGTAATACCTCTGTAAAAATTGAGGGAGGTTATTTTTAATGAATCCGTCACCAAAAAAAAAAAAACTCTTTGGATTTTCCAAAACGTGTTTCTATGTGTTTGGAAACCATGTCCAAAGTTGATGACAAAAAAAAGAAATTATTTAATATTTAAATCTGGAAAAATGGGCTGCAAAGATTCATTCAAATCTTCAAAACCATGACACATGGGAGAAAATTCAGAGAGGTTATTTTTGATAATTCATTAAAAAAAAAAACCCCTTTTTGTTTTCTAAAATTCATTTCCATATGTTCGTAAGTCACGTCGAAATTGGATGACTAAAACATGAAAAACAGAGTAAAACATAGTGCTTCTATTTGATTTTTTCAATCGAATAAAAATAATTTTTTATGTACATATAGACATAATAATTATGTTGATAATTCTTTAAAATGAATTAAGTTATTTAATTTAAAATATTACCAAGTATGTTCTCATGATGCATATGCATTAATAGTTTAAAGAGAAATATTGGACTCTTGAAAAGAGTATGTGCTTAGGTGCACATGAATAATTATCTAGTATATTTGACATACTAGAATTGATTATGTGATTTTACATGCATGAGGAGCTTGAGTCTGGAAAAATGATATAAATAACTTTTGTGAGAAGTATTTCACATAATACCTTTGCATAAAAGGAAATTGGATGTGTTATTTGAGAAGGATTTGTTATTCATGTTAGTTCTCGAGGAAATATTACAAATGTCTTTCATGTATGAAATGATAAAAAATATATTTTGCATTTCATGCATAATAGCTAGCGAGTTAGTTACCTTTTAGAAAAAGAATAATTATGGTGTTAAATTCCTTGTAAAATAAATATATATATATATTTGTATGTAAGGAAGAATCTGTTGTGTTAGAACTCTTCAAAAAGAATAGAAGAGAAAAATATATCTTTGTATGCATTATTGGATTAGATTTTAGGAGAGCAAAACTAGTAATCACATGCTTTATTATGTAAGATTATTTAGAGAAACAAATAAGCTTGTATGCATGGAAAAATTATAGTTTTGGGTATTATATTTCTATAGAAAAGGAAGATGCAATCACATAATATTAATTGTGTTAGCCTTAATTTGGGAAAAATAGTATGTATTTTGCAAACCTAAAGGGATTAGCTATGGTATTAACTTTATTTTGGGAGAATATTATGCATATTTATTGGGTTAGATATTTTGGATGAGAGAAAACTGTCTCTTTCCATGCATGAAAGAATAAATGGTATACGTTTGATTCCTTCACAAAGAAATGTGTTTATTTTTGTATGAAATATTTTTAGCTAAAAAAATTTATGTTTTACATGCAAGAAGAACAAGCTATGTTATTGCATGCACAAAATTATAACTAGTATGTTAATTTTTTTTGATATAGAGATGACATTTATATACATAATAGCAATTGTGAATAGCTCTTGTGTGGGAAATATGTTTTTGGAAAAGAACATGCATTCACATTCATAAGTATAGTATCTATTTCCTTAATCCCTTTGGAAAAGAAAGCGTAAGAGTAGGCACAAAGGAAATTGCATGTTGGTATAGTTATCTTGAAAGCTTGTTATGAATTTGCATGCACAATATTTTTATATAGCATGTTAGCTCTCCTTTGGAGATAATATGATAGTGCATGCAAGATTTTGTTAGCTTTTGTTGAAAATATGATGCATGATAGTGATTTTTTTGTTACTAATGCATGTGAAATGATGCTAAAGAAGGCATTTCATGTCAATTTGTTTATGTTTTATACATGCATACAAATAGTTGTTGAAGTGTTACAAATAAAAATTGATTATTGGTGATCAAGTTGGCCCGAGACACCCTCAGGAGACCAAGAGGGATCATAAATGGTAAAAATTAAATGTGGTCATAATTATTTCGAACTAGGATAAGGTTGTAATTCTCTTCGCCCCAATTCCAATGGCATGAATGACACTCAAAAATCCGATTCTGTATGGGAAAGTTATTTTTTTCACTGAAAATTGTCACCTTGACATTTCTTTGTCAATATGAGCTCATTATCACTCATACTTTACTCCTTTGCAAGTCTGAAAACATGAGTTCCTCATATCAAGCCTTAAAAAGAAGAGAAAAGCTCTCAAAACTCTCTAAAACTCTGGTATCACACTTTCTCTTTGTCCTACCTGCGGTCCCGCACCTAATGGTCATGTCTCCTGTGTACCTGACCGCACTTTCTTTGTGTTAAGGGTGTGGACCCCCGTAAAAGATTAAAAAGGCACAAATAAACTCTAAAAGCTCACTTTCATTCATTTCTAGAAGCTTATGGAAGGAATATTGCGGTGGCAAGTCCGCTCTTTTCAGGTCCATGTATCCCATGCCTTAAGGAGCTAACCCCTTGATGTGAGGAGCTTATCCATTTGAAGGAGGATTCTATCCCTTCATAGGTGGAACTGTAACCTCCTCTTTTACTCTATAAAAAGAGGAATTGGGCAGCCTCAAAGGGAGTTCAAGCTTTAGTATTATTTGATGTAAAGTGCTGTTGGAACTTAGACTCCTTTAGTTGAGATTTTATGAGGAAAGATTACATACCTGTATATATCTCAATTGGAATAGTGCAATGCTTGTCAGAGTAAAGAAAATTCCTGCTTCAGACCCCAGGAAGACCTGTTCAATATCAAGGCTGAAAAGGTTGTAAGGTTCTTCTATTATTTTAAAGTTAATACAAATAAGTTTGTTTTTCTCAATACACTGTCAATTGATTGTTTATTTTATGGATTCCTTGATCACCATAATAGATATGATTTATTAATATATGCTATGCAGGTGCTATTTGATGCTTTTTTGTTTGTGATTGCAGATTTTTGAAGATAACTCTTTCGGGCGACTGAAGGACAACTACTACAAACAAGCATTAGATCAATGTAGGATCGTAACACCTTTGTAGCATTTACTTATAAATCGTGATATATCTAGAGAAAGATAGATTTAATTGTCTATTTGTTGCTAGACTATCTTATGATACTAGGGAGATCGGTTTTGTTCGTAAGATCGATTTATTTGGCCAAAAAATTGGCAACTCCGCTGGGGAATGATTGGATTTTTTGTTTTCCTTTTGTTTTGACTTGAGAAAATGATTTTTTTGGTTCTTGATTGATGTATACTGGTTTGGGTGGCTTAGTTTAATTTTTCTGTACTTTGAAATTTTTTGAAAACTTTTGTTTTCTTGAAGTTTTCTGAACTCTGCGCTTTTCATTCAGGCACAGTGTGGTCATCTCCGCAATTTTATTTAGTAACCAGTGTGGTACCACACCTGTTTACTCTGGAGCCTGCGGACCTTGGGAAAATTTTATGAAAACTTAAAATTTCCTTTTCAGGCTTAGTCTAGATTTAATTTAGGATTCTTAGCATCTACCCAGATCTGTATTTTTCTGTCAAAAAGCCTTGTTTATGAGTTTCTTTCATCAAATTTTTCATCTCATCAATCTCCGTTAAGTTAATTAGGTGTTTTGAGTCTCTTTTTTGAGAAATTCTTAATTTGATTTCCTTTGGTCATTACTTGAAGGTTTGTCTCAGTCTTTTAACAATTTTGCATGTTTTTGCTTTTGTTTTTGCAAAAAAAAATTCTATCTTGGCTAAATTGTGTATGAGTGTTAATCGCCTTTGAGTGTTTTTATTTATTTATTTCATCTTTGGAACTCTCACCCAATTTTATTTACTTACACTTGATTGGTTCGTAGATTATATTAGAATCATCTTCTATTTGAGAATTCTCTTGCATAGATCACATTTGCATAATTAGAATTCTCATTTTCAGAATATGAATGAAAAATGTACATAGATTACATTTGCATAGTTTTCATGTGAATTGTGCATAGATTACAACTGCATAGTTTACATTCTGGAAAAACCAATCATAGATTTAGATCAATTTTCTTTTATTTTAATTTACATGTTTTTATGCTTGTTTTGAAAACACAAAAATAAAAAATGTTTTGGAATTGATTAGCATTAGTTTTTCTTGATGAAATTAGTGCATTAGAGAATTTTTTATATTTTCTCTTATTTATCAATTTTTGCATTGTTGGAAGTGAATGGAAACTCTCTCCTGACTTTAATTAGGATTCACGAATTGAAAAGATTACATTATCATATTCGATTGCATTCAGTTTTGGGTTGGGTCATAACACCATTGCTTTCATATCCATTTACCCTTTGAGTAATAACAGCCTAAATAGCACAGCGCTTAATTAAAATTCATTTAGTAATTTTTACATTTATAGGGCTCTTTCCACCAACATAGCTCAGGCTAGTGTCTTGGAATAGCTTTTAGTTAACTCTCCAGGACAATATAAAAGAAACAAGTAGTCGATCTTGTGGTAGGAAAAATTCCAATTGTTACATGTATGCTCTAGGAAGCTCCTCCTAAAGGAGTCAAGCATGAGATCATATCTAAACTGGTGAGGTAATCAATCCTTCCTCATTTGGAACGATAGAATATATACACGTATTAACAACAGTAAACCTTGGATTGACCATTTTCGAGGAGCCTGGGGTCACTTGTCTGTAAACCTTGGGTTATTTCAAGAACCCTTCAAGGGGATTGAGCTTTGTTACTCTGCCCTTGTGTGTGTATCGGATCGTAGACTGTTCCTCCAGGTATATTTGTTTGTGTTTGTAACCTTAGTGGCTATAAAATTTAGGATTCTTTCCCAAGGTGACGGTGGAGGGAAGATTCCACTGCACCTGGAACAGACGTTGGCTAGACTCACTTGGACTCTCTGGAGGGTTATCTTCACTCAAGATGGCATAGTGGAGAAACTTGCACCAGTCTGTTTCATTAAGCAAGTTTTTGGGGTAACTGTTCCAACCACCATTTCTACATTAGAATTCTACGATGTTGGATTTCATCACCAACTAGTGTTTTTAGTGCGAGAATCTACTGTTTGTGAGTGGTTTTACTCCTATATTTGATGGCGCATGTTCATTTGTTTGTTTTTACTTTTAAAGACCATAGGTGTGAATTGTGAATTTTAATTGTTAGGTGTGAATTGTTAATTGTTAATTTTCTTAATAAATTGTTAATAAAATTGATTGAAGTTGAATATAATGGCAACTGTTCCAGAATTTACCAACCAAGGAATCCCTCTTAATGAGAATCCTAGTACTTTTCCTTGCTTTGGAAATGTTGGTCCTCCTTATATGGCTACATTATCATTTCCTGGATTTAGAATAGGTTTACCGATATGGTTATTTTCAACTTCGTTGGCCCCAAATACTCCAATTGTTCCACCTCAACTGGATGCTTCACCTCAACAAAGTTCACCATCTCAACATCACCAACCTTCTGTTGACCCTTTACCTTCTTTGCCCAATATTTCTTCCTCCCTTTCTTCCTCTTCACTTGGTAAAAGCCTTGACATTAGTAACCATGTGACTAAGAAGAATAAGAAAGGGAAGAAGAAGAAGAAGAAGAAGAAGCAAGATAAGAAAGAAGTCAACCAACCAACCATGGCTGTAAATGTTAGTAGTGTTGAGGAAACCTCCAACATGCATCGTAAACCAAAATACCATTGCAGGCTTTGTAAGGGTGACCACTTCCTTATCAATTGTCCCAGTATTCCAAAGGTCTTGGAAGTATGGTTAGAAAAATCCCATCAACTTTCTGTTGATCCATCAACCAATGATAGTCAGGTTCTTGGGAAAAAGGGTAAATTTAGGTTTCCTTGTAAGTTGTGCAAAGGGAGTCATCAAACTCACATTTTCCCTCACATGGATGAAGCCTCAAAATTGTTGGAAAACCTTACTGTTCCACAGCAAGAACTTCCAACTGGTTACTCTCAAATTTCTCCCAACCTACCATCAACTGACGAAGTTATTGATCCAATTTCCCATTCGATCAATCCCACTCTTCCATTGGAGAATGAAACTAATATCACTAAGGTTGATAATCCATTAGTTGATCAAGTGATCGACTCTATTTCCCATTCAGTCGATCCCACTCTCCCCGAAGAGAGTGAAATTCATACCACTCAGGTTCTTCTTGTTACATCGGATTCTTCTACGCCAGGGGGCATTTTACCTGTTTCTATAGAACCCCCTCCAAGTACTGAGGTCTTTTCCTTTGATTGGAATAGACTGACAGAACCTTGTCTTCCTTCCTCCATCCCTTTCCAGATCATTGTGAACACTGGTGGTAGGAGCATATGCCACACACATGTAGATGAAGGTGCTTCTGTTAGTATTTTATCCTCAACTTCTTGGAAAGCTTTGGGTTCCCCTCAGCTTGTGCCTATTACACAGAATCTGAAAGCTTTTAACAGAACCATTAGTGAACCTTTAGGGATCCTTCCTAAGTTTTCTATTAAATTGGAAGGTAAAAAGGTCTGTATTCATCTTATGGTAGTTCAAGGCCCCTTGGATTTCAATTTACTCCTTGGGTGAGACTATGTCTATGCAATGAAATTTGTAGTATCGACACTCTTTTGCGTGATGTCTTTCCCTCACAATGGAAATATTCTGACTATAGACCAGCTTTTGTTCCCTAGTCTTGATTCGACTACCAATAATCCGACATGCCTGAATGTTCCTCATCTGAAAGTGGTATCTACCCCACCACAGGTTTATTATGTGGCAACTAGTCCCATGTTTTCAGTTACCGATGAAAGCGAGCCTCTCACTTTTTGCTTGTCTTCCTTTGACTTAGATCCAGTAATTGACATGGAAAACTCTATGGGATTACTTGAACATGATTTTATTATCCCTTTTGAGTGCCTTGACATGTGTTCCTTCCAAAGAATTTTTCTTCCATCTAATGAAGACCTTTTTGAAGCCATGATCGAGGAGTGTCCCTTGACATGTCTTTCTTCCAGTTGGAAACCATGAAAAGGGTAACCTTGAGGATAGTTCCTTTTACTGTGTCAAACTCGTTAAAAAATGAATCAGTGACCCATGAGGAGAGCTCCTTTTACTGTGTCAACCTCGTTAAAAAATGAATCAGTGAGTGTGAGGATAGTTCCTTTTACTGTGTCAACCTCATTAAAAAATGAATCAGTTAGTAGAGAGCATAGTTCCTTTTCTTGTGTCAAGCTCGTTAAACAAAATGAAACAAGCTTCTAAGAGGAAAGTTCTTTTCCTGTGTCAACCTCGTTAAAAAATGAAACAGATTCTTACGAGGATAGTTCTTTTTATTATGTCAACCTCGTTAAAAATTTATCAGTTGGTCAGAGGATAGTTCCTGTTACTGAGTCAACCTCATTAAAAAATGAATCAGGTATGAGGAAAGTTCCTTTTACTGTGTCAACCTCATTAAAAATGAATCAATGGATCAAGAGGAAAGTTCCTTTTACTGTGTCAACCTCATTAAAAAATGAATTAGTGGGCCATGAGGATAGTTTTTTTCCTGTGTCAACCTCATTAAAAAATGAATCAGTAGGTTATATAGGTAGATTGTAGAGAGTAGATTTGAGGACAGTTATTTTACAGTTTCAACCTCGTTAAAAAATGAAACATTTAGGTGAGGATAGTTCCTGTTACTATGTCAACCTCGTTAAAAAATGAAACGCGTTGCCATGAGCATAGTTCTTTTCCTATGTCAAGCTCATTAAAAAATGAAACAAATCCTCCCCTAATTGAGTCGAGTCTTTGACTAGATCTCTTAAATGTTAAGTCATATATTTAGGTTAGTTATTTCAGTTTTTGCATAATTTTCTTACAGTTTTAGGTCGGCTCTTTCATATGATCTCGTAAATGAACCTTCATTCCATCCAGCTATTAATTACGAGTATTCTATTTAGTTGAATGAAATGAAGCTGGGGGGCTTGCACTCTAACAGATTACGCTTAGGGGGCATTAAAACCTATCTGAAGCATAGTTTTTCTCTGTTTCAAGCTTTTGTAAAAATGAAACCTATCTCGAGTCGATTTCGGTTATTTTCAAGACACGTTAAACTCATGAAATCTCGAGATTATTTTGCTATCTTTCATTCTCGTAAAACACATGAAAATGCCGAGTTCTTTTCATCTTTTCCTGCTCATAAATTAAATTGAAAGTCAGCCACAGGAGTATATTTTTATCCCTTTTCGAACTCGTTAAAGCTTACGAAAAAGTGAACACCATGAGTACATTTTTATCCCATTTTCGAACTCGTTAAAAATTACGAAAAAGAGAAACCCTGGAGTTCTCTTTTAAGCCCTTTTCAGACTCTCTAAAAATTAAAATATTTCCGAGTACTTGACTATTTGAACTCGTTAAAGTAAATGAATGATCGTCCCTTCAGTATAAGTTTACCCCTTTTACAGACTGAAATAGACTATTTACAAAAAAGGTATACGTTGACTAATTATGGTAAATAGAGTTCTCTCCCGCATTATTTTATCCTTTTTCGGGCTCCAGAGACTAAATTTAAGAAAAGGTACACCCATGGAGTTTCTTAAGTTTTTTCTTCTGACTCCCTAAAATTGAAAAACATCGAGTTTCTCCTATACTGGACTCATTAAAATTTAACAGTAAAGGACCTATTCAATTTTAAAAAATAATGAACCACTCCTTCTTAGGGTTCAAATTTCAAACTAAGTTGGACTCATCCGAAGGATGAGCTTATAAACAAGAAAATCTTATCCTCCTCAAGCTTGTCAAAAATAAAGAGGTATTTGCCAGAAATGGTGGGGGAAAAGAGAGAAAAACGAACCTGTTTGTTACATTTTTATTTTCTGAAAACTATTAACCACTCTTGAACATGACACTTTTATTCACCTGGGTTGGGAAAATCCTTTGCCTAACAGTTAATCAAACCATATTGAAAGTCTTCAGCCAGTTTATGGGTATTAGCTTTGGGTCAATTGTCACCAAGCCATCTACAATGTCGTTATGTCTTCAAGAGGACAGTTTAAACAAACCATTCATCTGCAGAATATCTGTCATCCATTTTGACCATCCCTGAGTCAGTACTTGCCAAGATATTTCTTCAAAACTTGACCTATGATTTCGTGTTGTGGGCTTGCCTACGACGGATCACTTTCTATTGATGACAGCTCATTATCTAGGAAGTTGATCTAGAAATCGTCAGTACCTTGAAATCTGCATGCCTTAATGGTAGGTTTCTCGCCTTTGACAACAGGTTGCATCATTGACCTTCGATTGAATGATTCCGTGACATGTTCGACTTCAGCTCATTCATTCACATTTCATGGATTGTACTGAGTAATTTGAGGGCCATTGACATTACTGGTGGTTACTCTCACACTTGTTAACAATTCACATGATTGATTGGTAATCAAGTGGTTTCTACCATGTTCGACTTCAACACATTCATTCACATGGATAGAATTGTACTAGTTTGAGAAGCAGAAATCAAGACCGTAGATCTAGTTTCTACCATCCAGGCTACAAGGAATTTTGTTATTCATTTATACAGTGGACTATTCATAAACAAATGGCTGCGTCCATACTGTGTCTACACATGTCTATACTGTTGATGTATTGAAAAATCATTCCTGTATCAGAATAGTTTAAGTCATCTTTCTAGTTAGTTTTGATCTGAGTATGGGAATGCCTACCTCAATGATGATATGTCTACATATATATATTTTGTATTGAATGTTTTTACAGGTTCTGACTGGGGTGTCCATAGGATGATCCTTAAAATGATAAAGTACTTCACTCTTCATACATGACAGACTCTATCTTCATCTATTACAGACTTCGCACTTTAGGAGGGCAATCTGTTGCACTGAAAATTGTCACCTTAACATTCTGTTATCTGTATGAGCTCATTATCACTCATACTTTCCTCCTCTGCAAGTCTTAAAACATCAGTTCCTCATGTCAAGCCTTAAAAATAAGAGAAAAGCTCTCAAAAGTCTCTAAAACTCTGGTATCGCACTTTCTCTTTGTCTTACCTGCGGTCCTGCACCTAATGGTCATGTCTTCTGCATACCTGACCGCACTTTCTCTGTGTTAAGGGTGTGGACCCCTGTAAAATATTAAAAGGGCACAAGTAAACTCAAAAATCTCACTTTCAGTCATTTCTAGTAGCTTCTGGAAGAAATCTTGCAGTGGCAAGACCGCTCTTTTTAGATTCATGTATCTCACCCCTTGATGTGAGGAGCTTATCCCTTTGAAGGAGGATTCTATCCCTTCATAGGTGGAACTGTAACCTCCTCTTTTGCACTATAAAAAGAGGGATAGGGCAGCCTCCAAGGGTTACAAAACAATTGATGAGTTCAAGCTTTAGTGTTATTTGGGGTAAAGTGCTATTGGAACTTAGACTCATTTCGCTGAGATTTTATGAGGAAAGATTACATGCATATATGTATCTCGGTTGGAAGAGTGCAAGTCTTGTCAGAGTAAAGGAAATTCCTACTTCAGACCCCAGGAAGACCTATTCAACATCAAGGCTGAAAAGGTTGTAAGGTTCTTCTACTTTTTCAAAGTTAATACAGATAAGTTTTTTTTTCTCAATAAGCTGTCAATTGATTGTTTATTTTATGGATTCCTTGATCACCATAATAGATATGATTTATGAATATATGCTATGTAGGTGCTATTTGATGTTTTTTTTTTGTGATTGCAGATCTTCGAAGATAACTCTTTCGGGCGACTGAAGGACGACTACTACAAACAAGCGTTGGATCAAGGTAGGATCGTAACACCTTTGTAGCATTTACTTATAAATCGTGATATATCTAGAGAAAGATAGATTTAATTGTCTATTTTTTGCTATAATATCTTTTGATACTAGGGAGATCGATCTTGTCTGCAAGATCGATTTATCCGGCCAACATTATTGCATTTTGAAGTTTGTACCAACCAAACAAAAAACCAAGTCAAAGTCAACATTCTACCACGTGGCAGGCCATATGGATGGGATGTGGTAGGCCTAGTGGGACCTAGAAAGCTAATGTAGTAGCCCAATCAAAAAAACAGGTTTACCCACAAAATGGTGATGTGGTGCCACCACAAATCGACACGTGGCAAGTAGGTGGTAGAGGTGGATTATGATGTGGACCAATGAGAGCTTTCCACATGGCCCAATCACATGGTGCCAAATGGCACCTCAAACTAGGTCCAAGTGGCCTTGGATGGTGCAACCTCCATTTTTTGTTGTGCAACCTCACTTTTTGTCTTATTCTCATTCTTTTTTGGAGTCGTTACAATATGAACATACGAGTTCCATATATTATATAGTTTGAAAAAATTATATTAAAACTAAAATTTTTCTTTAAAACAATATTGGGAGTCATTCAGATTTGAACCCAAAACCTCCCAACAACAAGTATCTTAATATGATTATGCCAATCAATGTGCCAACCTCACACTTTGTCTTATTCACCCTCACACTTTGTTACAAAATACCATTTAAATGATTCAAGGAAATCATGGAGAAATATGGAGAATACATGAGAGATGAGGACACAGGGAGGTCAATGGAGCCGTGAGAAAAGCGGAGGCACATGCACATTATTCAAAAAATAATATTTTTTTATTACACGTGTAGAACCATGAGCGGCCAGAGGGGCATCAAAAAGATTCCTTGAGGTCCCAAACTTTCTGGAGTTAGAATTTGACAAATTTTATGTCAATTTTACATTGCTCGGTGATAGTAATCCAATGAAGATGTTTTTTTTAATTATAACAAAGCTTCCCATTTACGACCGTTTCCAATATTGGAGCGGCGGTGTCAGATTACCAAGTGTGGGCAGTCGAGTTTATGCCTCTCAATGCCATGAATTTGATGGTGCAACCAGATTCAACAGTTTAGCATCGACTTCTTCATCCCAATTTTGGGGTTGGGGTATATGCAGTATTGATTTCATGTGCCTCTTTTATCATTTTTTGTCAGATGTAATATGGTGTTTAGATCCTTTCTTGATGTATGTTGTGCGATCTATGTAATTAATTCATGTGAGATGTATTCTCCATGGATTTTTTTGATACCTATGTAACCTTGTTGAATGAATCCTCAATGTCACCTTAAGTGAGATTATGTCATGTTGATAGGAGGCCTATTGTGAGTGAGAGTTCTTGTATCAGAGCATCTCCTGGAGAGACAAACCACTCATGTTGAGCACATATATCCTTGTATGACAAAAAAAATAGTCCATGTACATCATCATCATTTCCAACACTCTATGAAGTGGACTACTCCATTTTGACACTGGGCTCGGAGACGTAGCCCACACTAGGTGAACTCCATTATCAACATCTTTTTTTCTTCTGTTGTTGGTTGTTGTCTTGTTTCCTCTGGCTTAAAGCAAGCATATGTGTTATTTTAATGCTCTTTTTAGTGCAATTGTAACCACACCACAGAAGTAAAATATCATGGGTAAATCCAATAGCTGGTGAACCCAAACCAAGTGGTAATAGTGTGGTCTTCTTACTGATGTGAATTACGATCATGAAAACAATTGAACGTGTTGAAATGGAGGATTACAAAGACATGTACAAGGCTATGCTGGGGATGTCTAAAATTGTGGACATAATGTATGATTCTTTTGAAAAGATAATAGAGGAAGAGGAGAAAGAAATATTAGATTAAAATGCTTCATCCACATCTTCCAGTGCTTCTGCATCATCTTCGTCACCTTCATCACTTTCTCATCATTCAAATGAGGAGATAAACCAAATTCTTCAGGAAGAGGATGTTGAATGAAGGATGCTACTACGAGAAGAGAAATAAGATAAGTAGAGATTTAAACTTTAGTTACGAGCCGCGGAAGAGACCTTGAATTAGTTGAAGCACAACCAAGGCTTAAAGAATCCATCATCACATTTGTCTGACTCAACAATTGAGGTAAAAATTGTTGATTTCTCTTCAATTTCATCTTCACATGCTATTATTTATGTTGGAAATATGGAGATACCCATTATAGGAACTAGCATGATACTCCTCACCAAGATGGGATACAAAGGAGGAGGACTTGTTGTTAATGGCCAAGGCATAACTCAACCATTGGAGGTTGTCTAGAGACCTCGATTCACAAGTTTGGGATACAGTAAAGGACATTGTTGAAAGGTGTCAGAAGCTTCCAATACATGGTTGGAACAATTGGGGAAAGAGAATGATGGGAACACTTCACCATCATCCTATGACAACACACATTGCCAAGAAAGAGTTGAGGCAAGCTCTCATCCCCATGATTGCACTAGAGACCAACAACACAGGTATAACAAGTCTTGGTATTCTAATGTTCATTTTTATTATAAGCATGTCACAAACAATGAACATAAATTATGGCATCGAAAAACATGTACTTATTATGGATTACACAGCCATGTATTTTTTGAGTGCTGGAAGACAATGGCAACAAAAAAGAGGATGAGATGTGAAAGGCCTTATCCACCATAGGAAAAGAAGAAGGTAAAGTAGGTTTGGAGGAAGAAGAGTCACTACAGTCATTGCGACAGAGGTGGCCATGAAAGAGCCATGTGTTGGAGGAGCCATACAGGGGCAATGTCTCAAAGACAATGTGTCTGTGCATGAACTAGATGAAATGTTGTTTGGCAAGAAAATATTCAACATGAAGGCAACCCATTCACTTTGATAAGTGAGAGATGGTGTGTCGAGAAGTGTTAGGTTATTTTTTCCTTACTTTGTAAATCATGTGTTGAAATTTAAAATGTAAAACTGATGATGTGTTTTCTATCACTTTTTATGCGACAATGATGTTTTGGACTTGTATTTGGGGTATTGATTTCTATTTTGATTTAAACTTGACCACAGAGTGTGTGTTATAAACTCGTGGAAAGAATGGGATGCTTGGGCCATAGTTGGTCATGTAATTAAGCAGCTAATTTGTAATAATATTGTACTACATGTTTGCAGAGTATGCAAGTGTCGGCTCATCACTTATGGCTCTAAAGAGAAAGGGTGAAGAAGAATGGAGGATGAATTTTTAGGACACTTGTGGTGCAAACAATGTAAAAAGTAGCTGCAGATTGTTTTCATGATTTTGGTGGACCAAAAGTGCCTCAGTGGGGAATATTGATCCCGGTGGCTCCAAACACCCTCAAGACACCAAGAGAGCTTAGAAATGGTCAAAATTCAAAGTGGTCAGAATTATTTTGAACCGGGACAAGATTGTAATGCTCATCGTCCCAATTCCAATTGCGTGAACAACACTCAAATACGAGTATGTATGAGAAAGTTATTTCCATTTGAAGTTTGTACCAAAAAGTTAAAAATAAAGTCAAAGTCAACATTATTCCACATGGAAGGCCATATGGATGACATGTGGTAGGCCTAGTGGGACCCACAAAGCTAATGTGGCAGCCTAGTCAAGAAAACAGGTGGACCCACAATAAGGTGATGTGGCAGCACCACAAGTCAACACATGGAAATTAGGTGGTAGAGGTTGTATATGACGTAGACCAATGAGGGCTTGCCACATGGCTCAATCACATGGTGCCAAATGGCACCAAAAATTAGGCTTAAGTGGCCTTGGATGGTGCAACGTCAATTTTTTGTCTTATTCTCATCTTTTTGGGAGTTGTTGCAATATGGACATATGAATTCCATATATTATATAGTTTTAAAAAGCTATATTAAAACTAAAAATGGGATTCAAAAAAATATTGGGATTCAATGGGATTTGAACCAAAAACCTCCCAAAAACAAGTATCTTAATATGATCATGCCAACCAATGTGCCAACCTCATGCTTTGTCTTATTCACCCTCACACTTTGTTATAAAATGCCATTCAAATGTTTTAAGGAAACCATGGAGAATGATGGAGAATACATCAGAGATGAGTGCATAGGGAGGCCAATGGATATGTGAGAAAAGTGGAGGCAGAACATGGAGCAGACTGGCGCGTTCTTCAATAAATAATATTTTTTACCGCAGGTGCGGAACCATGAGTGGCCAGTGGGGCAGAACCTTTCCTAGGGAATCTTGAGGGGCATAAAAACGATTCCTTGAGGTTCCAAACTTGCCGAAGTCACAATTTGATAAATTTTAAGTCGATTTTACACATCTTGGCGTCAACAATCCAAAAGGGATGTCCATTTATGCAGAAAATCTTCCTCTTTTTCAGCCATTTTCCATATTGGACTGACAGTGTCAGATTCCCATGCATGGACAATCGATTTTATGCCTCTCGACACCACAAATTCGATGGTGCATCCAGATTCAGTAGCTGAGCATCAACTTCTTCATCCAACATCAGGGGTTGAGGTATGTTAGTTTCAGTATTTTCATCCTACCATCAGTGATAAAAATCCTCTTTTCATATCATATTAGGTTTTCATTCATAAATTTTTTATCATTCCACTAGGTCATGCGAAAATTTGGTCACTGATTAGGATATTGAGATCATTACTACTCCTTTCACCTCCATGGTCAATGGAAATCATCATGGTCAGGTCATTCATTTTTGAAAGAGTCCCATAGTCATCATGGTCATCATTTAGCTCATTCTTCCATGTTGTGGCATCATTAGCTCATAGGGTCAAAATCATGAAAAATGGTCATTTCACCATCAAATTCAACTTTTAAAGGAGTATTGATAGTAAATGTTTTTCAGCAATTTCAGGTTCCAAACTATAATTTCCAATTAGATTGTTTTTTGTTTACCATATTTTTCACTTAGTTGTGCTTGGAAAGCTCTCATCCCTCTCCTAGGGTTTTGAGGGCATTTTTCTTGGTTTCATGACTTCCATGGTTAAATCATCAACAAGACTTGTATCCTCATGCTCTTACACCTTCCCCCATCCTTAATATAACTTCCTAAACACCTCCCATCACTCGTATCCCTCAAAATAATCATTTTCCCACCAGCCCTAACATATTACTACAATTTGAAACTTTTCTAGACTTGGCATGTGTTTTTCCCTTTTTGACCCCTTCCCCTCACTCAATCCTTGAAATTCCACTTTCCCCTACTCTCTAATATCTATCCCTATACACCAAAATTTCTGCAGGAATTTAGACAGCCCCTAACCCATTCATTCCCATCCCTCTATAAGGTAGTCCTAAATCCTCTATTTTCCTACACCAAACCCTAATTTCCTCTCCCACTGAGCTAGGGTTTGCTATGGAATTAGAGACATGTGAGCATAGGAGTGTTACATATCAATTTGTCACTGTCCTTGTACTCCCCATTCCTTGATATTGGAGCATCCATACAGTGACCCTTGTGTAGTTTACAAGCATGGAATACATACCCCTCAACCACACTTTGTCTGCCAATTCATCTCCATTTACAACTTTTCTGGAAGATCCCTATAAAAGCCCAGTTTTCAAGGTCAGCTCTTTTTCTTAGTGTATGACCCGCGCCGATAGTAGAGATTTTCATTGAGACCCACGTCGATCGACACTCTGTCTTAATGTCAGACCCACACCGATCCTCTTTTGGAATTTTTTTCAAATAGAAAGGAAGCTTCGTGAGGTGACAATCTGGAAGTTTTTTTTGAGGATATGTTCAAGGAATTCCTCTTTGGGCATCTTGTTCCCAAGAAATAGGAACTACTCCAAAGGATAAGCTCTTTTCCCATTATTTAAGGGCCCATAACCTCCTCCTCCATTGTTATATAAGGAGACCTGTTTCATCTCTACTGCCTTATTCAGAGTCTGAGTTAGAAAGTTAGAGTAATCATAGGGAGATGAAGCAATCATAGCTTTAGGAGAATAGTGCAGAGTGTGATTGTTTTTGTGTGTTAGGAACATAGTGAGATCTTGGACCTTTTTGTATGAGGGTGTTGCAAACGTGCTTTATCACAATAGCTGAATTATCATATATTAGGTAATATATTCATTTTTTATTCATTCATAGATCAAAACATGATGAGAACCATACATCTTCATTCGAATAAAAAATACTCATAACCAACATATAAAAAAGAAAAATAATAAGGATAAAACCTCCATAAATTCCACATATGAACCAATTCATTTGCACATAAAATACCAAGGAAAGGAAATATTGCTAATGAATGAAAAATCCAATGTGATATGGGACTTCCATGTTCCACCAAACCATATATTTTCTAAGTCAAATCTCTCTTTAGCCAAAACAAAAATAACTAACTCAAGGCTTACCGAGGCTAAACCATCTCGCTGTCATCTATAGAACTAGGATTTACTGCAATCCTCACCAGATCACTAGGCCATAAACAAGCACGGATGTCTTCGAATATATCCAATAAACTATGAGGAATTTGTCTATCTCAACCTCTCGACTTTATTATGTATCCCGTCATTATCGGTCATGGTATTCCTACGCCTACGAGGTCTCCTCCCTTTGGGATTTACCTTGTATCCCAACCCAGGTTTCGTAGGCCCAATCAAGGGTATTCCTAGGATGAGTCGAGGTGTTCATGATGAGGTTTACCCTGTATACCATCCCAAGATTCCTACACCTTGTGAATAATCCTGAGACCAACCCACTCAATATCGATTCCATCTAACAGTACATCTAACCAAATATAAGACAACCCACCAGATCATGGCTATCCAAAAATGGCAAAGAAAGGTTGAAAAACACTGTCACACCTAGAGAAACCCATGCTAATGACAACAAGAGGACTAAGAACACACATGTATAACCTTGCATGCCAAATATAGAAGGAAAATCATACATACAAATTTATACCTGCAAGTAATCTTATTGTAGTTGCCTGATCCTTCCCTTCCTTGCTTTATCTTTTCTTCCTCTTTCCCTTCTTTTCTTTTCTCATCCAATGTTGAAGTGCTCCAAGAAAACTACAAATGTCCAAGTGTGGGAATGAGAAAGAATAGAGAGAGAGCTCCAAAACTGAACTGGCCAAAATATTACACTGACAAAAGGTACCAATTGATCCTCAAAATTTTTTTATTATTAAAGAGGCCACTATTTTCTTCATTTTCTATTATTTTCCTTATTTTTCCTCCCTACATGGAACCCTTGACCTTTCTCCTTCCTATTCTCATAATTTCCATTATTTTCATAAATAAATTTCGAAAAAAATCCATTTTTCCTTTCCAAATCCTGATACATTGCCTTATCCAATTTCCTTAGCCATAATAACCTAAATGAACACCCACACTAGGATTTTTTTTCCCAACATTCAGCTTGGAAAAAGTGTCCTATAACCTTGGTTATTATTTTTCCATTATTAACTTTTATTACTTGGAATTTTCACCAGGGTTGTTACAGTCATGGTAATTTATTCACATTCATAGGTCACAATAATTTAGCTCACCCATACTTGGGTTACACTGCTAGCATATGTTTTCCCTTTATGGATATGTTTTGTACATTTAGTTCAACAATAACACATGTTAGCATTGGTTACCTCTTGTTTTTGTGCAATACTTTATTCTACATAATATAGAGTTATCCACCCTCTTCTCAACATTTTTTCATGAGTATTTACATCCCTTAGGTGAATATTGCATACATTTTATTATGTATTTATACTCTGAAACAAGAGTACTCATAGCAAAGGTTCCCAAGACTTCTTAGTATTTATGGTGCAATAGTTCTTTTAATTGGGTTTCTAATCATACAAGGAAGAAATTATTATAATTCATAATTAACTTGTTGACCTTACATATATTAATGTTTACCTCAGGCCTCACAATACTTATCTAACCAACAATGTAATATTTTTTGGCCCTTCTAGAACTATAAAAATGAAAGCATTGATTGTTATATGCATACTTCCATATTCCACCCATTGAAGAAATTTTACATATAAAATAGGGTTTTGATTACATTAATTTTTGCAACATATGTAGGGAACGAAACTCTGAGGCATATATCCTTTATAAGGAGGGTCTACGACATGGTTTGGTAATATATCATATAAGAGAGACAAAATAAGGCAATATCCAGGGATAGATCAACAATCGTTCATTAAATGGTGGTTTTCTTTTGCATTCGTTTCTTACACAATACAAACAATGTTTCTCTTCACTTCAACAATTTTTTGATGCTGTTTTATCACTTTTTATATGTATAGGTCTAATTTTTCTATTGATATAGCTAGTATGTATTCTGGATCCTATATGCTACAATTATTAAACATTTTAGCAATACTATTTTTGGGTTGTTTTCTCCAGTATACGAAGAGGACCGATTTTTTGTTTTCTTGCATACTCTATGAGTTATATGTTTAATTATGGTTTATGTCATAGCCTACTCCATCATTCTGTGTTTTTATTTATGGATACAAAAATACATTAATTCTTAAGGAATCTACACATGTAAATTTTTATTCTCTTAATAAAAATTTTGAATCCTCATAAGTGCCACATGCATATAGTATTCCATTTTTTACATGCTTAATCTTGTGTATACTGACATTTACTAGATTTTTTGCATATATATATATATATATATATATATATATATAGCCCACTTTCACTACTGTTGTTATTTTTTTTATAACATCATTTCAGTAGATGTTCTTTTTTTTCATAGATTATTTTTATACCTCCATTTCTATTTATCCTTACACTAATGACCATTACTTCTCTGCATAGTACTTGGACTTAACCTCAAGGAACCACCTTCCTTAGGTAAATTATTTTTTCTTCTAGTGCTTTGTCTCCTTGATTCTAGAGTTATGTTGGTACAAGTGTAGTACCTTAAAATGATTCCATTCTGGTTTACTAATTATGTCCAGTTATATTTACTTCCATATGTGATCTGGAGATCAAAATTTTGCTCAAAAATGAAATTTCCCAAAATCTTTCGAAAAAAAGCATCAAGTCATAGAATTCACCATTTTTATTCTAACGACAATTAAATCACCCCAGTCCGATGTCATTTGACAAAGTTATGATGTTCTCAAGTTTTTTACCAACAAAAAAGCATGTGCAGGTAGGTGGATGTAGTATGTACTATTGATGTCATGATAATGTCAGCATCCCTACTGGGCATATGGTGGGCAAAACAGAACTCACCAAGTGTCAGGTTTGTACATTCCTAGTTGATTTCATTTGATTGGTTTTTATTTTTTGGCAGACCAATGAGAAGCTTCCACATGGCACAACCGGAGGTCACCACGTGGCACCTCCACATTGGTAAAAAAATTGTTATTGAGCATGCAGGGCTTGCGAGGGTTCAATCAGGCATCTTTTTGTACACAAACTTCGAGCCTTACTATTGGGCTATGACAATGGTTCTTAATAATTCACATCCACGACCTATATTTGGAGTCATATTTTTTCCGCATTGGTGAGAGGTATTGGGCGGTGAGCTCTGACCCCTGGTCATGTTAACCATCATACGAGCCTTGCATGGGAGAAAAGTTGGAGTGGTTTCGACGTGTTACCACTCCAAGAGATCTCGACAATGGAGAAAAGGAGCGGATACCAGACCCTAGTCACACATCATTCCACAGGACCACCGAGAAAGGGATTCAGGTTCTTAGTGGAGAGGGCGAGAATGCAGCATAAGCCTAAACGAAGGACGTGGGTGGAAAATCCTCGAACCTTTGTCTCTTTACTGCCATGAGACCTTTATCAGGAGCTGTAATGACGGGGGTGGGTAGCTAGCCCCGACCCTAACCATATTTCCCTACACGTTACCTTGCCATGATAAAGAAGGATCTAGAGATAGCGGGAGTGGAAACTTTGGCCACGTAAGGGCCCAACCCCCAAAATTATGGTGCTCATGTTGCCCTCTTTTTGTGCTTACGGGGTTATTGTTAAAATGCACCGATTGTGGGTGAAATTGTCACATAGTTAGGAGGCTCTTCCAAATTGGGTATGTATAAAAAAATATCTAGGTTCAAGTAGCCATAACCTGCTTATTTTAAAACCTTCTTGAGCTCAAGAATATCATAGATAGGAGTTTTTGTGTATTATAAATCCATTAGAAACTTCATTTTACTGATTGGAGCACTTATGGAAGGAACTTTTGCAAGTTTTATTCTTTTAGTGCTAGGGACAATCAGTGGTTTGAAGCAGGTTTGAAGGACTTTTGAGCATCGAGAGAACCTTTTAGGGTTTTCTAGCCTTCATATTGTACTTGTAACAACTATGCCTTATATGGTGCATCTCGTCATTATATTTTCTCATTATGTTTTATGAGGAAAGATCTTTTTAGTAGTTCAATGTGGAGTCTTTGTACATGTATTGCTCAATTTTTAAGTGCAGTAGAAAGTCTTGATGTGAGAGCCCTTTTCATGTTGACTGTTTCATGATTGAATATAGGTGGTCATACTTTTAGAGTGAAAGTTATTTGTAGGAGAAGGTCCCCTTGAAGCGGAAACAAGCCACTGATTTATCAACAAATTTTATGTAATATTTTACCACTTAAATATATGGAGCAGTCTTGTTGTGTTAGGAGGCCCGAAGATGTAGCCTAGGAGGGGTGAACTTTGTCATCAATTTTTTTTATCTCTCTTCATGTTTTCCTTTATGAGATTACTGTGAATATGTTTCTCATTTAAACTTCATATGAAATCTAATTCATCATTCTTGAAGAGACCATAAATTTTTTTACAATAAGACCCAATTTATTTACTTGCAAAGCATTAGAGGAAGGTCAGTTTTTAGCAAGGATAATTTCTCCATTTGGTATCAGAGTTGGTTCTAACCAAGTTTCAGGTATGGGAAATAAGCTTCAACTCCAAGAGCTACGGGATATTAACTTTTCCCTTGGAATGGAGAATGTTGAGCATAGGATATTACTTGAATTTATCGAAGAGGAGAATAGGCATATGTGCCTTTAGTTAGAGAATGTGTTGGAGGAACACGTTGGTGAGAGTTACAGTCCAAAAAAAAAAAAAATTCCTCCATGATGAAGCCAATTTGTGGGCATGGTCCAAACACAGGATATGGACCCTATGTTGAGAATGATGCTTTTTTGTTTTTTAACATCTAAGATATTCTTCTTATGTTCCTATTGGTAAAAGTGGGTTGCTTGAGTCATCTTAAAATTCATCATTAGGATCTGAAACAAAAAATATAGGTGGAAAATCTAAGGAGGTAATTAGCATCTCAGGTTATAGTGCTTCAGTTTATGTTGACAACACATCTTTTACAGCATTTGAAAAGCATACTAAATGCATTGGTATTAAATTGTTATCTTGGATCGATGATGAAGCAGGAGGCCTCAGAATGAATTTCCAAGGTATCACTAATAATATAGAGGTGAAGGAGTGAACAAAATATGACGGATTAGGTTATGGTCATGGAGAGTTTGAAGAGTGTTATAAAATTTTTGAGGTAAATAAATCATCAAATGATTATATGTCAGACAAATATGGTATTCATAATGGAAATTAGTCTCACAAGACAGATTGATGTTTCAAAGTACATTTCATTTCATTTTCCATTCCTCATCGTTAAAGTTACATCCCAAGGGACATGTACAAGTGTCAGGGGAATTTTAAAAATATTGTTAATTTTGACTATTTATGGGACATGTATCGTTGCAATTTTTTTGACGAAATTGACCATTGTGTGGCTGATTCCGAGCAACACAATGTAAAGGTCATGAGAATGGACAAAATTCTTCTTATAAAGCATGAATATCCTCCCTCAAGTTTGAAGACTTCCTTGTAGATGGGAAACCAAAAGTATTTTTGTACCCATTGTAATATGAATGGGCATGGGAATGAAAGGTGTTGGAAACTTCATCGAGAACATCATCCCAAGAAGGAAAAACTTGTCATGAAATCCATTGCAAGGAAAGCAACAAGTGGGAAAGAGGAAACTGATATTGTTCATAAGGCAACCTTCAAAGAAGAGAGAATGCAGAAAGTATACCCATAATCCTACAAGAGTCAAAGATTGGGTAGACTGTTTTGTATAGTTTGCTTGCTTTGTAAATTGTAAAATACTTGTTGATCATTACCATTTTGGGTACTTTTTAAAGTGAAGAAAATAATAATCACTTATTTGCAACAAGTATAGTTTTTCTTTAACATCTCATGTTATGTTCGCTTGTTGATGAATGCAGATTTTTGAGGACATTTTGGGATGAATATTTGTATGTTGCCCAATATGTCTATAGTTGCATCATGTACTCATTGATACAAGTGTTTCAAGATGAAATTTTTTTTGAACGAAATATTTGATAAATATTGTACAAGAACTGACTATGCTTTTATGGACAAAGCCAAATGTGTCATTGAATTATTGCATCCAGAATACTATAAAGTACACGTGCATTTTGGGGATAGTAAAGCAAAGTTTGAATCAATGCATGGAAAGAATTGAGTTGAATCTAATTTCCAAAATGGAACTTCAAGTTTGTCTTCAACAAACACGAACTTCAAGATGAAGTTTGTTTGAGCCAAGAAATATGGCTTTCTAAGGAATGTCAAACTCGATCCATCGATTTTTTTGTTCCTACATGGTTATAGGAATCGTGGCTCAATTTTGGAGAGGAAGGTAAGGACTTCACACAGAGGATAGTTGGAGTACCTTGATTATAGATTCAAGGCATGAATTGAAGAAAAATATGAATGATTGAGATTGGGAAATTTTATGAGCTTTTTCCTCTCTTTTTTTGCTAGGAGAAGATCAAATTTTTAGGTCCAAACGTTTTGAGTGGGGAGGTATGATCTAAAGATCAAAATTTTTCTAAAAAATGGAAGTTCCCATAATATTTTAAATTTACACCAAGTCATATTGTTCTTCATTTTGATTCTAACGACACTTTAATCACCTAAATCTATGTTGTAATTCAAAGTTATGATGTTCTGAAGTTTTTGACCAATAAAAAAAAGATTACAGGTAGGCTGACTAGGTTGTTCGCTGGGTAGTCTATAGTGTTGATGTCATGATCATGTCAGCATTCCTACTGGGTGTATGTTATGAAACTAGCTCACAAAATAGAAGAAAAGAGATATCAACACCTTATAAATCAGCCACTTCGAGGGGGAAACCTCCTTTACATTACATAAATGAACAATTCTTGGATGACACAAATGAAAACAACCTCCTTTCTATATATATGAGTCTATGGTGTAATAGTATAATAATATCATACCTAACAATAATAATTTACGGGCACAAAAATAACAATATTTTCTTTTTATGGGGAACCATAATAACAATATTGGTGCTACAAGGTGACAACAATATCAATAAGGGGGCTACACTAACAACAATAAGGGACTACACTAGTAATATAGTGACCTAATATGCCCCTCTCCTTCAAAAGTGTTGTACTCAACACTTAAGTAGCTTTGGATGCTTTTGTATAAAATTCTTACCCTCCCATGTGGCATATTCAGTGGTTAATTTCTCCCACTTGATGAGATACTATGAAATTGATCGATTTCGTAGCTATCGAGTTGTTGTTTCTGTGATTGCTTCAGGTTCCAATATGACTTTTCCTTCCTCATCAAGTTCTAGAAATATTGTTTGAACTGGAATTTTTTCACCTATAACCTTCTTTAAGCATGAAACATGGAAAACTGGGTGCACTTGAGATGAATCAGGAAGTTCCAATTTTTATGCCATAGTACCAATATTTTGCAACACATTATAAGGACGATAGAACTTTGGTGATAATTTATTATCATTCTTAGCCTGATTTAGGGACATTTTTTTGTATGGTTGTAGCCATAAAAATACCCAATCTCCTACATCAAAGCTTCTCTTGCTATGAGGTTGATCTCCCTGTTGTTTCATTCGATTTTGTGCCAAATTTAGGTTATCCTTTAAGAGTTGGAGAACTTGTTGTTGATGCTTGATGTGATCTTCCACTGCTTGAACCTTATAATTTTCTCTTAAAGATGGTGTGATGGACAGTGGATGGTATCCATAAAGTGCCATAAATAGGGTCATTTTTGTTGCAATATGGAAGGAAGTGTTTTACCACTATTCAGCTAGAGGTAACCACTTTAACCATTGTGTTTTTTTATCAGATTCAAAACAACAAATATATCCTTCCTAACATTTTTTCACTATATCAGTTTTCCCATTGGATTGAGGATTATAAGATGATATATGATCTAGTTGAATACCCAAACAAGAAAATGATTCCGTCTAAAAATTTCCAGTAAAAATGGGATCTCTGTCACTTACAATAATCTTCGGGTTTCCATGTATATTTTGAATTGTTCCATAAATGCATTATCAATTGTACTTCTATCAACTACCACCATGATGACACTCTTTCCTTTAGACTTAGTTAAAACTGTGATAAAATCCATTGAAACATCCTCCCAATGTTAACTTGGAATGCATAAAGGTTGTATAAGACCCGGGGGTATTAATTGTCTTAACTTTATTTTGTTGGAAAACCAAAAATTCCACCAAAAAATTTTGAATATCAGATTTAAGGCCATCCCAAAAAAAATCTTTCTTCACCCTGTGGTAAGTTTTTAAAAATCCTAAGTGTCATCATAAGGGAGAGGTGTGCAATTCCAAAATAATATTTTGTTTTAGTTGGGAATTCCTACAAATATATAAGAGATATTTGTACCATAAGGAATCATTCTTCCAACTAAATATATCATATGTACTATGATATTGCAACAACATTTGAATGAGTTCCCACACTTATTCTTCATTCTTCCATTCATCCCTTGCTTTGGTTATCCAATTTGGTTGGATAATAGAAATAGCACAAAGAAATGCTTCCACCTCTTCATCCTTTCTTGAGAGTGCATCTACAACAATATTTAGCTTCCCTTTTTTTGTATATGATTTCAAATTCGTAACCCAACATCTTTGTGACCCATTTTTTCTGCTCTTCTGAAGATAGTCTTTGTTCCAAAAAGTATTTAATACTATCATGATCAGTTTTTACCTTCAAGTGTCTTCCCATTAGGTAAGGTCACCATTTCTTTAGTGCATGTAGTATTGCCAACATTTCCTTTTCATAAATAGCTTTATGTAAATAGTTTCCTTTGATTAGATGACTTTATAAAGAAACGAGCCTTCCTTCTTGCATTAAAACAACACAAATTCCATTTCCTAAGACATCAAATTTCACAATAAAGGTTTTTGTGAAATCTTGCGTAGCTAAGACCGCTGTTAGGAACATTTCCTCTTTAAGATGTTCAAAGGCCTTAGATTCTTCAAGAGTCCATGAAAATGCATCTAATTCAATAATTTTGTTACAGGTGTTGTTATTCTTCCATAATTCTTAACAAACTTGTGATAATACCCTCTTAACCCGAGAAATCCTTGCAACTACTTTATGGTTGTGGGGACTTTCCATTCCTTAATGGATTTAATTTTGTTAGGGTTTACCTTAACACCCTCGTGAGATACAATATGACCCATATATCCCACCTCTTGTACTCCAAAGAAATATTTGGGGGTTTTTGCATATAATTGCTTCTCCTCCACTAGTTTGAGCACCCAATCAACATGTTGAACATGATACTTCCAAGACGTATTGTAGATTTGTATATCACCAAAAAATACTAAGGAAGGGTTTGAAAATGGAATTCATCAACCCTTGAAATGTAGAAGGTGCATTGGTAAGGCCAAAAGGCATTACCAAAAATTCATAATGACCCTCATGAGTTTGAAATGTCTTTTTTAGAATATCTTCAGTCTTCATTCTAATTTTATGATAACATGAATGAATATCCAACTTATAAAAATAAATTGCTTGAGGTAATTCATCCCATAATTAATCAATCAAAGGAATAAGAAATTTATCTTTAATAGTGATCTTATTTAGCTCCATATAATTCGGAAGCAAGCAACATGATCCATCCTTCATGTTCACCAATACTACTCAAACAGAGAAAGAACTTTGACTAGGTTGAATTATACCAACCTCTAAGATTTCTGCAATCATACGTTCAATTTCTCTCTTTTGGACATAAGGATATCTATAAGGCCTAATGTTTGGAGGAGCACTTCCTCGAGTCAAATGAATAGCATGATGATGATCACAAATAGGTGGGTGCCCTTTGGGAGTTTCAAACACCTTGGAATGATTGTACAAGACTTTTTGGAGATCTAGAGAAATAGATGATTTTGATCTGGAACTTCTAATGAGCATAATTTTGCAATCAGACCTCGTTGTTCTTTCCTTAGAAGCCTTGTCATGACATTACAGCTTATTATCTTTCCTGGCTTCCCTAGGATACCCCATAACTAAACTTCCTTTCCTTTCAAAAAAAAATTCAAGAAAAGTTCTTGAAAATTAAAAGCTACCTTCCCCAAATATTGTAACCACTGTACTTCTAGTACAACATCAACACCTCCCACTTGAATGGAAAGCATTGGTATATTCAATAAAAATTCCCCCATGGTCAGCATGATATTATGGAATTTTCAAGAGAAATTTATAGTTCCTCCATTTGAAACCATCACTTGGCACTTTTGAGCTGGGCATAGGAATGTATTCAATTCCTTGGCTACGTTACAATGAATAAAATGATGGGTACTACCCTAATCAATCAACGCTATTACATTTTTATTCTTGATACATCCTTGTTTCTTGAGAGTTTGAGGAGTGGTAATTCATGCCAATGCCTTACGAGATATGGTTGGACTCATTTCTTTTTTTTCTAGGGTTGGTTCCTAGTGTATATCCTCTTCTTTTGAAGTTTCTTGTTCATTTTATTCCTCCTCTTCACAATCTGTGAAAAATAATTTCTTCTTAGCACACTTATGACCTTTAGTTTATTTTCTATCGTAACTATAGAAAATCCCTTTGTTGGGTCATAAACGTGACCTTTTAAAGGTAACCTCAATGCTTTTCATTGAATTACCAACCTAGGGAAAGTCTTGTTATTTCAAGAGTGTAAGCACAATATATGCAAGTGACATCGAAGGACAACTATTCTAAATTATCATAAGGAAGACTGTCTAATTCTTGAAGTTCAATCAAATCAACTTGGAAGTGAATTATGGAATGCTTTTGACTATTCAAGGGAGTTAACTCTCTTCTAAGCCTATGCAAAAATAACTACTTAGGACTGAAAAGAATAAACTGCAATTGAACAACGTGCTTTGATGAATTGAACAACAACTCTAATAAATTGAACAATAATCAATTATTCTAAATTTAGCAATGGAATTCTCTTTTAAATCAACTAATGACAACCTTCTGAATTAAAAAACAACCAAACACTCATAATGATGATAAAAATATCGAGCATTAATTATGTGCATAATTGAACAAAAATCGTGAAGAAAATAATCGAACAAGTATAAATGAATTGAACAATTATGAAAGCATTGATTTTAGGTAAGAAGATAGGAATGGTAAACTAGTCTAATGAAAAAGGAAGTTGTCATATATTACATTCACAATTAACCAACTAACGATATATTATGAAATGCAATAGATAACTGCAAATGCAAATTCTGTAAATAAAAATATAGCACAAAATTAGCAGAGGAACTCCCGGGGTTGGGCCCAAAACCACCAGAAGCCTACTGTTAGGGAATACTCAGGGATTGTCTATTCAAAAATGCCAAATTATTTATTTACCACAGAGAAATACATTAATACAACTTGACGATTCTGTCCCAATACATCTATTATAGAGAAATATATTGTTGTCTCCATCTTGTTCATCTTCGACTTTTTAAAGGGGAATTCAAAATTAGTAACAGATCCTTTCCATTATGGGACCCTACTACTTTGTGGGTGTCGTTTGAGTGCTCCAACTGTGGATGTACCTCTCCATCTTCTGTCGATCCATAGGAGACATTATGATCCCACTGGCCTCTCTTGTCAGTTTTCTTTTGGTCATTAGCAGTTCAGCTGCTTTTCTTTCCTAACAATAAAGATAGTGACAAGTAATTTCTTACATTATTAAACACTCATTTTATCATTAGTTCACTTTGCCTTGGCTTTACATTATTTTCCTTTACCTTATTTCTAAGATGAGGGGAAAATACATAAAAGTACATAAAAAATCGTGGTAAATATGGGGTGAAACGTACCTTCTTCTTGGCCCAACATACTCCCCAGGTTACCTTTTTGCAGGTCCTCATGTAAATAAATGGTTGAACTGTAGCTAGGTTAGAGAATATGCAGGGTATACCTCCCTGTTAAAGAGTCTGAAGTCATGTCTCCATTTGATATTTGCAAATGTTGAGTTCGTGTCCCCCTCTGGAAACTCATAATCGTGATGATAGTCCTCAGGGGGGTACCAGGTGAGGGGCCACCTATATTTGCACCCTATCTGTGTAGGGCCCATGTTAAAAACTAGGTTTTTGTATAGAAGGAACCTGGAAGCAACAGCTTTGAAGTTCTTCTAACCAAATGGCTCTCTGTTATTCACATTGTCTCTGTTATTCACATTGTTTGCAGAGACTAGCCATCTCTGTCTGGTTGCTGGGAGTGCTTCTTCTTGAATGTCTTGTAAGTAAGTCCATCCATGCTGCACAATATCCTTGTGGATAACTCCCGGTTTGGATATCACTCCTTTCCTCTGCATGAATTTCTTTTGTTAGGTGAATAGTTACATGGGTTTAGTAGGTTCCCCCGTAACCCATAGGTCTAGGCCATGCTCTCTTTTCTGAAAGGTGTTATAGGCCTTAGCCCACCGAATCCGGTTCTTGGAAAAATATAGGAAATCCTAGAACTGAACGTCACCAATGAAGAGGTTTTGGTTACTGTCCCTTTCTTCCTCTAGAAAGAAATTGTGTAAATATGATTCACACAGAAGATGTTGGACCTACTAATTCTTCTCATTGCAACACTAGAAAAATTCCTCAATGGTTTTAAAAGTCGCGGGCTTCCCGACATTGAAAACCTTGATTTTCAATAGTAAGTACTACTCCACTAAGAATAGAGCATAGTTGGTGGCTAGTTCCCTACAATTTAATACATCAAAGTAAAGAGATCAAACCATATTGGTTTGCTTCTTGGCTTCTTCCACTTGATCTTGTGCTTTCTTTACTTTTGTCATTTCTTTTTTGAGTTGGGCAAATGTTTCATCCTCAGTTGCAGAAATGTCTTTAAACCTCTTCAGTAGTGCCTGATGTTCCTGTAAGGGTACTACTTCCTTTCTGCACTAGGCCAATTCATGCTGGACTTGAACTAGCTCATTGTGCAACTTCTGATTGGAAACCTTTTCTACTAGGGGAGTGTAGGCAGGTGTCATCTCCATTTTAGTCCCCTTATCTTCTGTAATTTCCATATTATTCCACACAAAAGCTTCACCAGTGTTGACTAGGTCATCCTGTACAAAATTTTTAGCAGTATCTACTAATTGGGTAACAAAAAATATTTTGGTTCCCATGGTAGCCAATTCCTTCTTAGGTTTCTGAGCCGTTTTTTCTTCCTTCAATTGTTTCTTCATACATTTTATCATCTTTCTCAACCTCTTGCAATTCCTGCTCATTTTCCTTAACTTCTTTTCAACTGAATTTTCTTTCAGCAATGTTTTGGAAGGGGAAGGAGGAGCAATGGCTTCAGTTTAAGAAATGGTGTTGCCAGTTCTAAGGTTATGAGAAATGGTGTTTCCTTCATGCGCCCTGGAGTTTATTTCTGCATTAATGTTCTGACTGGGAGAGATAATGCCCTTCAAGTGTCAGGGGAACTGTCTCCATGCTTGCGTTTTGTTCCAATGGGACTATGTCTCCCCACTGATTTCCAGATTTGGATATCCCTTTTGTCTAGTCTTCCCTACTCACTCATTCGCTATCGGTGCGAGAAAAAATCCTTAAGACCTATAATTCATCATGGTGGGGTAGTATTTCAGTGTGGTCAGAGCTGGTGGCAGTGGAAGATTGGTTCAACAGGTCTCTCTACCCTCATCCTGTTTAAATGGGCTTCCAATTTCACGAGATGTCGTCATTTGCTCCAGAACTTGAGCCATTTATTCTTCGTAGTATTGTAAGGAAATATTTTGAGGGCTTGAAGGTGGTGTATGGGATGGTCCCGCCTCATCTGGAAATTCAAAAGTGTCTTTCTATAATTGCAGCCTTTCAGACCGTGTTTGTTTCCTTGGTTCTGAGGTCAAAACATGGGCCCTTTTGCTTCTTGCTCTCTTGGGTATGTTTATTTTGGGAAATTCAATCTATGTTCTGACAGGGTTTTCCTCAAGGGCATGCATGGTAGTATTAAGAAAGTTATCCGAAGTTGTCTTTTGTTTCCCTAGCTCTTAAATGATGATCAATTTTATCAAGCCATGGTGGTTGACGACTTCTTGGGGGTTTTTGGCTTTTCTAATTCAAACAACAGTATCGTGCAATATAGAATTCAGGAAAGAAGGGAAACTAACTAGAATTTTTCAGTTGAGAACAGTTAATAGTTTAAGATGGTAGGGCTTTACAACATCCTGGTGTTCGTCGCATGTGATGTATCCTTGAATGAACACTGCCAATTCCTTCCATGGTTGTTGTAAGGACGCAAGGTTAATCCCCTTCCCTTTTCGTTCAAATGGTTTGCCTGGGTCCTGGTATACTAAGATTTCTTCTTATAGAAGAACATGTTTTTCGGTCCATCTTTCTCCCTCTGTTGATAGTCCAGAGACCTCAGCGATGGTTTCCTCTGCGACCGGTATGAATCTTCCTCTCACTGTGGTGTGCCCTTCCCACAAGTTTTGGAGGAATTCAACTGTTATTTCCATGTTAAACCCCTAAGGTCTGTGTGGATATGGAATCCATCCAACTTGTTGGAGAATAGCGCGAGCTCATTCTGAGACTTAGAAGGTTGTGGGTTCATTGTGGATAGAATTTCCTCCCATGGCTAATGTGTTATCTGAACTATTTTTTCTTTTGTTTGTGTTTCTTCTGGCCTTTTTGGTTAAAACAAAAAATTGCATGTGAGAAAAAAAATGCAACCTCAAATCGTAAATGCAATGATCTTTTAGTCCCATCAGCGTATCTGAAGGAATTGTGCTGGGAATTCGCATGCTTATTCATTATGGATATTTTCACCCCCTCCCTCAGGAGAAGGGCATCCACGTCCTTAAGTACAAGAGAGATATTGCAACAATCATGAATTCATACAAGGGAAAGGTTAGAAATTAGTAATAAAAATTGTATGAGAGAAGTGCGTCCATGGCTTGGGAGCCCAAGAAAAGAGGAGAGATTACAACAATCATGAATGCATGTGATACAAAGGTCAGAATAAAAAACTATCACAACTGTACATCAGGTGGAAATGACCGAAGAAGGGGAGAAAAGAGGGATAGAAATTATTGTGATAGGATGTCCTATTTTGATGGTATAGCATGATGGAAGCATGACAGTGACAGATTATGATTGGTGCCACCATCCCCTAATTCAAACATGAAAAGATAATTCATTCATAGTTAATTATGCGGGTAGATAGTTATAACACTTATTCAAGTGGTGCATTTATCTCAGAAATGGATTAAATAGGAAATAAGGCATATAAAAGCAATTTCCCATTGTTAGAAAAATACTTCCATGCCACAAGAAGAGCCATTGCTTCCAGTAGGCGTTCATAGCCTCGACAGGGTTGCTATTTTAACCCAAAAATGAGCCAGAATCCTCTATGTAAAAGTAGACATTTTGCTAATTTTATGGAGAGATCATTGTGCTAGTGTGGTGACTAGATAGTCAAAGTGCCACTCACTTGGGTTGTGATAGAGTGATCAGGCCAGCTCATGATGAGCCCTCCTGTCCTTCAAGCAGTTTTAGTTTTCGAGAAGTTCACTATCCCGGTGTGTTGGCCATTCTGGGAATGTCACCTGTTAAACCCTTATGATCATGGTAGGTTGGCTCGTGATGAGACCCCCTAATCCAGATTTATGCAGGAATGTAACAGAATAAACATATAACCATAAATATAGAGATGCAGCAGAAATAACACTTCATTTCATTAATATCAAAGAACTGAAATTTGCTTACAGACAGAATCGAAATAAAACTAGCTAGGGCGCTGGTAGCTATCTTTGAGAAGAGATGTGGTGGCTACAGGCCTCTGAACTGAGTTACAATGAGGCTCGAGGGCCTATTTATTATTGAGAAACAATGGAGAACCCTAAACATCCAAAAACCTCACCCTAGGAGATGAAGCGCCAAAACTATGGGCCACGTTTGGGTAAATTGGTGTTTCAACTTCCCAGGAACGTAACTTTGGCATACTATCTCCGTTTGACACACATGATACATCATTAGAAATCTCTATCCGAGGAATACAACTTTCACCACAAATATCATTCTGAAACATAATGGAATGATATTCACTGGAAGCGTGATGACCAAAAAACGTCGTTTAGGGCCTCAAAACGGCTCCGGAAGTTCAGGACCCGAAAAACTGCTAAAAATAGTAAGTTATGCCAAAACTGTAAAACTGAAACAGACAATGGTGGGGGCCCAAGTGGAATAGGTGGGTGGCCACCAATATCCACCTGGATCATTCCTCCCCCCTTAGGAAGCAATGGTCCCCATTGCTTTAAGTTCCTCCATGAGATGAGGAAATTTCTGCTGAACTTGGTCCCTGGTGAACAACTTTCCTTGGTGCAGGAGTTGGCCAGCTTTGACAACCCGATACAGTTGGATCCTCTGTTGGCGAGTGCTCTTGATTTGCATGTCCATGATACAATCTGTGGTGGCATGTTCCATGCAGTCTGGGTTTAACTCTGTTTGGGGATAGAAAGCTGTGGACTTGGTGAGCTTTGTGTCGAACATTGACCAGAGGCTGGACCAAAATGTGATGAGGAACCTGCTATCTTGATCTGATATGATAGACTGTGGGATCCTGAATTGAACCCACACTCGTTCAAAGAAGAGTTTAGCAGTGGCTTCTACTGTGATATTCTTCTTACAGGCCGCCATAATGGCCATCTTCGAGAATCTGTCAATGACCACGAAAACACAGTCATTTCCATTCTTAGTAGAAGGCAGGTGCAACATGTAATCCATGGAGATGGATTCCCAAGGTTGACTAGGGGTAGGTAGTGGAGTATATAGGCCTTGCTTCTTGATGGTAGGTTTGGCAATGGCACAAGCAGTGCAGGATCTGATGTGCTTCTCGACATCCTTTCGAAGGTTCGGCCAATAGAAATGCTTCTGTAGTATTGCTACTGTTTTCTCGACCCCGAAATGCCCAGCGACTCGACTGTAGTGTGCTTCCCATATCATCTTGGCACGCTCGCTTGAAGGAACACAAAGGTGTCCCAAGTGACATAAAAGTGCATCTTGGAGGTGAAAATTTGGAACTTGTGTACCCCCCAAGAGTGCCTTGTAAGTGTGGCTGAATTCTGGGTCACTCTCATAGAGAAGCGGCCAATCAGAAGTCTCGTGCCCACAAGAGTTGAGCACGGTGGTGAGTGCCATGATCGGTGGTCGGCTGAGGCAGTCTGCAACATTATTGGTGCTACTCTTCTTGTACTTGATGTTCAAATGAAACTGTTGCAGATATGTGGACCACTTCTGATGGCGATCATTCTGCAACTTCCCTTGTGTCTGTATGAACTGCAGGGGCCGGTGGTCTGTGTGGATGATTGTTTCCTTCCCCAAAATGTAATGCTTCCATTGTCGATAGGCTTGCACAATGGAATACATTTCTTTATCATAGGTGGGATACTTGCGAACTGTCTCAGACAATGTCTCACTGTGATATGCCATTGGATGTCCCTGTTGAGTAAGAACTGCCCCAATAGCATAGTCATAGGCATCTGTCTCGATCTCAAATGGCTGCTGCAAGTCTGGTAAGGTGAGCACTGGGGCAGAACAGAGGCGATTTTTCAATTCTTTGAACGCCTTCTATTGAGGTTCCGACCAAAAGAATTTTGCTCTCGCTCCTCCTTTGGTGACTTGACTCAAGGGCCAAGTGATATGAGAGAATCCCAACATGAATCTACGGTAGAAATTAGAAAGACCCAGAAAGCTGCGAAGCTCTGTTATAGTAGTCGGGGCTGGCCAATCCCGAATGACTTGGATCTTGGCTGGATCCACATGCACCCACCTTTCATCAATAATGTATCCCAGATATTGAACCTGGGTCATGCCAAACGTGCACTTCTCCAAATTGGCACACAACTTGTGTTGCCGCAGTGTTTGGAGGACTTGTCGGATGTGATGAAGGTGCTCTTCCAAAGTCTTGCTGAAGATCAGAATGTCATCCAAGTACACCACTACGAATGAGTTGGTGAATGGCCGCAAGATGTCGTCCATCATCCTCATGAAGGTTGCGGGAGCATTCGTCAACCCGAAAGGCATGACTAGCCATTCAAAAAGGCCTTCCTTGGCTTTGAAGGCATTCTTCCACACATCAGAGGGTTCAATTGGTACCTAATGATACTCAGACTTCAGGTCAATCTTGCTAAAATATTTTGCACCTTTGAGTTGGTCCAGAAGGTCATCAATCCGTGGGATTGGGTACCTATTCCAGACAGTGATCTTGTTCAGCGCCCGATAGTCAATACAGAGTCTCCACGTCCCATCCTTCTTCTGTACCAACACGATCGGGCTCCCACGGGGCGATGAACTTGGTCTGATGTGACCTTTCTGCAACAGCTCCTGAATCTGCCTCTTGATTTCATCATTTTCCAGAACAGAGCGTCGATAGATTGGTCCATTGGGTAGTGGCGCACCTGGGGTCAGATCAATCGGGTGCTTGACCTGGCAGTGCAGAGGAACCCCTGTGGGTGAGGTGAAGATGTCCCCGTACTCCTCCACGACCTTATCCATTTGTTGTTGTCGTGCGGAGGGGCCCTGTCTGGAGGTCGTGGCCACAGTCTTCTTCTTGCCCTGGGGGCGGATCATCAGAAAAACGAATTTCCTGGTTTGGGAAATGAGCTTACTACATTGTTTTGCGGTAACCAAAGAGATAGTCGTAGGAGGTGGTACCTCTGGTATCCTGTACAACTTATTTCCCAAAGTAATAATAACAGCACGAGGTCGAGACTCATACACAGCATGACGCTTCCACAAGTATGGTTGTCCTAATAATACATCAAAAACATCAATAGGAGCAACATCACATAATACCTCATCTGTGAAGGGCTTGATGCTATAGGGAAGGCAGCACTGCTGGCTGACGCGGAGATCTCGTCCTTGGTGAAGCCACTCGATGGTGTATGGATGTGGGTGAGGTATGGTCGGCAAGCCCAACCGCTTCACGACGTCTATTGAAATGAGGTTCTTTTGGCTCCCATTTTTGACAATGAACTATATAGGGGAGCCCTTTACCCACATCTAGGAGTAGAAGAGATGTTCCTCCTCCTCTGGATCTTCTGGTTCCTCCTTCTAGATCTTTGTAGTGGCAACAGTGGCATTGGGCTCCGCATCAATAATCTGTTTCCCTTTTTCATTCCCGTTTTCAGGTTCTGATTCGGGGTCGAAGCATGCATCTGACTCAGAAGCCCTCATCTCAGCCACTAGCAACTGCTTGGCTCGACACTCACTTGTGTTGTGAGTGGAGCTCTTATGGAACTCACACCACTTTCCCGTGTCCTTTGGCTTTGCGGTGCTATTCTTTTCTTGTGGCTTTGATGGGTTGTCTTTAGCCGCCATGCCTTGGCTCTGTCCTTTGTTCTGCGGTTTGGAAGCACCTTTCCCTTGCTTTTGATTCGCAGATCCAAAGTCTCGCTTCTTCTATTTGAATTTCTGCTCAATCTTGGCAGCATATCGGTATGTCGTACCAAGCGAGGAGATGTCGAGGAACTCCATTTCCTCCTGAATGTATCAGTGCAGACAGCTGCGATACTTTAGCACCAAATGTTTCTTTGAATCTTTGATACCCAAATTTGTGCGTAGGGTATGGAATAGATTCATCAGCTCATGCACATCTTGATCCCTTTGTTGTCGCAGCGTGGTCCATTGTATGTACTTGTCCTCATAGCTCCCCACGAGATAGTACTGTTCCTTGACGGTGTCTCGGAAAGAATTCCAAGTTGGTACGACCGAGAACAGAGAGGGTTCTGTCTGGTCCTTGTTCTCATAGTAGGTTTCCCACCAGTCCTTAACATGGGGGGTAGCTTTGAGGAGTGCAAAAATAATCTTCTCCCGGTCTGAAAAGTCATGAACAGAGAAATATCCTTCTAATAGATTCAACCATATATCTACAACATCTACGTCTATTTGACCCTCAAATATGGGAATGTCAAAATTTACTTGTACCTTAAAAGGAGTCGCACCTCCAGAGTGGCTGCTGGATGAAAATGCGCCGCCGGTGGGCAGTCGTTGAAGGATCTGAGCAAAGTTATCCATCATCACGTTCCTTTGTTTTTCGAGGGCCTCCTCGAGCAATATTTTGATAGGATTTCCTGCTCCCTCATATTTATTTTTGTCCCCCATGGGCGTCCATTGAGGTTTGCGAGGCTGATCTTGCAAAGGCTCCACCAAATCAAGCCCTAACTCCTTATACCCCGACCTCGTTGGGGACATGCAAAGAAGGATCGAGAAAAAGCAGACCACTCTGATACCACTGATCTAGATTTATGAAGGAACACAACAGAATAAACATATAACCATAAATACAGAGATGCAGTGGAAATAACACTTCATTTCATTAATATCAAAGAACTGAAATTTGCTTACAGACAGAATGGAAATAAAACTAGCTAGGGCACTGGTAGCTATCTCTGAGAAGAGATGTGGCAGCTACAAGCCTCTGAACTAAGTTACAATGAGGCTCGAGGGCCTATTTATTATTTAGAAACAATGGAGAACCATGAACATCCAAAAACCTAACCCTAGGAGATGAAGCACCAAAACTATGGGCCCCGTTTGGGTAAATTGGTGTTTCAACTTCCCAGGGACGTAACTTTGGCATACTATCTCCGTTTGATGCACATGATACATCATTAGAAAGTTCTATCCGATGACTACAAATTTCACCATGAATATCATTTTGGAATGAAATTAAATTTTTTGGAGGAGCGATGCCAAAAAAACATCGTTTAGGGCCTCAAAACGGTTCCGGAAGTTCAGGACCCGAAAAACTGCTAAAAATAGTAAGTTATGCCGAAACTGAAAAACTGAAAGAGACAATGGTGGGGGCCCAAGTGAAATAGGTGGGTGGCCACCAATATCCACCTGGATCACCCCCTGTTCTCTCTTAAAAATTTTCATATAAAGATAATATTTATTTTTGAAAAGTAGGCATTTTTATTGTTTTATGGAGAGACCACTGTGTTGGTGTGGTGGCTAGATAGTTGAAGTGCCACTCATTAGAATTGTAATATAGTGATTCAGTCGGCTCATGATGAGACCTCATGTCCTTCAATTAGTTTGGGTTGTCGAGAAGGTCACTACCCTGGTGTGTTGGCCATTGTGGGCATGTCACCTATTAAATCTTTATGATCAGGTTAGGATGGCTCGTGATGATACCCCCTATTCTCTCTTTAAAAATATGCATATAAACATAATATTTCCTTCTTCTTTATACATGAAGGGAGGCTCAGTAACTCCTTAAGATTTAGGGATGGTGTGAGAAGTAAAAATAATGTCAGTACAATTAATACTCTTTATTCCTATATCCTCATGTCAAGGAGAGATACTACTCGAGAGTGTAGAAAGATATACCATCATAAGACTATGAAAATGAATTGTGTGACAATATGTTTGAACAAGAGATGTTTAGCCTTTCATTGCATAGATAAACCATGTCAGCTTCTGGAGTAGATATCTCCATCAAAGTTTCAAAGGATCACCGTATTAGTATTATCACTTCTTTTCTCCTTTTCAGGTGCCAATTCCCCTCCAAAAATGACTTTTATGGTCAGGGTGTGTAAAGAGGAGTGGATATCCAAAAAGAGATCATCAAAAAATGAGAAAAAAAAATTCTTATAAAGAAAATAAAAGAAAATCAGTTGTTCCATTCGATTGAACAATGGTTGTTCAATTGGATTGAACAACAAAAATAAACACACAAAGCATGTACATTCAATTGAATTGAATAGAAGCTGTTCAATTCGATTGAACATCAAATGTTCACTTGAATTGAACAACAGTCGTTCAAAGGTTTGAACAGAAAAAATAAACAAGCAAACACATGTCCGTTCAATTGAATTGAACAACAGATGTTCAATTCGATTGAACAACAATTGTTCAATTGGATTGAATAGTAGTTGTTCAAAGGTTTTAACAACAAAAATAAACATGCAAAACATAGCCATTCAATTGAATTGAACAACAATTGCTAAATTCGATTGAACAACATTTGTTCAATTGGATTGGACAACAGTCGTTCAAAGGTTTGAACATCAAAAATAAACATGCAAAGACATGGTTGTTTAATTCGATTAAACAACAACTATTCAATTGTATTTAACAACAGCCATTCAAAGGTTTGAATAGAAAAAATAAACACACAAAAGAAAGGATAAGGGAAAATAATGTAGTTGTGAGCATGAAGAAGATATGGAATGTACAACAATAAAAAAAACTATAAATTTTAGGGGAAAAATATACGATATTTACAAGAGGAAATAACAAATTTTCATGAACTTAAGGTTGTGGGGCCATCACCCCATGTAGCTAAAATTTGGATGGTGGGATCATCATGCACCTGCTAGCAGAAAGAATCCTTTATAAGTGGTTTGCGATAGAGGCGTACTCGTTGTCCATTGAATTGGAAGGTGGAACTAGATCTTTTTATGGTAGTCAGGGTAAGGGTACCATTTTTGTGTACTTCCTGAATTTCATATGGACCGAGCCACCTTGTTTGTAATTTACCCGGGAAGTATTGGAATATGGAGTCGTAGATAAGTGTCCAATCTCCTTTTTGGATCGTCTTCTTGTTGATAAGGTTTTCATGCCACTTAGCTCATTGCTGTTTAATAATTGCAGTGCGCTGCAGAGCAAGTAGCCATGTTTCATCCAATTCATTTATTTACTGGAGTCTTCTAATCTGGGCCTCCATCAAGTCTGGCCCCACTTTGTGGGTTGTTATTACAACATTTATTTCAAATTTTATAGGAAAAAAGGGTTCCCTTCCAAATACCACATGGTACAGAGAATATCCAGTGGTATTTCACCATGTTGTGCTGTAAGCCCACAAGGCCTCTGGTATTCTAGTAGCCCAATCCTGGTGGTGTGTTGAGATTGTTTTAGTGAGAATTTCCTCAAGGAATTTTTTGGTGCTTTCGACGTACCCATTTTCTTGTGGGTGGTAGGGAGACGTGACTCTATGGACGATATGGTAGTTCTTCAGAGTGGTCGTAATTTTATTTCAAACAAACTCTGCCCCTCCATCAGTTATCACTTCCCTAGGTAAGACATATTGCACAAATAGCTCAAAAATAAAATTGATCATAGATTCTTCTATAGCTCTTGATAAAGCCACTGTTTCTACCCATTTCATCACATAATCTGTGGCAACCAGTATGTAGGTCTTCTAATTTGATGGAGGGTCGAATGGTCCAACTAAGTCTCAATGCCCACCATTCGAAATGTTCCACTAATAATTGTGGTTATAATGGCATTTAATCAACTTGGCCTAGGGGGGCCATTCTTTGGCAACTATCACAGGCTTGGACATATTTCTTGGCATCTTTAAAAATTGTAGGCCAATAATAACCCATTTGCAATACTTTGTGCCCCATCGTGGGATTTGTAAAATGGCCACCACATGGTTCATCATGACATGTCTGTAGGATGCCATAAATATCATCTTCTAAGATGCATCTACGTATATGCATATCAGCTCCTGTATGAAAAATATATCCACTGATCCAGAAGAATCTAGCACTGCGTTGAACAATCAGCTTATGTTCCTTAGATGTCAAGTGTCTTGACAGATTTCCTATTTCTAGGTAATTCTCTACTTCTACATAACATGGTTTTTTTGCTGCTACAGGGAACAGATGTTCGTTCGGGAACTAATCATCCACCACTAGTGTGTCATTTGACTTTGGAGCTCTAAATAAGAAATCTGCAACTATGTTTTCCTTCCCTGGAGGGTCTTTGAAAGTTATTTCAAACTACTATAAAAGAAACAACCAACGAGTCACTCTTCCATTTGTAATAGGTTTATTGGCTAAATATCTAATGGCAGAGTGATTGGTATACAGGAATACTTTATAGCTAGTTATATAATGTCTAAAATTATTAATAGCAGAAATGAGAGCCAAGAACTCCTTTTCAGTCACTGTATAGTTTAATTCGGGAGGAGTGAGATTCTTGTTGATATAATAAATAGCATAGGGATTTTTATCTTCTTCTTCACCGAGAACTGCCCCTATCATTGTTTCAGATGCATCCGAGGAAATGTGAAAGGGAAGCTCCCAGTTAGGGCCGAATAAGATTTGTGTTATTGATACCAGTTTCTTTAAATCTGAAAAAGTGGTGTCACATTTATCAAACCAATGGAATTCAACATTTCTAGTTAATGCATACAAGGGTGTAGCAATTTGTGAGAAATTATTTATAAACCTACAATATTACCCTGCATACCCAAGGAAATTGCGTACCTTTATCTGCATACAAGGTGTGGCTAATAAAAGTATTACCTCTATCTTTGTCGTATCTACCTGTATCCCAGTTGCAGATATGTAGTGCCCTAGGATTACTCCTTCGGTCATCATCATGTGACATTTTTCATTGCTCAAACACAATCTGGTGGCAATAAATCATTCCAATAATTTTTCCAGTGTTTCGAGTGCTTGATCAAAATCATCTCCATATGGAGTAAAGTCGTCCATGTAAATTTTGAGTCCTTCATTTATTAAATCAGAAAAAATGTTAAGTATGGCTCTTTGAAATTTTGTTGGGGAATTGCATGATCCAAATGGTAATACCCTATAGGAAAATGTACCCCATGGGCAGGTAAAGGTTGTTTTATCCTAGTCTTCAGGGGCTATCTTGATTTTATTGTAACTGCTGAACCCATCAAGGAAGGAAAAGAACCACTTTCCTACCAATGTATCAAGGACCTGATCAATAACATGGAGGGGGAAGTGGTATTTTTGTGTTGCTTTATTTAGTTCTCTATAATCCACACAAATTCTCCACTTCCCATTTCTCTTAGGAATGAATATTAAAGGATAGACCCCTTTGTTATCTAAGATAGGATAAATGAAGTTTACATCATGCAGCTTTTGCAACTCATCTTTTACAATGTCTTTCAGATGCGGGTTTAGTCTGCACTGAGCTTGCCGAATAGGCCAAGCCTCTTTTTCAGTGTAAATGTGATGTGTGCATAACTGAGGATCTATACCCTTCATGTCTGGGTAGTCCCAAGAAAATGCTCCCTTATATTTCTGTAAAACCTTAATGAGATTTTTTTGTTGGTTACTATCCTAACTACCATTGATATTTAAAACCTTTCCTGGCTCAATTTCGATTGGTATGTTGTTGCGAACAACAGTCGTGGGTATGTGCTGATTATCAGTATCTGCCAAGGGGTCTTCCTGTGCTTCATCATCAAGAACTGCTTTTAATATTTGGCATTTTAAGTTTTCAAAAGTAGATGGCTGATTGATGAAGTTATTGATTACATCATCTTCAGTTTGATCTTTGAATTCAAGTGCTTCAACTATTTTCAGTGGTGAATGGATGTTTTGTTCCCAGTATGTATGTGGATTCTTGTGAATATTTACATTGGGAAAAATTGGTTTGGAAGGTGGGTAAATGAAAATATTTTTATGGCATCACCTCTAACAAGGGTCATGTTACCTGTCTCGTAGCCTATGTAAGCATCGATTGTTGCTAACCAAGATCGACCCAATATCAGGGGGTGTCCATCTAACCTACCTTTGGGGTTAATAACTAAAAAAATTTCCGGATACTCTGATGAGTCCACAGAAACTAGGATGTCCTATAATATTCCATCTAGTTTGATAGCAGATATGCCAACAAATTCCAACATGGTAGATGTGGGTTCTAACGTTGTTATGCCTAACTTCTCGCAAGTTTCTGTAGTTAAGATGTTGATGGACACCCCTAAGTCAACTGATGTATTGAAAAAGGAGTGGCTAGAGATTTTTACAGTCACTATAGGGTTCCTTGGATCCTCTTATTTTACTGGTGTTTCTTTACCCAATATTAAGTCTGACAGCGCCCCTACCACATGAACAGTTGGCACAGTTTTTTCTTTCCTCACCTTTTTCTTTTTGCACAACTCTTTAATTGTCTTGGCATAGATAGGAATGTCTTGTATAGCCTACAGAAGAGGGATTTTAATCCAAATATTTTTTAATTCCCCTAGGAGATCAAAATCTGAAGATACTATTCATTTAGGAAATTTTAATATTTCAGGGAATGGAGGGGAGGAAATAATAAGGTTTTCAATGTCCTTTTGGTCAATTGTGTCCCTCCCCTACTTTTCTTCTATTTCAGTCATATTTTTTTATCTAGGCATTATCATAATTTCAGATTCAAGTTGTGGCAGAGTCGTATCTTCTTTAGGTGAAATAAAACGTCCTGGTCTCAGCCTAAGTTCATTGCATTGCTTCTGTTGAGTTTTAGGGTTTGGGTTATCAACAATCTGGATTAGTTGAACTGACCTGTTATTGGAAATAGGATTGGGTTAAGCTGGTAGTTGAGGGCGCATGATAGGCCGAGGATTATGTTAGACTGGGTGTGGAGCTGGTAATGTAGGTTGATTTAGAACCCCTGTCCCCATCGATAGATTGGTCATTCCCAGAGGTTTTTGCCAATTTTGAGACCAATTTGTGTTCTGTGAAGTGGAGGCTGGCCACTGGGACTAATAGGGATTGTTTTTCGAGTAAGGGGGGGTACAAGGAAAACTTGGCCAATTATTACTTGAAGAGGGTTGTTGTGGTCAAGGAGGAATAGAAAATGATTGATATGGCCAAGTAGAAAAAGGTGATTGGTTCTGCCATGCTGTTGCAGGGTTCTGTTGATTAAATTGCAGAGAAGAAAAGAATTGAGGTAGGTCTTGTGGCATACCTGGTTGTGTTTTCCACTATCGACGTTGGTTCATTAGATAGAATGGTTCTGTCTCTTCTTCTGCTTATTTAAAAACTTCTTTAAACCCTAGAAGTGAAGGGAAATGGTCAGTGGCATAGTCCTTGGTACAAATAGTGCATGTCTTGACCATGTCTAATGGACATTCCCATTGCTTGTGCTTCTTCTGACAACATGGAAAAAAAACAACCAAGTTTTGTTCTACTATAGCTTGCTTTTTCTTGGCTTGTAGGACATCTAGCTACGTTGTCAAGGTGCCCAAGATATCAGTTTTAAAATCTTCTAAAATATTACCAAATTCTTCTCTGGTAACGTTGCCACTAGACTGTTTAGGATTCCTTGTAGTTGAGTCTCACCCAATTGGCCTACTTCGCGTACTGAACACCTGATGCACAGTGAAATAATGTCATCATATTCTTCTTGATAAATTTCCCCTTTTCCCTTTATATTAAGTGTTTCAACCCATTCTTCGTTCATTCCCTTAATCATCATCGCTTTTAAGATATCTTTAGACAGTGTAGTATATGGATATATTTGCAAGTTATATTGGAATATTTCGACGTATTCTTCTAACGTCTCATCGTCCCTTGCAAACATATTGAAGATTTCATCTTTTAATTCTCGAGTCTGACAATAGTCTTGATATTTTTTAAGAAAATATTTTTTCATCTAATCCTATCTATTAATGGTTCTTCCACCAAGCCCCATAAACCAACGTAATGTTGTTCCCCTCAAAGTATAGGGGAATAATTTTAGTTTATAAGGGTCAGTGGTGTAGTCATATCCCCTACATAAGACATCAAATTCAAATAATAATGCATCTGGACCTTCCGATGTCAACCCATGGAAGGTGGGGATGTTTGGTAATGGAATTAATTTCATAGGGGAATTTGTAGCAGGATCAACAATGGGATAGTCCAATGTTGATTTTTGCCTCTAGATTTGGTTGTTTTCCATTTGATCAAAGATATGGTAATAATCTTCAGTGATTTCTTGTTCTGGGGGAATAATCTAAGTGGCATTAGCAAGCGGATGCAGAGGAAGTCCTACAACACTTCCCCGATCTGGGATGTTGGGTGTCTCTGTCTCAACCACTCTCTCAGGGGATCCAAGCTCTGGAGTTTTTACCTGTACTGCACTACTGGTTTATCCCTCTCCTTCCTGCAAATTGTAATAACCTCCCTCTCTCGAAGGGTCAGGACTTATGTGCTCAGTAGTCTGAAGGCTTTGTTCAGGCCCTTCCATTTCACTATGAATCTCGGTGTGGGTTGCAGATGGTGAGACTGCTGCCTGAGGGAGTGTAGTAGGACTCTAAGTAGGAATGGTTCTGGATCCTACAGATGCCTGGGACTCAACCTCCTTAATTATTTCATCTATATATGTTGTTCTACCAAGGACCACCATTCCTTTAGGTTTTCTGGATTTAAGTGGGGGATTTTGATCTAATTCTATATTTTTCTTCCTAGTCATAAAACAAGAACACCTATCCTACTATCCTCTACACAATTGCTAAAAACTGGGCTGGAGAGCAAGCATTTTTCTTACTGGTATGCAAGTTATTACCTCTCATTTTCAATACCCAGTTCTTTCACAACAAAAGGAAAAAGAAATAAAGGACATCACTCTTAAACACTCTCCCTGACATCGATGCTAAAATGTTGGGTCATAAAGGTGACTGTTTAAAGGTAACCTCATTTCTTTTCATTTAATTATCAATCCAGGGAAATTATTTTTATTTCAAGACTATAAGCATAGAATATGCAAGTGACATCGGAGGAAAACTACTCTAAATTATCATAATGAAGACTGCCTAATTCTTGAAGTTCAATCAAATCAAATTGGAAATGAATTATGGAATGATTTTGACTATTCAAGGGAGCCAACTCTGTTCTAAGCCTATGCAGAAATAACTACTCAGGACTGAAAAGAATAAACTATGATTGAACAACATGCTTTGATGAATTGAACAACATCCATAATGAATTAAACATCAACTCTAATAAATTGAACAACATCAATTATTCTAAATTTTTCAATGGAATTCTCTTTTAAATCCACTAATGACAACCTTCTGAATTAGACAACAACCAAACACTCATAATGATGATAAAAAGAGCCAACATTAATTATGTGCAGAATTGAATAGCAATCATGCTGAAACTAATCGAACAAGCATAAAAGCATTCAACAATTATGAAAGCATTGATTTCAGGCAAGAAGGAAGGAATGGTAAACTAGTCTAATGAAAAAGGAAGTTGTTGTATCTTATGTTCGCACTTAAAAAATTTACGATATCTTATGAGACACAATAGATAACTGGAAACACAAACTCTATAAATAAACATATAGCATAAAATTAGTAGAGGAACTCCCAAGGTTGGGCCCCAAACCACCAGAAGCCTACTGCTAGGGAATACTCAAGGATTGTCTATTCAAAAATTCCAAATTATTTATTATCTGCACATCAATGCATTAATACAACTTGATGATTCTATCCCAATACATCTATTATAGAGAAATATATTACTATCCCTATCTTGTTCATCTTTGGCCTTTTAAAGGTGAATTCAAAAGTAGTAATGGATCCTTTCGATTACTCGACCCTACTGATTCATGGTTGTCATTTGAGTACTCAAAGCATGGATGTGCCTCTCCATCTTCCGCCGATCCATGGGAGCCATTATGATCCCGCTTGCCTCCCTTGTCAGTTGTCTTTTGGTCATCAACAATTTAGCTGCTTTTCTTTCATATCAATAAAGATAGTGACAAGTCAGTTATTACGTTATTAAACACTCCTTTTATCATTAGTTCACTTTGTCTTAGATTTATGTTATTTTCCTTTACTTTATTACTAATATGAGGGGAAAATGCATAAAATTACATAACAAAACGTGGTAAATATTGGGTGAAACGTACCTTCTTCTTTGCCCAACACCCTTTTGCTCTGTTTTCTTCCAATTGTTGTGGTGTCAACCTTGTAGGTTCTGGAAGTCTAGGAGTAGTAACACTTCCATATTTATATGAGTGGTAGGATTCCTTGTCGCCATAATTTTGCACTCATTTTTTCTTGCCAACCTGAATTCCTTCTCCAATGAACCAGGTTCCCAAATGAAAACCTCATGTTGGATGTTATCCTTTAAACTCCTTATGAAGACATTGTCATGTGTTCCTCTGGAATATTAACTACCCTTGTATTCAATTTTTTGAAGTCCTCAACGTGCTCCAGCACTGAACCCTTTTGTTTGAGATTTATAAATTGGCTAAAGAAGGTGTTTCTCTCTGTATCATCATAATGTGTTATCATTTCCTCCATAAAAATTGACCAAGTGATAATTTTTTACATGAGCAAAGACATCGATACCATAAAAATTTAATTTGATCTAAATATAAATTTGCAATGCGTACCTTTTGTGTGTTTTGCACATTACTGAGAACAAAATATTGCTCCATATGTACTATCCATGTTACATGATCCTTGCCATCAGACTTCCTCATATCAATATTTGGAATATGGTGGGTCTTCAATCCAACATTAGAGTTTATGAAATCACGACTAACATTTATTTTGTTCTCATAATGTGTTTCTTCTACTATCTTTTAGGAATTAGGAACATTTCTTGTGTCAAGTTTGTCAAACCTTCCATGTCTACTTTTAGTTCATTCTTCATGTACTTCCATGATGTCTTTCATGTCATCCATCTTAGCTTCCATGAATTTCTTCAAACCATCCATCTTATCTTCCATGCCTTTCTTCAAAACTCCTATTTCATTTCCTTTTTCTATTTGCGAGAGAGAAATTTGTTGCAATTTATATTGTAATTTTGATATATTATGTTGCACTTCTTCCTCTTCATGAGTCATAATAGAGCCTTCTAAGTGCTTAATGGGTGTTTAATTATTTTTAGGGGTAGTTTTAGAACCCAATACTGATATATATGCTTCAATATGCCCTTGGAATCACTTCAATCGATTTTTCAAACAATAGTTATGCAATTTGAAATAAAAATACACACCTTTTTCTTGCTTTTGAGGAGCTCGATATCGAAACTAATGTATCTCTGTAATTTTGGATCCTCTAGATTTTATATTCAATCCTTTAGTATCCCTCTGGATCTTCTTTCCAATGCCATGGGTCTGACCTGAATTGGATTCTTCAATTCAAAGTTATGTCCAATATCCCACAATGACCTAATTATAGTCTAGTTCATTATTGAAAACATGTACGGTGTGTCACATGTCACTGTTTGATCCTTCGGTTCTAAAAATGATACACCAAAAACTGCAATCCGTGTACATTCAGCCACTTTTTACAGAATGTGAATTCAATGCTTAGAGAGAGAGATTTATGAATATTTTCCCAAGGTCACCTCTTTGCGATGAAATTCGGGAGCCTACAAAAAACCTAAGTTCCATAGATCATATCTCCAAAAATATTACGAACCAAGATCTAAAATTTTTACAAGACATTCCTTAGGATTTCATCTCAAATGGATTTTTGTTTTAGCTTATGAACCTTTGTAGAAAAAACATTATAGAAAAAATTCCACTATGACCTCTTTGAAGTAGAAAAAACCTAGAATCCAAAGCTCTGATACCAAATGTTATGAAAACAGCTCGCAAAATAGAAGAAAAGAGAGATCAACGCCTTATATATCAGCCACTTCGAGGGGGGAACCTCCTTTACATTACTGTAATATTCCCAAATGGGAAAAGCAACAATATAGCTCATAAAACAAAAGAAGCAGCAAATATTTAAAACATGAAACCATGAGACCAATATGGATTCATAACATTATCTATTATTGAAGTAAATCAATACAAAATAGTGAGGCATAAATCATGTACAATGAGGAAACAAGCCTCCCATAAGCCATCAATCCCAAATATAACCTGTTGTTTATAATACAAAATGTCGGAGAGAAACTACAACGCAGTCATATTAAGCATAATTACAGCTGGAGATGATACAATGATATTAAAATACTGATATATGCCCTAATAGAGTCTAAACATACATATCTGGGCACTAGATAAGCTTTCCAAGACAACCCAAGAGGGTTTCCGGAAAATGCACACAATGTGCCAATGTAAGTTGCAGCCCTACGGCTGAAGGTATGCTGCAACAACAGAAATGAAAATATATGGCTGAAGCTGATGTAGAAAAATACAGATATTCTCCAATAGATCCTCTGGATGAAATAATTTCTCCTCCACTAGAGAGATCACCTCCCAAAACAACCACTGCAACTACCCCTACTACTCCTCCCTAGAATAACGTAGATCTAGACTGAAACTACACTGTAGGGGACAAATACTCCTTATCCTACTACTAAATGTGTCAATAAATCTCAAGGGGCTTCTTTATAGGCCTTCTAATGGATGGAAACCTTCCTCCACTGTAAAACTAGCTATGAAGACACCCAAAATGATCCTCCACTACTACCTGCAACACAACACAATATTATGAAGAAAATGTGTTGTTGCTGAAGACTGAAGCTTGGACCTAAGCCTGAGTGTGGAAATGAAGTGCAATGCTTCTCCAAGAGGCCTCTCATGGAAAGATATGGTATTCCCGCTTGGGAACACCTGGTGCTAAAGAACACTGCAAACTCAACTAAACAGCTGAAGAATGCCAAAAGTCTAAACAGACCATATACAAAATAATAAGCCAAAACATAACCCAAATGGCTGCCATCCTCTTCCTTATATAATTTATTAGCTTATTACCACTCAATTAGATCACTACCTCCATGCAATCAATCTCCCTCCAAAACTGTGTTATTCCTCATTAAATGTCCACTCCTCCATAACATCAATGTTGATTTGGTCAAAGTTGACCTATTCAACATGTTCTATCGCTTGTTCACACTCAAAGGTTCTTTATTTAGCTGTTTAGAGGGTCTCCTTTCACACTTGAAGTGTTTTTATTGCTACTAAGGAGATTTTATGGGCCTCCCTGTCCATTTATTCACCTACCTAGTGAAAAAATAATCTATAATATTTCATTTAGCTAAAAGATAAATTTTTGGAATATTACAGTCTTCTCGTCCAAAATTTTTCTTGTCCTCAAGCAACTATATGGGTTGAGCAAAATTATACCCTCCTCCTCTTGCGGCCTCCTCATCAAATAGTCTCCAACATTTCTTCAAATATTCTACATCAATTTTTTCTCCAAATGGTTCCTTTAAAATGTGCAAGTTGGCCTTTGGTGGATAAACCAAAGGGCTCTCTTCATGAGAAAAAGGAAGGCCTATATGGAAACCTTCTTTCTGTCCAATGGCTTCTTTAGGGTAGGATTAATGGCAAGCATAGGGGATCTCATTCCCAATGAGAGACTCCCATATCCATGCTATCATCCAAATAAAATGAATCACCTTCCAGCATGGTAATTCATGGAAGAGTTCCTCCCCAATGTTCATGAGAGGCATATCAAAAGTGCTCCAAACAATCATATGGCTTACGTCATAGAGAAACAAGTGATCTATTGTAGTATCCATATCATCTCCCATTCTCCCCTTGAAGCATGAAGCATAAAAGGTGTGGGAAATTTCATTGCCCATGGACACATTCAACCAATGTGCCTTCCCTCCAATCATGTTCCCAACAAGGATAAGCACGTCATTAGCATATGGGATCATAATCAAAGTCATGCTAGCTGCCATGTCTAGTAAAGGAGAAGGACAATGGTCCCTCATGTGCAACCAATGCATTTTTTCTCCTAACTACCATAGACTATGATATAACAAGTGTTTCTCCGACCACTTGTTTCCTACCCCATTCTTCTTCCATGATTGGAGAAGGTGTATGATGGTTTGTGTTAATGAAGCACACCATGAAGAATACATCATCTCCAAAAAATATTCTTAGGAATGGTCAACATCATCATTTCTCATGGCCCCAAGTAGCCCATGAAGCCAATAAGAAAGAGTGCCCCCTCTTGGAGCAATGGCCTGCACATGAGTGGTAAGAAAATGTAAGTACATAGTAAATATATCATGATGCTCATAAACAAAATCCTTACAATACACTTCATTTAAATCAGTGAGGTAGTTCATGGATGGGCTCCCTCTCACAGCCAATGAGTAAGGAGGTTGTGATTATAACTCTTCCCAAGAGTTATGTTTCTCCTCACCCTCCATACTATCTATGCACTTCCTGATATGATAGTGCACCTCCTCTTTGAAGTCTTCCCACATGAATCCCTCCAAGATAGTATGGTATGTTCTAATGAAACCAGTGGTATTGGAAAGAAAGATCGCATAGGCTGCATGTAGTAGTTTATCCTTGAGATTTGAGTCTCTAGTCAAGTAGATCTGATCATGAAAATAAATGACTCCATCAACCACTCTATACCTCCCATATATCACTTTCCCATCAAGAACCTTACATGTGAAGAGGTTCTTGGAATATTCTACCAATAGTTGGGACTCCCAATATGGATCTAGGCTTCCCAACAATTACAACGCTGTAGAAATATGAAATGAAGTATTTTTCACATTATAACTCTCCTCTTTGACATCCTCAATGCCAAAGCCACATGTTGGAGTAATTTTACCCCAATTTTGCTGCATCCCTTGCAATCGATCTTTCCTAAGACAAGATTGAAGTACATGGTGGTCAACCTCCTCTTGGAAGACATTTCCCATCCAAAACTTCCATATTTTTCCCAATTCGTGCAAGAGTGTTAATAAACTCTTGTCATATTCAGAAATACTCCTCATGTGTGGAAGTATCATTTGCTGCTCCAAGGCTATGGAGTGACTATTTGACACCATGCTCATCTCATCATAGATTTCTAAATCATTTTTCAGCACAAATAGCTGAGTGGGAGATAGCAATGTCCATATCAGAAAACTGTTCACCCCTCCTTTGAACCCATCAAAGGTTATCTACGTTGTGCTAGCTCCTCCCAAGGCTCCTTCCCTAGCCAAATATATCAATACTGCACCACGTTGAGAGAACTTTTTATTCATCTTCCAATCAGGGGGTCTCCCTAGTGGAATGCCTCCATGTAAAGAGACATCAAAATATGAAGTAGACTATATAGGTAAGTGGAATAATTTGTCCCTATGTTCACTGCATAAATCAGTATCCTTCTTCTGCAAATGAAACCCTTGAAATAAACAAGGGTGCATGCTCCCCATCCTTTGTTGTTGATCCACCTTTTCTTCTCCTCATTTGATCAAGGAGTTATAACCAATCACTATTGTCACAAAATGCTCCTTGGGAACATTCTGCAAAGATGCAAAAGATCCTCCACTTGAAGAAATAGCCTCATGCCCATCTCCATGTGGTTATGGTTCTCCTCCCAAAGTGATAACGTTGTTACTTTCTTTCTGCTCATCCTCCTCGTCAATATTTGAGAATACCTCATCAACAAGGAGAGACCCTAGATCTTGGTCTTCCCTTGAAGGAGGAATCTCCATGTCTTCCTTTTGAGAATAAGGCTCTTCATGCAATGGGGATCTCTCCCTTTCAAGGTATCATACAAATTTTTATCCCCTTCAATAGAAATATGAGGTGGAGTTGGTATAATGGATCTTTCCAGCTCATGCAAATGTTTTGAATGTTTAGGTTTTGCTAGCTCAATCAAATATGTTACACATTATTTTACATCAAATCTCTCCACTAATCTCTTAGTGAATCTTGCATAAGTAGGTATATTTTCATTATGAAATGGATAATATTCATAAAACCACCAAGTATAATCCTTACCTTCAAGATGCAGCACTACTATCCTAAGGGCTTCCCTTTCTAAAACTTGATGTAGATGCAAATATGAGTCTAGTTGTTCTATCCAATCCTTGGCAGTGCATGTGGAGGACCCATCAAAATTTGGCAGAAAGAATCTACCTCTTATGTTTATGTTGTGATTGTTGGTTCTTCTTTCCTCCTTGAGTTGGCAAAACCCTCGAAAGTTCAAGTGCTCCTTGAATCTCCAAGATTGATATTCATACTCCTGAAGATAGTCACTCAAAGTCTCCCCCTTTGGTGCATATACTTCCTCCATCTCTCTTGCAGTAAATATGGGCATAAAACTATGACGTGGATCATAATGTGTGGATGCATGCTCACACCCATCATGAAACAATCTATGGCTTGCTTCATATTCAAACCCCCTTGGAGATTCCCTACACATCTCCCTTCTCATTTTCTTGATATCTCCCTTGATGCTCTGCATAGTTTGAAAAATAAGCTTTGAGAGCTCCTCTTCCTCCCTTCCTCAAAATATAGGAGTCTTGTATTTGTTCCTTCTGTACATCTCCTCTTCTTGTGAGAAGCTTCTCCTTATAGTGACATATCGATTAAATGCATAGGCTGAGCCAAGATTATGCTTTGATACCACTATAATATTCCCAAATGGGGAAAAGCAGCAATATAGCTCATAAAATGAAAGTAGAAACAAATATTTAACACATGAAACCATAAGACCAATATGGATTCATAACATAATGTATTAGAGCAGCAAATTAATACAAAATAGTGAGGCATAAATCATGTACAATGAGGAAACAAGCCTCCCATGAGCAATCACTGCCAAATATGAGTTGTTGTTTACAATAAAAAATGCCGGAGAGAAATTACAGTGCAGTCATATTAAGCATAACTATAGCTAGAGATGATACAATGATATTAAAATACTGATATATGCCCCAATAGAGTCTAAACATATAGTTCTGGGCACTAGATCAGCTTTCCAAGACAACCCAAGAGGGTTTTTGGAAAATGCACGCAATGTGCCAATGTAAGCTGCAACCCTAAGGCTGAAGGTATGATGCAACAAAAAAAAATGAGAAGATATGGCTGAATATGATGTAGAAAACAACAAATATTCTTCAATAGATCCTCCGGATGAAAGAATGGCTCCTCCATTAAAGAGATCACCTCATAAAGAAACCACTACAACTACCCCTGCAACTCCTCCCTAGAATAACGTAGATATGGATTGAAACTGCACTATCAGGGATAAATAATCCTTATCATGCTGCTAAATTTGTCAATAAATCTCAAGGGGCTTCTTTACAACCCTTCCAATGGATGGAAACTTTCCTCCACTGCAAAAATAGCTCTAAAGGCACCCATAATGATCCTCCACTACTGCACCCTGCAACACAGCACAATATTTTGCAGAAAATGCATCATTGCAGAAGACTGAAGCTTGGCCCTAAGCCCGATTGTGGAAATGAAGTGAAATTATCCTCTAAGAGACCTCTCAAGGAAAGATATGGGATTCCCGCTCGGGAATACCTAGTGCTAAACAACACTGCAAACTCAACTAAATAGCTGAAGAATGCCAAAAGTCTAAACCGCCCATATAAAAAATTAGAAGCCAAAACATAACCCATATGGCTACCATCCTCTTCCTTATATAATTTATTAACTTCCTTACCCTTGGCCTCAGTCAATTAGGTCACTACCTCCATGCAATCAATCTCCCTCCAAAATGCATTATTCCTCATTTAATGTCCACTCCTCCATAACAATGTTGTTGATTTGGTAAAATTTGAGCTATTCAACATGTTCTATCCCCTGTTCACACTCAAAGGTTCTCTATTTAGCTGCTTAGAGGGTCTCCTTTCACACTTGAAGTGCTTTTATTGCTACTAAGGAGATTTATGGGTCTCCCTACCCATTTTTTCAGCTAGTGACAAAATAATCTATAATATTCCATTTAGCTAAAAGCTAAATTTTAGGAATATTACAATTACATAAATTAATAATTCTTAGATGATACAAATTACACAACCTCCTTTCTATATATAGGAATTCATGGGGTCACAATATAATCCTAACCAACCTAGCAATAATAATGTAAGCGCACAACAATAAAAATGGTGGTTTTTAATGGGGCTCAATAGTAACAATATGGGGGCTACAGGGTTACAACAATAACAATAAGGGGGATACACTAACAAAAATGAGGGACTACACTAGTAATATAGGGACCTAACAGTGTATGGTGGACCAACCATAACTCACCAAATGACGGGTTTGTACAAGCCCAATTGGTTGCATTTGATTGGTTTTTGGTTTTTGGTGGCCCAATGCGAATATGCCACGTGGAACACCCAAAGGTCACCACGTGGTACCTCCACATTGGTCATTTTTTTTGTATTGAGTGCATAGGCCTCGGAAGGGATCAATCAGGAAATTTGTCGCACACAAAACCCCAGCCTTACCATTGGGCTATGACAATAGTTCTTAATAAACGATGTTTGGACCTTATATTTGAATTCATATTGTTAGTGAATTGGGGAGAGGGTTCAGGTGGTGAGCCTAGAACCCCAATCATGTTAACCAACATAAGATCCTTGAGTGGGAACAAATTTGGAGCACCAAAGGGTACTAATCGTTGTTTGTGTTACCACTCCATGAGACCTTGGTGATGGAGTAGAGGAGCTGGGACCAGACCCTGGTCACACATCATTCCAAAGGACAACCACTGAAGGGATTAAGGTTCTTGGTGTTTAGTCAATCTACTGTATTAATTGCTATCATAAATTATCAACTGAGCTTAGTAATATGATGAAGTGTGGTGCACTATATATGCTTAGTTAACCTTCTCTCTTACTTTGTTGTGTATGTTTTTATATTGTTTTTGGGGTTTTGTTTCTTTATGTCTAAAGGGGTTAATCTTAAGGAATGAAAACTATGAAATTGATCAACTAAATCTAATGAATTTAAATGTTGAAAACTTATTTTGAAAGAAGGAAGAAAAGGAAATGTTCTTTAACTATTCAAATTTGCATAAAAATGAATCAAAATTTAAATGGTTAGAATCTAATATAAAAACAGAGCATTTATTCTAGTGACTTTGATCTTATGGAATTAAAGCTAATTCTATTCTATCTTAATCTAATTCTACCCCATGGATTGAAATCATAAATCCTATGATTAAGAATTGAAATGACAATGCTAATCTAAATGGAAAGCAAATTCAAAGCAATGGAAAGGCAACTACTGTATGACCAAATACTCAAATATCATTCAATTTTGGAAGAATTACAGTCATATTCTTGATATGATTTAACAAGCATTTGATTATACATTTAATTAAAGATTTAATCTAAGAAAGAAACTAAAAAGCATGTAAAGGAGACTAAAATACTGTATGACAAAATACTCAAATATCATTCAATTTTGGAAGAATGACAAAGTCATCTTCTTGATACGATTTAACAAGCATCTGATTACACATTTAAATTTAATGTAGGAAAGTAATTAATAGGCATGTATTAAAGGAAACTGAACTATTGTATGATCAAGTACTCAAATATTTCAATTTTGGAAAATGACAAAGCCATCTTCTTGAGATGATTTAGCAAGCATCTGATTATACATTTAATTGAGAATTTAACCTACGAAAGAATTATAAAAACATGTGAAAGAAAACCAAGATAATCGTATGCTCCAATGCTTAAAAAACAATCAAATTTTGGAAAATAGAAGAACTACTTTCTTGAGATGCTTTGATAATTATAAGATTACACATTTATTCTAAAGCTAATTCTAAGAAATCCTTCATAAATTTAATCTATGAAATGGTAAGTAATTCAATCTAAGAATCAACTGCAAAGTAATGTAAATCTAACTACGAATTGAAAAAACAAAGCTAATTAAATTAAAACTAAAAATAGCCAATGAAACCTCTTTTTTGTGCAAGGGCCGTTTGCAATAGAAAGAGTTGAAATCCTAGCAGACTATGCACACATCAAGAAGGTTCTAGAACAATCGAACATGGTCTTTGTATTATCAAAACAGTGTTTCAAGGTGTACAAAACATTCACAATAGTTACGACTATTTTCTGGTTCCAAAATGATCGATATTCAAACAAATTTCAATGTAACTGTCTTGAGATGTTTCATATACATATGGAAATTATAAATGAAACATAGAAGAAAAATATAAGTAGCTAACTCTCTATTAACTATGTCAGAGAAAATCAAGAGTCTTTCGTTCTCGGATCACATCCTTTGACTGAACTTTGACCACGAGAATAGGCACCTTTTTTTGTCAAATTCAAACAAGTGGATAGTACAGGATCCATGTGTGGATAATTCCAAATATTCCCATGTGACTCATTCCTTAATTCTCTCCTCAGAACCTGTCAAACCATTAAAGTAGTTGCGCAAACAACAATTAGCTGCAAAATAACATGCATTCAATAGCTAAGCTACAAAAATTCATTCAAATAACAAGAAACATCAAAATATATAATAGAGACCATTAAAATTCATTCTATGAGATGAAATATGTTACTTATCATTGATTGGAGTTATGGGTTTATGAAAAGGTAGGGAGAAATGATGAAAAATGATGTCAAAGAAAGAACAATTTTGAGGTTCAACATACCCCCACTAAGAATCCATTGCATGTCCTCATGCAATTACCAAAAATGTGAACTTCCTTCCCCTATTGAATTTGTTCAGCTACCTCTCCTAATAAATCCATTTTTCTCTTCCTACTCTTCCTTTAGGTGACTTCCATCATGGGCTTCCTCATAAGGATTTTTTACTTGAGATTGATGAATGTCATGTTCAGATATTTGTTCTTTCTTTTTAGCTTTCTGTTCTTTTTGTACCACATTCCCAAATGTAGGATGGTGTTATCACTGATGAATTTCTCAAATTGGTTATGTTGTTTTAAAGTTTCATTTTCCTGTTTAATGTGGCTATTCAGTAACTCTAGCTGATAGATTTCTTTCTTGAGGGTGTTAACCAAAGGTTCTTGTGGATTGATAGGTTGTTATTGCATAATTGGATTCACTTCTAGATTTATTTTCTCCAATTACTCAATATAGTCATATATCTCTTATTGTACTGGGTCAATGCCTCGAGATCTTCTACTTGGACTACCTTCAAAATTATGTACAGTACAATGTGTAGGACTATGTGGAGGAGAGACGTTGATAGGTAATGACACTAGAGGTTTCTCATATAAGTTCACAAACTATGTTCCTTCGGATGGTGTCTTCTTCATGGCTTTTAGGAGTCTAGAGCTTGCCCTTGGCTATGGAGGGTTTAAGTTTTCTTCACTTTTAACCTTGCTCTTCCTCTCTGTTTTACCTCTTGTATTGACTCCACCCTATTTATTATTTTTCATCAAATTCGCAAGGGTGAGTTACTCTTCATCTTGCTATAGTGGAGGTGAAGGTCTGCCCTCATTTCTTATATTAACCTTCCTTCTTCTAGGTTTTCTAGTCTTGTATTCCTTAGGCTGCTCTGGCTCATCTTGGAAATGGTTTCTGATTAGGAAACTATCCCAAGAGTATCCTATACTTTTAAATGAAATTCAAGAAGTATTTTTACCAACCCATGATGTTGCATAGTGTTTTCCATGAGCTGAACTATTTTCTGTACATTTGTGGACATTATTTTTAAACTATTCAGTAGAAATAAAGGGAGGTCTATTTCTCCATCCTCCAAAAAGTTCATCAACAAATGAACATGATAAAAAAACCATGCAGCCAAATATTCCTTCACAAGTGATAAACTTCTATAAAATTAAAAGCATCTTTCTCCATTTGTTCTTGAGTGTTGAGATAGGAATACCTTTCTTGTAAACAGAAGTATCCATACCTGGATTCTTGAGGAAAACTCTCCATGCTTCACTGTGAAACTAATTATTTTTAAACCATCTCTCGCCAACTCTTGGGAGCTCTGTAGCTTTAGCTCTAAAGGCCTTAGTCACCGAAAATTTTATGTCTCCTATTTCGACCTATGTTCCATCGAAAGACCTTGCAAAATACTTAGTGATCTCCTTATGGAACCTGTCAAGTTTTTCTATGAACTTGAGCCACTTAACATTCTACAACATCTCTTTGATATGAGGATAACCATCCATGAATTTAGCTCCCACTTGTTCTGTCTTGACTATTAAACCCATGTCTTCTGTCGTGAAGAATCTTTCCTTCAGAATTGTTCTTCTCTGTGTGAAATGAATTGGGTTGCAGATTTGGTTAACGACGTCAAGGGTGTAGGGGAATATGATTGAAATGAATACTTGATGGGGTATTAAGAAACGTGGATTAATGGGTTACGGAAGTAGCATATGATTATTTAATCATAAATGGGAAAATTCATTATGGATAGTTATGGGATTTGATGCAGATGATGTGGTCGATTTATGACATGATGTGAGTCCAAATCAAATCAAATGATGACATATTGAGGCAACATGTGATCATCTACATTATATATGCTAATGTTTTGAACTTGTTATTTAAAAAAAATTATGTAACATACCTTTAGAACTAACCTTTTGTTGCTATCTCTTTGATGTTGATTCTTCAGGTATCCTTTAGCATGATCTTGAAATGGAGTTCTCAATTTATTGTGCTCAGTATGTTTGCTTTAGTAGGTTGTAAGAAAATGTAACAGAGTTTCAGAATTTGATATCAGCTATAGAATGGAATGTCAACTGCAGAATGGAATCTCAACTACAAAATGAAATGACAGCTCCAGAATGGAAGTAGTTCTGTAGCTACTTCTTTTATTGCTTCAGAAAAATAAAGGGAACACAGATTTTTGGATTTTTAGAATGGAATAGAAAGTATAAGATGCCAGAACTCTAATTTTCATCCTATATTTTCTGTATAAGGATGGCAATCATTGATTGGTTTTCATACTTATACAATTATTTTATTTATTTATTTACTTCTTTTTTTTAATAATATATATATATATATATATATATATATATATATATATATATATATATGAAAAATAAAAAGAAGACTAAGTTGGGGAAGAAGAAGGATTCTTCTTCACCAACTTTATATCAGTATTATCTTGGAAATTTTTTGATAAAATCCTCCTTTGTGATTGGCTTATGATATAATTTTAATCAATGTCCATTCACAAGAAGAGGTACCTTTTCTTCATCAATTGTCCTTATCCTGACTGCTCCATTGTCAAATATTTTTTCAATCTCATAAAGTGCAAGCCAATGATTCTGAAACATTCCTTGAATGTCTTTGAACTTTGAATCAAACAAAAGTGCCCAATCCCTTCCCAAAAACTTTCTCTCCTTTATAAATTTATCATGACATTTGGACCTTTGCTGCTAGACTAGATTAGTTCTTTCAACTACACCTTGCCTGATCTCATGAAGCTCATTAAGTTGCTCCAATATATGCTTCTGGGCTTCTAATAAGTCAAGCCCCAATTAGACTATCATCTCGAAGGTTTTAATCTGAAATTCTATAGGAAATAGGACTTTCTTCCCATAAATAATTTCATAGGGTGTATGTCATGTTGTATTCCTCCATGTAGTCTAGTAGGACCATAAGGCTTCAGGAATCCTATATAACCAATCCTTCCTATGTAGATGTACAGTCTTGGTGAGAATTCCTTCGATCACCTTATTGGTAGACTCCACTTGACCACTTGCTTGTGGATGATATGGAGTGGGTTTTCTATGTTTGATCTTGTAATCCTCCATAAGCCTCTACACCAACTTGGATGTAAACTGAGATCCCTGATCTATCACAATTTCTCTTGGCACACCAAAATGAGTGAAAATATCCTCAAAGATAAAATTAAATACATATTTTTCATTAGCTAAGAAACTTCTTTAGCCTCTACCCATTTAGTGGCATAATCAGTACAAACTAGAATAAATTTCTTTTGATTAGATGGAGGATTTATTGGTCCAACAAAATCCAAGGCCCATTTTTCAAATGGTTCAATGAGTACCTGACGTTGTAAGGGAATTTCATCTGTAGGAACAAGTTTCCCCATTCTTTGACAACTGTCACACCTTTTGACATATTACGTGGCATCATTAAATTTGGATGGCCAATAATATCCTAAATGAAGGATTTTATAGGTAGCCCTTATCAACAAAGTGTCTACCACAAGGTTCATTATGACGTGCCTTGAGAATCTCAGGCATTTCATCTTATGGAACACACCTTCGGATGATGAGCTCTGGACCTGTTTTAAACAATTCATCATTAACCCATGAGTACAATGCACTTGTTTAAATAATGTTTCTTTTCTCTTTAGGAAACAAGTATGCAGGTAACTTTCCTGTAGCTAAATAATTAGCAATATCTACAAACCAAATAGATTTAGTAAATATTGCAAAGAGATACTCATCAGGAAAATTATCCTCTACTGGAGAATTATTTTTAACATTTTGAATTCTAGACAAGAAATCAACGACTGTGTTTTGTGTTCCAAGTCGATCTAGAATGGTGATATTGAATTCTTGCAGGAGTAATAACCATCTTGTGATTCTGCCATTAGTAATAGATTTATTCATTAAATATATAATTGCAAAATGATTTGTAGGAATAAAGGTTTCATAGCCGGTGATGTAATGTCTAAATTTGTTAATAGCATGAACAACAACTAGAAATTATTTTTCAGTTATAGTGTAATTTAACTTAGCAGGAGTCAACAAATTTTCTTTTATAATACATGGCATATGGGATTAAATATTTCGATCCTAATACAGCTCCGAGAGTTGTATCTAAAGCATCTGTTGAAATGTGAAAATGTAGTTTCCAATTTGGACCTCTTAAGATGGGTGCTTCAAAAATTTTTGTTTTTAAAGTTTCAAATGCCAATTGGCAATCATGATTGCAACTGAATTCACAATATTTCGTAAGAAATTTGAAGAGTGGGGATTTTATTTTAGTGAAATTTTCTATGAATATTCTATATTACCCTGTGAATCATAGAAAATTTCTAACATCCTTTTAACAACTTGGAACTGATAATTTGGAGATGACTTCAACCTTAGATGAGTCAACTTTAATTCCATCTCTTGAGATATGATGTCCTAAAACAATTCCTTCAGTAAACATCATAAAAAAAATTTCATGATTTAATGAAAGTTTTTCTTCTTTACATCTTTTAAGAACCTTTTCCAATTTTTCTATATCTTTTTCAAATGAATCCCATAAACTGTAAAATCATCCATATATACTTCCACAAAATCATGTATTAGATCAGAGAAAATTCCTAATACTTCCCTTTGGAATGTTGCAGGTTAATTTCAAGAACCAAAAGGAAGTACTTGGTAGGCATAGGTTCCCCATGGATGGGTGAATGTGGTTTTATCTTGGTCTTCGGGTGCTACCTGAATCTGATTATAACCACTAAAACCATCCAAGAATGAGAAATAATTCTTTCTTGCTAATGTATCTAATACTTGATCTATGAAAGGTAATGGAAAATAATATTTTAGAGTAGCTTTATTGAATTCTCAATAGTCAATGCATACCCTCCACTTACCATTCTTTTTAGCCACAATCACCAAGGGAGAAATCAACTGACTGTCCGGAATTGGATAGATGAAGTTTACATTCAAAAATTTTTGCAATTCTTCTTTCATAATTTCCCTAAGATTTGGGTTCATCCTTCTTTGAGGTTGTCTGGTAGGCTTAAAATGTTCCTCAGTTTAGATATGATATATACAATCCTTAGAACTAATTCCTTTCATGTCATTGTATTCCCATTCATATGAAGAAGAAAGTTGTTGTAATGATTTGATTAACTTTTCTTGCTGTAATTTTTCCAAGATTTTGTTTATGTTCAAAGATTATCCTGGAAAGATTTAAACCATAGAGTTACCAAATTCTTCCATAGAATATAGAGACATCTTCCTAGATGAAAAGTATTCAATATTACATTTTTCTTGAAAATTATCATGTTGATATTCTGAGGATAATTCAAATTTTTGTATTGAATTTAAGATCATGTTCATATTTTGAGGATGATTCAAAGTTCTCTATCAAATTTAAGATTTGACTATCTTCACTAATACAAGAAATAGTATAGAGAGGTTGTATATCATTGTCATAATCAATACATTTTTCATATTCTATTTATGTGATTGTTCTTGCTGGAGGATATAACGTGAATTTATTTGTTGAATTACCATTAGAGATATACATGTCAGAAGATCTACAATTAATGAAAGCATCAACTGTAGCCAACCAAGGTCTCCTAGGTTGTTCTTGGGGGCTACATAAAATCAACTAGATACTTCTAAGATTCTAGGGATACTGAAATATATCCTAATACACCATCTGGCTTGCTTACTGATCTGTCTGCTAGTTGGAATAATGTAGGTGTATACTGAAGGTTTTGAAGCTTGTGTTGTTCCATGTTTTTTTTTCTCATGATGTTTATGGTTGCTCCTAAATCAATCAATTTATTTGGAATTTCAATACCATTGATGTGCGATTTTACAAGTTGACTTCTTGGATCTAAATATTTTTGTATGGAAATTTTTCCCATCATAATGTCCGCAATTTTTCCTACTAACTAAATTATTTTTATTTCTTTTATTTTTCTCCCTGATTTCTTCATGATCAACTCTCTCATTGTTTTGGCTAGAATTAGAATCTCTTTAATGGCCTCTAGCAAAGGAATTTTGATACAAAAAAATTTCAATTCATCTAGGAAATCATAATTGGGAAACATTATTTGTTTTCCTACCCCTCTATCAACTTGTAATATTTTATGAAAAGGAGGGTTATAAATAGACACTGATGGTTGCTCTATGATAGGATTTGAGTTTATTGGTTTTTCTTGTTTTTCATTTTCAGAATTCTGGTTCTGTTGAAGAGATGTCCCTTCTTCATAACTTTTATTTTGTTGTAGAGAAATTTCTTCATCAAAATTATCTTGTTCTTGAATAAAAAAAAAGGATTTTTCCTTTCTAATATTCTACGAGATCTAAGTTGAACATCATTAAGATCTAGTGGAGTAATCATGTACGTTGGAAATTAAGATCTAGTGGATGAAGTTGGGGATCGTCCTGGTTGGATTTATGACCTTAAGACTTTAGGGAGTCTATGTCTGGTGAAATATGGAATATGAGTTTGAGATGGTGGTGTAGCACTATATGGTCTATGTGGGGTGAGTGGTGTTGTTGGAATCAAAATTCTGCCTCTAGCTATGAATCTGCTTCTCTAGGTATGTCATTTTTTAGATGTAAGAAACAAGGTTTCCTAATTACACTTCCTCGGAAATGACGCAAAAATGTTTAGTCAATTTAATGTCTTAAATTACTATCATAAATTATCAACCTAGGTTAGTAATTTGATGAAGTTTGGTGCACTATATATGCTTACTTAACCTTCTCTCTTACTTCGTTGTGTATTTTTTTATATTTTTTGAGGGTTTTATTTCTTTATGTCTAAAGGAGTTAATATTAAGGAATGAAAACTATGAAATTGATCAACTAAATCTAATGAAGTTTAATGTTGAAAACTAATTTTGAAAGAAGGAAGAAAATGAAATGTTCTTTAACTATTCTAGTTTTCATGAAAATGGATCAAACTTTAAATGGTTAGAATCTGATCTAGAAACAGAGAATTTATTCTAATGACTTTGATCTTATAGAATTAAAGATAATTCTATTCTATCTTAATCTAATTATACTCCATGGATTGAAAGCATAAATCCTATGATTAAGAATTGAAATGACAATGCTAATCTAAATGGAAATAAAATTCAAAGCAATGGAAAGGCAACTACCCTATGAACAAATACTCAAATATCATTCAATTTTGGAATAATGACAAAGTAATCTTCTTGATATGATTTAACAAGCATTTTATTATACATTTAATTAAAGATTTAATCTAAGAAAGAAATTAAAAAGCATGTAAAGGAGACTAAACTACTATATGACCAAATACTCAAATATCATTCAATTTTGGAAGAATGACAAAGTCATCTTCTTGATATGATTTAACAAGCATCTGACTACACATTTAAATTTAATCTAGGAAAGTAATTAACAAGCATGTAATAAAGGAAAGTCAACTACTATATGAACAAGTACTCAAATATCATTCAATTTCTGAAAATGGCAAAGCCATCTTCTTGAGATGATTTAGGAAGCATCTGATTATACATTTAATTGAGAATTTAACCTACGAAAGTGTTATAACAACATGTGAAAGAAAACTAAGATAATTGTACACTCCAGTGCTTCAAACACAATCCAATTTTGGAAAATAGAAGAACTAATTTCTTGAGATGCTTTGATAAGCATAATATTACAGAGTTATTCTAAAGCTAATTCTAAGAAAGCATTCATAAATTTAATATATGAAATAATTAGTAAATTAATCTAAGAATCAACTGCAAAGCAATGTAAATATAACTACGAATTGACAAAACATAGCTAATTAAATTAAAACTAAAAACAACTAATGAAACCTCCTTTCTGTGCAGGGGCTCTGTGCAACAAAATGAGTTGAAATCCTAGCAGACTATGCACGCATCAATAAGGGTCTAGAACAATCGAACATGTTCTTCGTATTATCAAAACATATTTTCAAGGCATACATAACATTCACAATAATTAAGATTGGTTTCCGGTTTCAAAATGACTGTTATTTAAAAAAATTTCAATATAACTGTGTTGAGGTATTTTCGCCTACAGATGGAAATTATCACTAAAACATAGAAGCAAAATCTAAGTAGCTAACTCTCGAATTTCTACGTCAGAGTAAATCAAGAGTCTTTTGTTCTCGGAGCACGTCCTTTGACCGAACTTTGACCACGAGAATATGCACCTTTTTCTTTCGAATTCAAACAAGTGGATATGATAGGATCCATGTGTGGATCATTCCAAAGATTCCCACGTGACTTAGTCCTTCATTCTCTCCTCAGAACCTGTCAAACCATTAAAGTAGTTTTGAAAACAACAATTAGCTGCAGAATAACATGTGTTTTGTAGCTAAGTTACAAAAATTCATTCAAATAACAAGAAACATGAAAATATAAAATAGAGGCCATTCAAATGCATTCTATGAGATGAAATATTTCATTTATCATGGATTAGAGTTATGGATTAATGAAAAGGCAGGGACAAGTGATGAAAAAGGATGTTAGAGAAAGAACAATTTTGAGTTTCAACCCTTGGCAGAGAGGGTGAGGTTATAGGCCCTAGCCTCGGGTCCCATTGCAACCCATATGACCATGAAAATAATGGTTAGGCATAGGATGTGGTTGGATAAACCCTAACCCTTGGCCTCTTTACTTCCATGAGACTGTTATTGGGAGCTATGGTGGTGGAGGCAGACAATTAGCCTCGACCACCAGCCACATTTCCCTACATGTGACCTTGCCTCGATGAATAATAAGTCGACATTGGCAAGGGTGGACTATTGGCCTAAGCCCCGGGCCTTATGGTGCCCATGTGGCCCTAGTGTCTCATTTACAAGGTTATTTTAAAATTAATGAAGCATAAAAATTCACCGATTGCAGCAAAAATTGTTTCCTCTTGAACTGTTTAAAGGGAAAAATTATCACATATTCAGGAGGTCTTGCCAAATTGGGGGACGAATACCAGAGCTAGTTTTAGAGATCCACAACTTGCTCATTTTTAAACCTTTTTTAGCTCAAAAAGAGCCTAGATAGGTGTTTTTGGGCATTCTAAATCCATTGGAATCCTTAGTTTACTAATTGGAGTATTTCTGGAAGAAACATTTTCAGGTTTGAGTCTTTTAGTGCTAGGGATAATCACTGGTTTGAATCATTGTTTAAGGTATTTTGACCATGGAGAGAACCTTATAGAGGTTTTCCTACCTTTGCATTTTATCTGAAACAACTGTGAATTCTATGGTGCATATCCTATTTACCTTTTGTCATTATGTGTTTTGAGGAAAGCTCTTTTTAGTACTTCAATGTAGAGTTTCTATACAAGTATTTCTCAATTTTCAGGTTGACTACAATGCCTTTAAGTGAGATCTCTTTTCATGTTGACTGTTTCATGACTGATTAAAGGTGGTCGTACTTCTATAGTAAGAATTTTTTGTAGGAGAAGGTCTCCTTGAAGGGAAAACAATCCACTCATTTGTAAACAAATTGGATGTACTCTTTTACCACTGAAATCTATGGAGCAATCCAGGAGGGGTGAACCCTGTCATTAAATTCTCTTCTATCTCTCTTTATGTCTTCCGTTAAGAGATTCATGTGATTATGTTTCTTGTTTAAATTTCATATGAAAACTAAATCATCATTCTTGAAGAGATCATAAAATTGTTTACAATAATACCCAATTTGTTTACTTCCAAAGGTGTTAGAGGACGATCAATTTTTAGGAAGGAGAAATTACCATCAAAAATCAGATCAATATGGGATCTACTAGTTTTCCATATTCCCCTCATGAGATTTACTCTTGGCATGGGTTGTTCTATACTCCTACAATTAACTATTTTTCCTCACCCAATTTATATCAGTATAGTGTTTTTGTATATACAGACAATGTTAACTATGTTTCTTTCCCTTCATAAGTATAACAAAGCCCTATGTATTTCACAAAAAATTGTACCTGGTTTTTCCTGTTAAATAAGTCTTACAATTATGTAAGTTTCCAACTAGGATTCATCCCCTTTTTTGGATTCCTTTAATTATACATTTCACTACATGACAAAATATTGATCTGTTATGCTAATGTTGTTTTCATCATTACATTCAAGGCTACAACAAGGGTTTTCTTAGTATAGAAATTATTAACAACATGTAAAGATGATGAATATATCAAGATAAGAGTGATAGACATTCCACTAAAAACCCTTCATCGTTATTTCGTATGTGGGTCTATGTAAAGGGATATCCATACAATTATTAAAGAGTGTGTTACACCATTTTTTGGTCATCTAAGCTATTATCATTAGATGGACCCAAGTACACCATGTAAGACCAATTTTACCCTAAGTAAAATTTCTTTCACTATGTGAAATAACTTAATAAAACACATTTATTAGGTTGTTTATGGTCTAAACAGGAAACCCCAAAGGGAAATATTAAAAAAATCTATATTTGTTTGATTTTCTTCATGGAATAATTAATTAAACAATAATTTAATTATTATTCCTAGTCATATTTAACCCAAAACAAGGAAATTAATTAGATAAATCCTTATTTATCTTATTATTTTCTAGGAATAATTATTTAAATAATATTCCTTGTTAAATATGACTAAATGATTTATAAATAATTAAATAAATCATTACTTATTTAATTAGCATTCAACCACTTCCTTAAAATAATAAATAAGTCATTTATTTATTTATTATTTACAAATAAAGGGATTTGACCCAAGTCAAATGCCTTTTCCCTCCAACAAATATAATAAAATATTCCATAAAAGGTGGATCTAGATTTGGTTAATACTATTTTAATCATACACCAAGATCTAGAATGACCCAATATTTTTTTATAAATAGAAGGGTTTTCTCATTCATTTGGGACCTTTTGTTGCCTATTAGATCACTCTAGATCTATACTCTTGGTCTGACTTTGAGCCATTATCATTGTCAAATTTTCCATTATTTCACTTTGTGAGCTCCCTTTGAGTTCTATGCTTGTTTGGGTTTTCTACACCAACAAGAGAGAGAAATGATAGATCCGAAGGGCTGAGGACTTTCAAGAACCCATCCCATTGAGGAGAATTGGAAACACCTTTCTTGCTTTCCTCCCAGGTGCCCTTAATATAAAAATTCTTTCAAAAATATTGTTCTTGTCTTGTCTGTTGGATGCATGGAGAAAAACCTTATTTTTACTGCTTAATGTCTTTTTATGCATAGATCTAGATTTTTGCAGCATTTGTCTTAATCAACTAACCGTAGATTTGAAGATATTGGTAGCCATATTTGATGTTATGGCTATTTTTTATGCGTAGCTAAAGGGGTCTTTTTTCATACACTTTGACAAAAGATTCATACTAACAATTGGAAACTCCACACGGGTTTTCAATTACGACCGCTTTCGTTTTTCATATTCCTGCATATCCAGCTACTTCAGACCCTAGGGTTTCTTTTTAGCTTTTTTTTTCTATTTTTATGTCATTTTTTACCTATAAAACCCTCAAACATTCAAATTTCTAACTTCCGTGTGTTTCTGGCCCTATTTCCCAGGTAACAGACATCAGCCGCAACTGAGATGACAACTTTTTCTGAAATCTGTCGCCGAGACACCCATAGCTACAGGTCACACTTTTTGGCATAGAACCTATGACCTCGACTGCAGGACGCACTTTTTAGCCCAAAATCTGCGACCTGGACAGAAAACAGGCCAGAACCTGCGACCTGTACTTTTTTCTGCAAATTTTCAACAATTTTTCTAGATTTGTCTGAAGCTTCTGTTAGGGTTTTCCAGCCTCTGTCTCAGCCCGTTTAGACTTGTTTCTGATCTGTTTTACTCAAATAAGTGGGAATCTAGCCCTTTAGGGCTTTAGTACCCTCCACTTTTTGTGGAAGAGTTTTAGCTGTTTCAGACGTCTGAATTTTCAAAGTTTCAGCCTTTTTCTTTTCAGATCTGATACCTCGCTTTCAGATCCCTTTTAGATCAGCTCTTCTCCCTTTCAAATCACCTTCTATAGTTTTTTTTGGGCTTGCCTCTAGGGTCACCTCCTTGTCCCTTCTACCTTTAGCTGATTTCCTCCTTTTTGCAGCAACCTTGCCTCTGCCTCTTTGTTGTTTTCTGCACCTCTTTCCAGTAGATTTATCCTTTAGATCCCTGTCCCTCCCAACCTTAGATATATTGGCCCCTTTTTAGTGTGTTTTGACTATATTTTTCCCTCTTTTAGACTAGTTTTGGGAGACCTGCCTTCTTGGGTTAGATCGATGCATTGGTAGCTATTAATTTTCTGTTATTTTAGCATTATATATTGTTCTTTGCAGATTTATTTTCAGTTACGAATCACACTTTTTCTTTTACTCTCAAAACGTCTGGGTTTAAAAATTAAAATTAACACATGCCACACACTGACCCTAAGTGAAGAAGAGCCTGGTTAACACCGCCAGGCAAAGACTTTAAAATCAATTGACACTGCACCTTTCTGCCCTTGTTTCGACTTTGTAATCACTTGATTCTGCACCTCCCTGCCTTTGTTGGTCATTATTCTTCCCTTTGTACCGTGATCATTGTTAGTATGAATTCTTTGTCGAAGCGTACGAAAAAGAACCACTTTAGCTACGCATAACTAATAGCCCTAACAACAATAATGGCTGCAAAACATCTTCAGATCTGCAATTAGTAGTTAAAGTGCTGCAACAAACAGATCTATAAATGGAAAGATATTAAGCAATGAAGTAAAGAGTTTGCTCCATGCATCCAACAGACAAGACAAGAACACGATTTTTGAATGAATTTTTATATTACAGGGCACCTGGGAGGAAACAAGAAGGTGTATCCAGGTCTCCTCAATGGGATGGGTTCTTTGTAGTCCTCAGCACTTCAGATCTAAGCTTTCTCTCTCTTGTAGATGTAGAAAAACCCAATGTAGAAGGTAGAGCTCGATGGGAGCAAAATGGCAGAAATGAGACCAAGTGTATAGATCCAGAGTGATCTAATATGCAACAAAAGGTGAAGAATGAAGGGGAAAACCCTCCTATTTATAACAAAATATTGGGTCATTCTAGATCTTGGTGCATGATTAAAATAATGTTAACCAAATCTAGATTCACCTCTATGGAATATTTTATTATTATTTGTTGGAGGGAAAGGGTGTTTGACTTGGGTCAAATCCCTTGATTAGTGAAAAATAAATAAATAAATGATTTATTAATCTTTTTAAGGAAGTGGTTGGGATATAATCAAATAAATAATGATTTAGTTGATTAATGGTGGTTGATTTGGTCATATTTAACAAGGAATATTATTTAAATAATTATTCCTAGAAAATAATAAGATAATTATGGGTTTATCTCATTAATTTCTTTGTTTTTGGGTTAAACATGACTGGGAATAATAATTAAATTATGATTTAATTAATTATTCCTTTTGGGGTTTCTTAATTAACATAGTGAAAGCAGTTTTACTTGGAGTAAAACTGGTCTTACATGGTGTACTTGGGTCCATCTAATGATGAAGAGTTAGATGACCAAAAAATGGTGTAACAGATTTCCCCCCAGCGTGCGAGTGTCAGGAGCAAATCGTATGACCGAAGTACGTTGTAAGAAAACAATCACTAGACAACAAAAGGGTATGTCAGAGAGAGAAATATGAGGTAGAAAGTGTGCTGAAGGACTAGACCCGGAGGAGACGAGACTCGCAGGTGCAACAAGTCTCTGTTATGAGAGGGTACCTGTGCTGAAGGCGGCGGGGGAGGCATACCTATGCCCGCCGTGACAAAGTACAAAAGAATAGTGTGTCCAGTGAACAAGGGACCGAACCATAGAGTACAGCTGGCATAATCAAGAGCCAGATAAAAATACAATGAAGAGTCTCACATACATGCTGTGCCTGGGATAACAGCCAGGACTAGTACAATATCATCTGAGTACATGAGATAAATACAACCCAAATGCCCCCTGTAAATGGGGAAGGGCTCACAAAATCTGACTGATATATGCAAATCATAGAGGTGCTGCAAGTGGCTAAGGCCGACATCATCAAAATCTGGAGCGGCATCAAAGGCTGCAATGAAGAGGTCATCCGGGCATGTGGGGGGCTACCTGCAGGGCCACCCCCTCATGAGGGCTGAGACATCTCACACACGCCGGGGAATCATCAAGAGCTGCTGCTGGGTCACTGGACTGTCCAGTATACGAATCTCGATCATGCTGAAAGGAGCTGGAGAAGCAATCAAGTCAAAGGGAGGTAAGAAATCCCCCTGCCTGATCCGAGGCACCGAACAAAAGTGGAAGCTGGAACCAAGGTACACCGCCCTCGAGACCTTGCTTCTGGAATAAGTGTGTTGAGGTCGACAGAAGGAGGCCCGCCTTAGGTGAGGCAATGAGAGATCCTCAACTAAGGCACGAGAGAAGAGCAATAGAGCGACGGACAGACTGACACTAATGATGATGGCGGAAATGGGAAGGGTGGAGTGGCGAATGGACGACTTCCCTTGTTAGAGCATAAAGGGCATGAATGACATGGCGGCGACTGACACAATATCAAAAGGGACAGGGGACAGTGGGGCTGAAGGTCATGAGATGCGACACAAGAGAGGAACCAAGCAAAAAGAATGGAGGGCTATAGTATGGTGTAAAAGGATGCAGGATAGACTCCATGAATGCAATGATGACTCAACTCGGATGCTCTAAGCAAGGGCGACTAGATAGTGCTGCCACACAATAAAGGCCCCAATGGGGGGTCATAGAAGCATGAATACAAGGTGGGTACTCATGACGAAAATCAACACGAACATGGACAAGTAAGGGGGCGATATGGTGCCCCAAGTACAAGTGTCGTAAGTGAGGAAATTCGATTTTAAGGAGTGGTGAAGTGATCCTTCGTGGAAAAATGTGTCCGGGTGAAGTATCAAATCACCAAAAACTAAGGAAAACCCATTTGAGAGCTTGGTGAGATCTATCCAGCGGTGCTGACGGTTCGTCGAACGGGGCTACGGTGTGGTCGCAACAGTCGAAAGAAGAAACAGGGGTTCTCTTTTAATGAGGCGGTTTTCCCTCCAAAATCATTCATTTGCTATTGTTGATGTGGTGAATGTGGAGAGGAGAGAAGGCCCTAAATCTTGCGGCGAACGTAGCGGACAAACCGACCGTTGGATTCGAGATCTGTCAGTTGGAGGCGAGAGGCCTAACCTTGCTCTTGCATTTTGATGGATTACATTTGCAGTTGAGGGCCCAAAACCCCCAGAAACAACCCCTCCTTCATCTCTATGGCCGGGTCGCACTTTTTTGGGGCAAAAAGTACGACCCAGGACGCAGGTATTAGGGCAACAAGTGCGACCTGGTCCAGAAAAGGGCAGAAAACTGCGACCTGGGAGATGAGGGGGGTTTGGTGCTGTTTGATGGCTGGGAGTTGGGTTGTGGTGTGTGGTTATGGTGTTCCCGATCTGTACCCTGACAAAAAGAATGTGGTTGTGCAGGTATGGCAGAGTTGCAGGTCAACTGGAGAGAGAGGGATCTGGGAACACTTCGGACAGAGATCCAGGTGGATCAGGGCGTTCGTCGTGTAGTGGCCAGATATAGGGGCATATGGTGCCCTCTCGGATGTGTGTAGGGGCAAGTGGTGCCCCCTAGAATGTATGGGGGGGCATATGGTGCCCCCAGTTTTTGGATTTTGTTTGTAACATGCTATGGGCATGTCGGATGTATGTGTATGGGGGGGGCGTATGGTGCCCCCCAGTTTTTGGAACATGCTATGGGCATGTCGTAAGTATATGTATGGGGGGGCGTATGATGCCCCCAGTGATGTATGTAGGGGTAGGGGGTCTGAAGTGATATGGGACTCTAGAGGGTCTTCTAAATGTGGAAGAATACGGGGTCTAGAGTCAACACGACCAGATACACTAGGAGAGTGGTGGAGAATGGCTTCTCTTGGTCTCTCAAATGTGGGTGCCCCCTTACCCAAACATTGGGTTTCGATGTAATGACCACGAGGTGGATGTGGTGTGAACGCATGGGTTCGATGTAAGGGGGAATAGATGAAGTCAGGGGTGGGAATTTCTTCCATAATGTTGTCATCGTGATAGAAGATGGGGTGACTGGTGGAAGAAGAACTACCTGACGTGGTGAAGTGGCCTGAATCATCATCATGAGAAGAGAGGTTCACATGCGTATCGTCACAATGGGTGACCGAAGAGTAAGTAGATACCGGATCTACCAATGTTGAGCCCAAGATGCCCGCTGAAGGAAGGTCGAGCGAAACAATAGGGGAGGATTCAGATGGAATGTTCCCCAATGGTCTCATGGATGATGACAGGTACAAAATGGTGACTGAGGGCTCCGTTGGCTTAAAAGCGGGAGGCGGAATGTGAATGTCCTCTGGTCCGATCGAAGCGGCCTTGAACTGGCGGTACAAGTCCAAGGAGGAACGGTACTCGTCAAGGCGGGGACAGAGGTGGGTGTAATGGCCGTGAAAATCGCACAAGGCACAAGGGTGGTTTGTGCGCAAGTGTTTGAGGTTTGGGAGGGAGTCGGGGATAGTGACATGTACTTCTGGGAGATCAGAGTCGGGGAATGTCTCGTTGACCAGAAGCTTGAGGTGGGGCAATTCCGGACACATGTGAGTGGCATGACCGACGACATCACACAAAGCGCATCGAATGGCGGGCTTTGGTGGTCGTGGGGGGGTAATGGATGTCGGGGGGGCCGGATCGTGAGGGGTTGCCCCCCTTCGGGCTTTGCCTGTCTTCCCGGGAGCCGTCACAACAGGAGAAGGGTCCTGTGGAGGTGCTGGGGGCACAGTGGCTATGGAGGAAGCGAGGGGGACCGGTTGAACCGGTGTCAAAGCCATGTAAGGTTTGGGGTGACCGGGGGGGGTGGCGGCTGGGGGGTCAAGGTACCAAACCGGAATACCCAAGGTCAAGTTAGGGAGAGAGAGGGTGGCCATGACGGGGACAGAATATACTCCGGGAGGGGGAGCCAAGAAGGGGATCTGTCCAGCAGGGTAGTGACCAGGAGGTACGGCTCCAAGATGGTTAAGGTCGGGGGGGACCGAGTCTGGAGGATAAAGAGGTTCGGGGATACCAGCTGTAGGGGGAGGGCCGGAAGGAGGAGGTCCGGCTGGCGGAGATGAATGGCTAGGAGCGGGTTGCGGGGGGCGGGGGGGAGGGTGCGGACTAGCCGAGGCAGGCCGTTTATGGGCAGCCTGAGACGATTGCATCATGCAAATATTTGACAAGCTGGGATCAGTAACAGGAGGGGGGGGAAGGTGAGGAAAAGTACCAAGCAGGGTGGAATCTTTATAAACGCCGGAATCGACGGTTTGCTTGTTGGCTACAGAAGAGATGGTCGTCTCGGAGGAGGATTGAGACGGCGGCTCATGATACGATAGCTGGTCAATGGTGACTATCTTCCCATTATGTGGAAAAGACATCTTGCGGAAGACCGCGGATGGGACAGCGGACATGGCATAGGTGTAGCTTCGCCCCAATAGAATGTTGTAGTCTAGAGGGGCGTCAATGACTTCGACATCAACGCAAACAGTCTTACCGGCGAGGGTGATGGGACAGTTACGAAACAGGCCAATAGGCTGGGAGGCATGACCATCCCACGCTCGAAGGGTGATCGTGGAAGGGGCCAACTCGGGGGATCCGAGTTGCTTCCAAACCGAAGCGGACATCACACAGGTGGATGCCCCCTCATCAATTATACACCGGGATACAGTGGCGTTCCAGATTTTGACTGGGATTTGGAAAGCAACGGAAGGAGGAAGAGGAGGGTGGTCCGATTGGGTGGCGTCGAAAACAATCATTTGGTCATCAGCAGGATCAACAGCGCCCACGGCAGATAGTAGAGCCTTCCTTTGAGAAGGGCACGACTGGAGGAGTTCCAGTGTGGAAATGGCAGCAGGGGATTGTGCCAAATCATCTACTATACTGTACGACTGAGCGGCTCGACCAGAAGCAGCATTTCGGCGTAATGGACCCTTTGGAATCTTTGGGTGGACCTCAACTTTGGGTTGAGGGATGTGTAAGGGGCCACTGGGTGTCGAAAGAGGCTCTGTAGAACCTGAAGATGGAGGCTCGGGAGCAGACTGAGCAGGAGGCTTGGGGTACTGGCGAGAACGAGTTTGAAGGTGAAGGTCGACAGAAGGGGACGAATCGGAGCGCATCATAAGGATCTGGTAGTCAGAGGAACCAGAAATGGACGATGGTGTGGCTGCATGGCTGTCGGGGGGTTGGGTAGCCACGAATCCCTGTTGAGGGAAAGGATCAGTGAACACAGCTGGCGGGGTAGTGGCCACATTAGGAGGAGCGTGAGGGGAGGCGTGTTGTCCGCGCAATGTGGCTTGAGACTCCCACATCTGTCGCATCTGGGGTAAGAGAGGACAATCGTGAGTGTAGTGGCCGTAATCACTGCAACACGAACAGGGCTTGTTTGTGCGAAGCGGCCTGTCCGGCCTGGGCGGGATGCCCTGAGGCTGGTTGCTAGTGTTAGGGTCCATACCAGAATTTGGTCCTCGGTTACCGGGGGCAGATGGGTTCTGGTTGCCTCTCCACCTTCTTTGAGAAGAAGGGGGAATAAACGCACCCTGCTGTGCAAATACTTGCCCTGGAGGGGGTTGTAAGGGCTGTTGCAGGTGGTGAGGAGGCAAGGGAGGCGGAAACGCATATGCTGGGGGAGCTGGCGCACCAGGCTGCGGATAAAAGTAAGGGTTGGGTTGGGCAGCATTGAGGTAAGCAGGAGGTTTGGCAAAAGGAGGAGGCATGCCGTATCCTGGATACATGTTGCCGGGAGGGGGCAGAGTGCTAGAGGTGCTGGCCCCTCCCTGAGGGAGGCCATGGCTCATAGGAGGGTGAGCAGAGGGATGGGAAAGAGATCCAACAATACCGTCGGCGGAATGAGATGCCCCCGGGGCGTTAGCGCCACCGGGCCTGGGGATGTCAGGGAGAACGGTATAAACATAACCAGATTGAGCGTAGATCAGGGCATATTTTAAAGCTATTTGGAGGGCGGCTTCTTCAGATTGAGGAAAGTGAGAGGCGACATCTTTGCCGATGGGAGATGGGAGGGTGCGAAGGAACCAGTCCATGTAAACCCGATCTTCCAAGGGAGGGGCTCGACATAAGCTCCGTCTTCGTCGCCATTCCTGAACATGGGCAGAAAGGCGTGTGGAAGAGGATTGCTTAAATGAAGTCAAGAGCTCCGTACCAGTGTCGTATCGGAGAGGGAGCTGGAAGTACGACAAGAAGGCTTGGGCAAGAGTCGCGAACGTGGTATGGGAGGAAGTGGCCTGTTCGACATACCATTTAGAAGCTTCGCCGGTAAGCGTGCGTTGGAACAAACGAAGACGGATGGAGTCATCGGTAATGGAGTTGGAGGAACACCACATGTGGAAAGACCGGACGTGATTGGTTGGGTCTTCGCCATTAAGGCCCTCAAGCTTAGGGATATCAGAGGGTAGCTTGGTGGGCATAGCGGGCCAGGTAGTATTATGGTGAATGGGGTCATTAATCAACTGATGGAAATCGGGGAGGCTGAGGCCTGCAATGTCCGGCAGCACAGGGGTGGCCGGAGTAGTGGTTGTGACGGTTCCGCTAGAAGTAGGGCCGGCATTGGGGCCGGGAGAACCGCTAGCATTAGGCCCTGATCCGGACATGGTGAAGGTAAAAGGGGGAGAACCGGAAGGAGAAGGGGGACCCGATGAATCAGGAGGGGAGTCGGAGTGCGGACTCGAAGGTGGACTGGCTCGACGACGACGGTGCGGAGCAGGTCGATCAACCGGAAACTGAGGATGAAGGCCAAGAAGTCTCCGGGAAAGGCGCCTTGGGGGCGCAATGATGACAGGAAGAAGGAAACCGACAAGGGCAGAAAGGGACAGAATCAAGAAGGTCAAGGGTAGATAAGGTGCAGTGAAAATTGATTTTAGAGTCTTTGCCAGGCGGTGTAAACCAGGCGCTTCTTCACTTAGGGTCAGTGTGTGGTGTGCGTTAATTTTAATTTTTAAACCCTTTCCGTTGTTGAGAGCAAAAAAGTGTGCAACGTAACTGAAAATAAACCTACAGAGAACAGAATAAAAATGCTGAAATAACAGAAAAATAACAGCTACATATGCATCTATCAAACCCAAGAAAGTGGGTCTCTCAAAACTATGCTGAAAAGAAAGGGAGAAACTATGGAAACACACACAAAGGAAGATCAACAGATCTAGGGTCAAAGGGGATAGAGATCCGGAGGATAAAGCTGCAGATAAGGGGTGCAGATCACAGCCAAGAGACAGAGGCAAGGTGGCTGGAAAAAGGGAAATCAGCAAAAAACCGGGGGGGGGCAAGGCAGAGGCCTTTAGAGGAGGTCCAAACAAAACGACAAGAGGTGATTTGAAAGGAAAAAAGGCTGATTTCGATGGATCTGGAAGTGAGGTCACAGATCTGGAAAAAGAAAGGGCTGAAGCTCTGAAACCGACGGCTGAAACAGCTGAAACTCTTCCACAAAAAAGTGGAGGGTACTAAAGCCCTAAGGGGCTGGGTTCCCACTTAGATGAGTAAAAACAGATCAGATCTTGGTCAAGGCGGGGAGTGGGAACGGAAATTTGGAAAACCTGCAACAAAAGTGGCGAACCCCGAGAAGAAAAATTACGGAAAAATGCGGAAAAAGCAGGGTCGCGGGGTTCCGGCGATTTTGGTTAAAATTCGCGGAGTTCGAGCAAAAAAGTGCGGGGTGGTGGGGACACACACGACCAAAGGTCTGAACCCCGGGTCCGTTTGTTTTTTGAGGCGGCGATTTTACGAAAAATTGCCAGTGCAGTGCGAGCTGGTGTCGCTTACTGTAGCAAACAAAAGGCCTAGAAAACACGGAAGTTAGAAATTTTCGAGTTTTTAGGGTTTTATGTGAGAAAAATGACATGAAAAGAGAAAAACTAAGCAGCTAAAAAAGAAGCCCTAGGGCCTGAAGTAGCTGGATATGCAGGAATATGAAAAACGACAGCGGTCGTAATTTAAAACCCGTGTGGTGTCGCCATTTGTTAGTATGAATTCTTTGTCGAAGCGTACGAAAAAGAACCACTTTAGCTACGCATAACTAATAGCCCTAACAACAATAATGGCTGCAAAACATCTTCGGATCTGCAATTAGTAGTTAAAGTGCTGCAACAAACAGATCTATAAATGGAAAGACATTAAGCAGTAAAGTAAAGAGTTTGCTCCATGCATCCAACAGACAAGACAAGAACATGATTTTTGAATGAATTTTTATATTACAGGGCACCTGGGAGGAAACAAGAAGGTGTATCCGGATCTCCTCAATGGGATGGGTTCTTTGTAGTCCTCAGCACTTCAGATCTAAGCTTTCTCTCTCTTGTAGATGTAGAAAACCCAATGTAGAAGGTAGAGCTCAATGGGAGCAAAATGGCAGAAATGAGACCAAGTGTATAGATCCAGAGTGATCTAATATGCAACAAAAGGTGAAGAATGAAGGGGAAAACCCTCTTATTTATAACAAAATATTGGGTCATTCTAGATCTTGGTGCATGATTAAAATAATGTTAACCAAATCTAGATCCACCTCTATGGAATATTTTATTATTATTTGTTGGAGGAAAAGGGTGTTTGACTTGGGTCAAATCCCTTGATTAGTGAAAAATAAATAAATAAATGATTTATTTATCTTTTTAAGGAAGTGGTTGGGATATAATCAAATAAATAATGGTTTAGTTGATTAATGGTGGTTGATTTGGTCATATTTAACAAGGAATATTATTTAAATAATTATTCCTAGAAAATAATAAGATAACTATGGGTTTATCTCATTAATTTCTTTGTTTTTGGGTTAAACATGACTGGGAATAATAATTAAATTATGATTTAATTAATTATTCCTTTTGGGGTTTCCTAATTAACATAGTGAAAGAAGTTTTACTTGGGGTAAAACTGGTCTTACATGGTGTACTTGGGTCCATCTAATGATGAAGAGTTAGATGACCAAAAAATGGTGTAACAATCATTGCGCCCAAGGTGTATATCCCGAAGAATTCTTGGCCTTCACCCTCAGTTTCTGATTGATCAACTTGCTCCTTCCCACCGTCATCGAGTTAGTCCTCCCCCGAGTCTGCACTCTGACTCCTCTTCTGATTCTTTGGGTTCTCCCCCTACTTCGAGTTCTCCCCCTGTCACCTTCACTATGTTTGGTCCAAGGTCTAATGCTAACAGTAATAGAGCTCTTTCTCATCCTTACGCTCAACCTTCTATGGGCTATGGTCTCCTTCCGAGAGGGGCTAGCACGTCCAGCACTTTTACCCCTCCAAGTAGCATGTATCCAGGATACAGCATGCCTCATCCTTTTGCCAAACCTCATGCTTACCTCATTATTTCCCAACCTAACCATTATTCTTATCCACGGCCTGGTGCCTCAGCTCCTCCAGCATTTGCACCTTCGCCTCCCTTGCCTTCTCAACCCCAACAACAGCAACTACCACCCCCTTCGGGGCAAGTATTTGCACAACAGGGCACGACTAATCCTCCTTCTTCTCAAAGGAAAAGGAAAGGAAATAAAAACCAATCTGCCCCTAGTACTTGTGGACCTAATCCTCAAAGTATTGCCTCTAACACTGCCAACCAGCAACAGGGCACTCAGCCCAAGCTGGACAAGCCTATTTGTACAAATAAGCCTTGTTCGTGTTGTGGTGTTTCCAGTCATTTCACTCACGATTGTCCCCTTTTACCACAGATGCGGTAGATGTGGGAGTCTCAAGCCACATTGCGCAGAAAACATACCTCCCCTACCCCCATTGTGGCCATTACTCAACCAGCTATGTTTACCGATCCTTTCCCTCAACAAGGATTCATGGCTACCCAACCAGCTCATGGACCGATAGCCCCCCAACCTTCCCTGTCTGTTTCCTCCGATTACCAGCTCCTCATGATGAACTCTGATACACCTTTACCCGTTGACCTTAACCTTCAAACTCGGTCTTGTCAGTACCCTAAGCCTCCCGCTCTGTTTTTCCTCGAGTCACCTTCTTCAGGTTCAACAGAGCCTCTTTCGACATCTAATGGTCCCTTGCATATCCCTCAGCCCAAATTTGAGGTTCATACCAAGATTCCTAAGGGACCATTACGCTAAAATGCTACTTCTGGTCGAGCTGCTCATTCGTATAGCATAGTAGACGATTTGGCGCATTCTCCTGCTGCCATTTCAACACTAGAACTCCTCCAGTCATGTCCTTCTCAAAAGAAGACTCTACTATCTGCCATGGGTGCTGTAGATCCTGCTGATGACCAATTGATTTTTTTCGACGCCCATCAATCAGAACATCCTCCCCTTCCTTCTTCCATACCTTTCCAAATCCGAGTCAAAATCCATAATGCTCACGTTTCTCGATGTATTATTGATGAGGGGGCATCCACCTGTGTGATGTCTACTTCAGTTTGGAAACAACTCAGATCTCCTGAGTTGGCCCCTTCGACAATCACCCTTCGTGCGTGGGATGGCCATGCCTCCTATCCCATTGGCCTATTTCGTAATTGTCCTATCACTCTTGTGGGCAAGACTGTTTGCATTAACGTTGAAGTCATCGAAGCCACTCTTGATTATAACATTCTTTTGGGGTGTAGCTACACCTATGCCATGTCTACTGTCCCATTTGCGGTCCACCGTAAGATTTTTTTCCCTCATAATGGAAAGATAGTCACCATTGACAAGTTGACATATCATGAGCCAAAATCTCAGACCTTCCCTGAGTCGACCATCTCTTCTGTAGCCAATCAATAAACCGTTGATTCTTTGACCAGTGTCTCCCTCGGCATCTACAAAGACTCCTCCTTGCTTGGAACCTTCCCTGGTCTTCCTCCTCCTCCTATCTATGATCCTAGCTTGGCGAATGTTTGCATGATGCAATCGTCTCGCGCTGACCTTAAGCGACCCGCTTCAGCTAGTCAACAACCTCAACCTTGCCCATCGCAACCTGCTCCTAGCCCTTCGCCTCACCCAGCCAGATCTCTTCCTTCTGGAACTTCTCATACAACTGGTACCCATGAGCCTCTTTACCCTCCTGGAATGGTTGCTCCAAGCCTTAGCCATTTAGGAGCTGTCCCACTTGGCCATTACCCCTCTGGTAAGATATCGTTCCTAGCTCCTCCACCCAAAGTGTACACGGTACATGTCATGGCCACCCTCTCTCTTCCTAACCTGACCCTTGGGATTCTCGTCAAGTACCTTGATCCTCCAACTGCAACCCTGCTTGGTCAACCCAAACCTTACCTTGCTTTGACACCGGTTCAACTGGTTCCCCTCGCTTCTTCTGTTTCTATAGTGCCACTAGCACCTCAATAAGACCCTTCTCCTATTGTGACAGCTCCAGGAAATAAAGGAAAAGCTCGCAAAGGGTCATCCATAGACAAGGCCACCCCAACTGACCCTGCCCCCCCTCCACCCACAAAGCCTTGCGCCTTGTGTGATGTCATCGTTCATGCCACCCATACTTGTCCCGAGTTGCCCCGTATTAAACCCATGGTTAAAGTCGCGTTCCTTGAAACCTCTATTTCTTCCTCGACCACAACCAAGAACCCAACAACTATTCACACCAACAAACCCTGTGCTCTATGTGGAGTCCATGGCCATTATTCCCACCATTGTCCCCATCTGACACATTACCCTGCCTCTTTAGAGGTAGTTCAAGAGTACGAGATTGAACAAAATCAATCTGCCTCTCCCATACTTGTGCAGTATGCTTCAGGTCAACTTGAGGATTTACCCACTCCCATTCACATTCCCCCTCCTAATGTCAAAATGACAGAGCCTGCTGCCACCATTTGCTACCTATCATCATCCATGACACCCTCGGTGGAAGTCCCCTTGGAAACTTCCCCTAATGTTTCGCTTGACCTCCTTTCAGTGATCACCCTGGGCTCAACATTGGTAGATCCTTTATCTTCTTACTCTTCTGTCACCCCTTGTGACGATGTGCATGTGACCCTCTCTTCTCATGATGATGAGTCAGGTAGCTTCACCACGTCTAGTGGTCTTTCTTCCACCAGTCACCCCATCTTTTATCACGATGATGACCTTATCGAAGGAATCACTACCCCTGACTTTATCTATTCCCCCTTACATCAAACCCATGTGTTTGAACCACATACACCTTGTGGCCATTACATCGACACCCAATGTTTGGGTAAAGGGGCACCCATATTTGAGAGACTAAGAGAAGAAATTCTCCACAACTCTCCTAGTGTATCTAGTCGTGTCGACTCTAGTACCATTATTATTCCCCATTTAGTAGAACCTCTAGAGTCCCATATCACCTTAGATCACTCTAGGGATGATACCCCTTATGTTCCTTCATCTTACATCAACAACCCAATTTCTTAGACATTGTTGTTGACCAACCTATAGCTTTTTTAAGAGAGCATCAGTTCATTATCTCCAAATCGTCTTTTTGGGATAGTGACACTAGGTATGCCAACCTAGAAACTTAAAGTCCATTTGATTCATATATGCAGTACTAAAAGAGATTGGTAATCCTCCATTTCCTTTCTCAAGCTAGATAACCATAACGAAAACAAATGGCGTACCACATCACTAAAATGTGTTTAGATTGCCATTTTCCTAAATACATTTTGGCATGACCACAACATGCTTGGGGGCACCTAGGCTCCTCAACCTTACAAATCCCAGATTTCATCCAAAAACAACACTAAAACCCCCTTTCTCTGATAGGTCACACTTTTCAGGTCATTTCCTAGGACAGGTCGCAGTTTTCTGCCCAGTACCTGCTACCCAGGTCGCAGAACAGACCCCATAGTGTGACCTAGCCTGTTCATGAGCTCTGGGTACCTATTAGTTGTTAGTATCTTGATACTTCACCAAGACACATTTTCTCCACGAAGGGTCTATTCACCTCTCCAAATCGGATTTCCTCACTTACAACACTTGTATTTGGGGCACCACTTTGCCTCCATACTTGTCCTTGTTCGTGTTGATTTTCGATATGAGCTACCCTCTTGTACTCATGTTTTTATGGTCCCCCATTGGACCTTTACTGTGTGGCAGCACCATCGATTTTCCCTTGTTTAGAGCATCCGAGTTGAGTCATCATTGCATTCATGGAGTCTATCCCGAGTCCCTTTGTATCCCACTATAGTCCCCCATCTTTCATTGCTTGGTCCCTCTCTCATGTCGCACATTATAGCCTTCAGTCCCACTGTCCCCTATCCCTCATGATATCATGTCAGTCATTGTCAATTCATCCATGCCCTTTATGCTTTAGCAAGGGAAGTCGTCCATCCGCTACTCAGTATCCCCCACTTCATCATCATCATTAGCGTCAGTCTGTCAGTCACTCTACTATTTTCTCTCATGCCTCAGTTGAGGATTACTTATTGCCTCACCTATGGCATACCTCCTTTTGTCGACATCAGCTCATTCATTCCAAAAGACAGGTCTAGAGGGAAGTGTACCTTAGTTCCATCTTCCACTCTTGTTTGGCACCTCGTATTAGGAAAAGGGACTACTTATTTCCCTTTGACTTCGTTTTTTCTCACCTTCAGCTCCTTTCAGCATGATCGAGATCCGTATACTTAATGGTCCAGTGATGCAGTAGTTATTCTCCATGTTCCCAGGCATGTGTGAGATGTCTCAACCCTCATGAGGGGGTGGCCCTGCAGGTAGCCCCCCACATGCCCGGATGACCTCTTCCTCGCAGCCTTCAATATAGCTCTATACATTTGATGATGTCAGCCTTAGCCGCTTGTAGCACCTCTTTGATTTGCATGTATCAGTCAGATTTTGAGAGCCCTTCCCCGCTGATAGGGGGCATTTGGGTTGTATTTGTATCTCATGTACTCAGATATTATTGTATAAGTCCTGGTTGTTATCCTAGGCACAACATGTATGTGGGATTTGTTATTCTATTTTTTATCTAGCTCATGTTTATGCCAGCATGTACTTTATAGTTCGGTCCCTTGTTTACTACATGCACTATTCTTTTGTACTTTGTCTCAGCGGGCATAGGTATGGCTCCCCCGCTGCCTCTAGCACAGGTACCCTCTCATAAAAAAAGACTTGTTGCACTTGTAAGTCTCATCTCCTTAGGGTCTATTTCTTTAGCACATTAGACTACGTTACATTTCTCTCTCTGACTTCCCTTTTGATGTCTAGTGATTGAGTTCTTACAACATACTTCGGTCATACGATTTGCTCCTAACACTCGCATGCTGGGGGGGAATCTGTTACACCATTTTTTGGTCATCTAACTTATTATCATTAGATGGACCCAAGTACACCATGTAAGACCAATTTTACCCTAAGTAAAATTGCTTTCACTATGTGAAATAACTTAATAAAACACATTTATTAGGTTGGTTATGGTCTAAACAAGAAATCCCAAAGGGAAATATTAAACAAATCTATATTTGTTTGATTTTCCTCATGGAATAATTAATTAAACAATAATTTGATTATTATTCCTCGTCATATTTAACCCAAAACAAGGAAATTAATTATATAAATCCTTATTTATCTTATTATTTTCTAGGAATAATTATTTAAATCTTATTTGAATAATATTACTTGTTAAATATGACTAAATCATTTATAAATAATTAAATAAATCATTATTTATTTAATTATCATTCAACCACTTCCTTAAAATAATAAATAAGTCATTTATTTATTTATTATTTACAAATAAAGGGATTTGACCCAAGTCAAATGCCTTTTCCCTCCAACAAATATAATAAAATATTCCATAAAAGGTGGATCTAGATTTGGTTAATATTATTTTAATCGTACACCAAGATCTAGAATGACCCAATATTTTGTTATAAATAGAAGGGTTTTCTTATTCATTTGGGACCTTTTGTTGCCTATTAGATCACTCTAAATCTATGCTCTTGGTCTGACTTTGAGCCATTATCATTGTCAAATTTTCCATTATTTCACTTTGTGAGCTCCCTTTGAGTTCTATGCTTGTCTGGGTTTTCTACACCAACAAGAGAGAGAAATGCTAGATCTGAAGCACTAAGGACTTTCAAGAACCCATCCCATTGAAGAGAATTGGAAACACCTTTCTTGTTTTCCTCCCAGGTGCCCTTAATATAAAAATTCTTTCAAAAATATTGTTCTTGTCTTGTCTATTGGATGCATGGAGCAAAACCTTATTTTTACTGCTTAATGTCTTTTTATGCATAGATCTGGATTTTTGCAGCATTTGTCTTAATCAACTAACCACAGATCTGAAGATATTGGCAGCCATATTTGATGTTAGGGCTATTTTTTATGCGTAGCTAAAGTGGTCTTTTTTCGTACACTTCGACAAAAGATTCATAATAACATAGTGTACATAATTTTTGTTTCATCACCCTTTTCCTTGGCAATATTTTTTTCCTTTTTAATGGTCTATTATGGCCCTAGTGTCCCTCTCTTCATTCAAATATTTTAGCTAAAGATACCTACTTTTGGGTTGCTTATATGTGTAGACTAAGTAATTACCTCTCAGATTCTTATTTGAAACAACTTGTTTTTAGCCCTAAAGGTGCTTGATTCTCTGTAATTTAAAAAAAAAATCTACAATTATATGAGTTTCGATACTTGCTTTGGTTCCAGCTTACCAACTATGTACCGTAACAATGAGTTTTTTTCTTCTTTTTATATATTCCTCCCTCCTCGGGTATTTATCTTTAATGATTACATTTGAAATTGTATCAATAAATTGATTTAACTATACTAATATGCTAATCTCTTTATAATTTGTTCTCTTAAGTCGGACTCATGTACTTCGTCTTCATTAAATTTTTGAAAAACAATGATCTCTTCTTAGCAGTAATGATTGTAATTTTCAGATTACTTGTATCCCTCTTATAGGGTACATTATCTACTAGCCTTACTAGGAATTTCTTTACGACTCGTTCTTCCATTTTTCAATTCTTTTATTTATTCCCACAATTAATTTCTAAGAGGTGACACTTCATCTCCTATGTGCACTTAGGTATGCTTGCTTTCCTTAGTAGTTCTATGAGATGTTACTTCTTCTACTATATTCTTTACCTCTTAATCTTGTGCAACTTTCAACTCTATATTGGCCCCTAGGTCTTAGAGTTGAACCTATAGCTCCGATACCACCTGTAGCATCCCCCCCTCCAAAAGGTAAAATACCATAGTAACTTGCAAAGATAATCACTTTTTTTTAACTCCATATTTGCAAGTCTCTTATTATATATTTATATAGTATATTTTTTCCAATTGTCACAATGAATCAATATAGTTTTATGTCATCCCACCATGTGATTTTTTCTCCTTATAGCATGAGGTGTAAGAAATTTACAATGTCCTAAAAAAATTTTAGACCATGCACATAACCTGTATATATGGTTACTATTTTTGCATCATATCTAGATAAGGTTCTTTGGAAAAGACATAAAGTATTAATCCATGACCCACATAAAGGATTTTATTTTTTATTTCTATAATCTTATACTATTAATTCATCATCTCTTTGTTTATATGCCAAAAGTGCTACCATATTCCATGGTGTTTATTATTATTTGTAACATTTAGAACTATAATATCAAGCCTTCATGAATTTCCTTCCTATTGTTTCTTCACCTGTATAGGTTTATGTTAATGTCCTTCCCTGTATAAACAAAATACATTGTAATAGTTAAGTTTCCTTTACCTTAACATATGTGTGTGTGTGTGTGTGTGTGTGTTTTCGAGCTTATTCACTTTATCACGTATTAAAGTGTTATGGCTATAATATTCTTATTCAATGAACCAATTGTATGGGAACTATATAATGTGGTGGAGCATAAGGCTTACGGTCTAAATATAGTGTCGTAACATCCAAAGTTGATTATACATTTTAAATTATTTTCTGAACTCGAGCATTACAACATAGGTGCTACATCTGTGTGTGTGTATTTTCTAAAGTATTACATGCTAAGTGAGGTATATTATTTGTTCTTGAAGAAAATCGTATGTTATGGTTTTATCTTCCTTTAAATAAAACTTTTCTCTTAATCTTCCACATGTCAACATGATTTTTGTAACTCGTAATTACACTTCATCTATTTGTTCAACATATCAATTGTTAATGTTGGGTACTGTGCATATAATTTAAACTAGACTACCACTGATGTGGATTTATACATTTCATAAGATCTAACAATACATGATGCTTTTGGGAAAGGAATGCTCTAGGTTGATTAGCGATGTGGTTAGGGTAACTGCCCCGCCCACCCCACCTGCCTACTCTGTCTCATTTTCACATGCATACATAGCAGCTTGAAGCTCTTCTCCAAGAACTCAAACCTTAAGGTACTCATTATATTTTTTATGTTGAGAAATGTAGGGTAGCTAGATTATGTCTTTTCTCTTACTTTGATAACTTCTTGTAATGTATTTTTACTTAACCTAATTAGATTCTTCTGTCACTTGATTATAATTAGTGGTATTATCATCAAATATCTAATAGAAAATAATGAAAAATGAGATAAGAGGAAAAAAATATATAGGCCATCAGTGAGGGCCAAAACCTCTCCACTTGAGAGGAAAACCCATAAGAACTCTTCACTTCTTATATAATTTCAAATGACGAATTCCAAAACCTATGACCCTTGACCCAAAACCCCTCCAAGGGAAATTCAAATCACTCCTTTGGTCAATGATTCCTCCAAAAATTCAACGATGGTAAAAATTGTTGCAACACTTCATATCTTCTTTTCTTGAAGATTTAGAATTATTTCAGAAGTATTTAATTTTATGTGTGCCTGAAATTTCTCCTATTTCACACATGTGGACATTTTGGGGTATATTTTAGAACCTTCTCTTCTTCGCTTGGATAGGATCTTCCTTCTTGCAAACTCAGCTTGAAAATGGAGTCTTCTTGGAACCCATAACTCATCTTCTTTTGCAACTCTTCCATACTGCAACAAAAGTGATGCCCTAGATCTCATGCATGTGAGGAGACTCAACAAAAAATAGATCATAAATACTTTGATTTATTTCTTCCTTTATATATCCTTCTCTTGGCTCTTCTTTAGGTCTTGTTCTTTCTCTTTATGGAACTTATTCTTATTTTCTTGCATCCTCTTTGAAAATGAGGTCGAGTCCTTTATATAGGCTTCTTGTGATATGTTGTAGGTTGACTTGTCGCTGTCCCTAGGCCAACTTTTCATTTGATAAGGCTGACTTGTTGTTTGCATATTTGACAAGGTTTTGGAGGGTCTCTGATTATGTTTGACTCAAATAAATTTTCTTTATAGTATGTAACATGCCCATAAGGGTCCTCCATACATGACAATGCCGCAATTGACTTGTCTACTCATTGAAAAGCCCTTGAAGCACTCAAAGGGTGCTTGACCTAAAATAAATTTCCCTTGAGCATGAAACCCATGCGACGAGAATAAAAATAATAATTTAATTTTCTCTTTGCATCAAATACATAAAATTATGATTACATATGTCATAATGAAGATCGAACCTAGTTACATATTTCAACACTCCCTCTTCACTATGTGGGTATTCATAACCAATACACGGTACTTGGACATTCTCAAATTGATAAATTGTCATAAGAAGAGTTGAATTGGTAAGCCATATCATAAGCAACTTTTTTAGCTTATGCTAGAGCATCTTATCATACCAACCAACATTGTTACAAAGAAATTCCTTCACTAACATCTCTATCTCTCCACAAGATCATATCGCAATGATGACGAGACCAATTAATTATAGATACCATAATCATTGTATATCAATGAACATACCCCACTCATGTTTTCATATGTTATGTCCTTTTATGACAATTCTTATCTTATAATAACAAATTCTCAAGGAATTTCCTCTTCAACTACTCTTATCTTGGATGCCCTACCTCATCCTCAAAGAGTATCAGAGTCAGTCTCAAATTCTTACCCAGTCCTCCATTCATTATTCGTATGAATAAAAGAATGACATGTATATCTTTCCCTCTCAACTAGGGAATATATATTCATTCCTATAAAGGAGTATACCCAAGTGCCCTCTTATCCATGAACCTGTGCAAGCTCCTTCTTAACTAGGGACTTGATTCCAAGCTCCCTCTTAAATAGGTAATTATTTCCAACAACATCTCTTGGCTATTTGGTTGATATCATGGTACCTTCAACTGCTTTTATAGCTCTTCCTTTCGATGTCATGAATTTTATCTTCATCATTATGGAGACTTCATATTCTAGGTTTTTCTTCATATGGCATCGACCATCCATCACTTTCCTTCACCAACCATATCATTCATGTCATCCTTCTCGTCATCAAAAAGTGATCTTCTAGTCCACGCCTCACTTTTATTCATCAATATACCTTTTTCAAGCAATGTTACTTTCAATATATTCCATCCATTCTCAGTTGTAGGTGGCATCTACAACTCTCTTTCGATAACCCTATTTCAACCCAACCAGATGTAGTTCAAAAAAATCTAAATGAACATAAAATTAAAGTTACCTTTTATGATGCCCTTTCATCATGATATCTATTTTCTTGTAACATCAACATCATGGACGTTCATAAACACATATTGAATACATTCAATGTCAAGGGTATCCTTCCTTTATAGACTTTATCAAAGTCTTCATACCTTCTACATGGATATGTCGTAGCCAATTCTCTTAGTCATTGGATGTTGATCACTTATCTTATCTTATGTGACCATAGTTGCGTTTATCATGAAATCCTCTTCCTTTATTCACATATATTTCCCAGGAACTTTTAGTTTCTTCATGTTTGTCAAGCACATATTCCATACAAGGGCATATTATGTTGATTTCATTTTGTAAATATGTGAACTAGTTCAAAACATATGCCTTCATGCACCTTTTCCAAAGGAATAAATCCTTATTCTTCAATCATGCTAATGAGTTAGAGCATTTACCCATGCTATCCATGACTATATGATGACGTGACTTAATTTATCAAACATATACATACCCATTTAATATTTGTGGTCATCTAGACTTCCTTCGGAAACTTCCTTTCCTTGCTTGAAAGTTCTTCGACCATGCTGCACTCCTCTTTCACCCAACCATCATCCTTCTAAACAATGGATCCCACACAAGGTGGAATAATCAATGAGACACTTTCTTCTTCCAAATAGAGGTGAACCTTCTAATGAAGATTGCAATGGAGGATCTTGATTATCCTCATCTTGCAAATGGTCCTTCCTAATGATGATGCATGATGAATTATTTCTACCTTATATCATGTTAGGTGAATTTCTTCATACATACTACTTATGATTTTATTGAGGTTATAAAGAGCTACTTCCTTTCTATGTACTCTTTTACTTCATCTATCCTTTCAATATTCTGTAAAGATGTCATCAGCGCTTACTTAAATTGTATACTTATAATATGATGCCATCTCCTAATATGATGCATCCTTACAAGGATTTTCATCTAATAATAATATTTAACCATAGTAGAGGTATTTTCACTTCATACTTCTCATTTCCATATATCTCAAAGACCTCAATAGTGAACATATATCACTTATTTATTAGATTTCTTCTGATGTTGTTCTTCTACTTCATCGGTGATATGGGCTTCAATTCTCTCCTTCATTTTATTATTGTACTTATTTTTTCAGTAAATCTCTCTTTAAATTCCCATATGCCTAACTTTCCTAGCATTGGATATTTGACATATCAATCTTCTTCTTTTTCTAAGGTCCCAACTTCCCAAACTTTCCTTTTCTTCTATACATGACAACAAATGCTTGAACTTGTTCGCTTGCTCCAACATCACTCTTTGATTTTAGTGTTGTTTTTTTAATCTTATACAATGACTAGAGTTCATTGAATAGGGTGTCTTTCTTCTTTTCATATATTCTTGATACAAATTTTGCCCATTCATCAAGTAGTGCAATCGACACCATAGTGTTCATCCCTTTGTCGGACATTATTTCCCCCAAATCTTGCAGTTGGTAGCATACTTGTGACACCCTCATAGGATATGAGGATATCCCTCCTTCACTTGATACCTTCTTCTTATATAGTATAGTTCTCAAAGATATTACTTCTCTTACATTACTTATGAAGAACAATTCTACCACCTTATCATAGATGTATTTTGATTTCACCGATTTTACTATATATGGGATGAGAGAATCGTTGATTGATTCTATAAGGATTATTTGAGCCCTTATCTCCCCATTCATATACTTCACTATAGCTTAGATTATTCTTTTGGTGGTTTGAGGGTTGAACCCTTAACATGTCCAATCACATACTTTTCTATGAGGATCAAATCTATCATCTTCTTCCATGCATGTAAATTTAATCAACCAACCAATTTATTTCTTTCCTTACATAATGAAGCCATTTTGATATTAGATTCAGTCATAGATATACTAAGAATAATTTATTGTTTCATTTTTTAAAATAATAATAATATCAAAATTTCTCATCACATTCCTTTCATTTTTCTTCTAATTAGCAGTTAAATAAATAAACTTGGTATCATAGTAAATTATCAGGTGTATTACAGGGATAATTGTATACCGTGCAAGTATGTGTGGGAAGAGAAATTAGAGGCATGGGAAAGGTATAGAATCATAATAATTCTTTAAATTTTGTAAAATTCATCTCAAGAATAGGCTACAATTCTACCAGAGAAAAAGCTATGATGGTCCAAGTAAAGACATGAACATTAGCATGTTAATAGGTAACCCAACAAGAAGAAGCTAAAAGGAGAAAGAGGAAAAGTTGAAACAAAAGAAAGGAGGTACCTCAAATAACATATGAAGGTGAAAAAGTAGCATGAGAACTTGTACAACAAAAATATGAGGAAGGAGAAATTAGGAGAGAAAGGGATTCGAGAATGAAGGATGAAAAAGTCATAAAATATTAAGAAGAATGAAAAATTTTAGAAGAAAAGAGAAAATTATTATTGGATGAGGAAAAATCTAGAGGGAAGAAGCTCTCCACGATTAGCAAGAAGGACCAAAGAAAAAATATTCGCTAGATTAAACTACAATCGAGATTGATCAAATATCATAAACACTCCAAGGAATTACAATATGCCACCTATTTATGACAAAAGCATGCATCACATGAGATAAGTGGAAGAACATCGTCAACTTGAACAAGTTATAATTTGATCATAACCCTAACAAGGTTCCATAATCCATGAGGAAATCATATGTCACACCACATCCACCACCAATAAAAATTACCACTAAGAGGACAATAGCTCTTGAATATTGAAACAAATAATGATATGATTTCCATAACCTTAGCAGAAACTATAATATCTTAATCGAGTGAGAGAAATTTTTGGGATCTCATAGAGAAGATGAATAAGAAGGTTGCACAAACAGATGAGCTCAAACAATAGATCAAATTGCTGGAAGAAAAACACAAGACAACAAAACATATGACAGCATCAAGGTAGAGGTTTATACGTCATGTGCCTCATAAGTTCATGAGTCCTACAAGGATGTTTTCATGGTATATTATTTATAGTTCATGCTTGAGATATCAACTAATCTATTTCCACTTTGAAGCTAGATAAGGAGTCCTAAATGTTGTTAAGCAGTTAGAGGAGTGGCCCAAAGAATATTGTCAAACCCCAACAGTCGTTCCCAAAACCAAAACTAGGGAATTTGAGTACTCCATAAAGATATAGGAGAAACTAGAAAAATATATAACTCGATCAGTTGCACAATATCAATAGCACTAGTTCTTGGTTGGAAGGATCATCAACATGAATATACTTCCATCAATTGGGGCCCAAGGATAAGAGAGGCCAAGTGATGAATAAAATATGGAATTGGATGATCTACTAAATGCAAAATAATATGTTATTGTCTTGACCACCAAACTCAGTAAGGACAACATGAAGAAACACCCTGTTGACCCTACTAAGAAACGAATGATCTTGAACTCTTTCCTCATTTTAGTAAGGAAAGACATGCTAATTCTCTCCAAAAACATAATACAATATCATGCAATTATGGAGAGATTACTTCCTAAAAGTATCAAGATGATATTATCAATTATGGGTGACCTATTTTCAGAATCTCATAAATATCTCAATTAAAAATATAGTCAATTTGTAACAACTATTAACCTCAATTATGGGTTTTTTTTAGCATTTTCTTTTAGTAAATTTGTAAATCATGTTATTTAGAAGATTTATAACTAACCCTAAATAAATGGAATAATCATAAGGGGTAGTTATTAACTCAACCTATAAATATTGCAAAAATCTAAGTAGGAGTGCTTCCTAATTTTAAAAAAAAATCATTTTCCTGCAAACTAGAGCTAAGAGGCTCGTACCTTTATATTAACTGTCATAATACTAAGAATTCTTAGAGTCTATTGCTAAAGTTGTATTCCTACATGCATTGTGTCAAATTTTTCTGACTATTCTTGAACAAGTTCGTTATTGTATGAATTTTTTGAGATGTTTTGTTGCTACGACACAAGCTAATATGTGGAATAGATAGTTCCTTCACACATGCCTATTGTTTTAGTCTTGCATCTTTCAGTAGTCAACACTTAGAGATTAAAAGACTAATTATTTTAGGTTTTCTCTAGTAAGTTAACTAGGGGTTGTTGTCTTGGAATTTAGCTAACTGGTTCTTTGAATGTGCATTTGTATTTAGGAACTCATTGCTTCGTAATTCTTATCTATATTTAATTTGCTAAACATCATAGATTAGTTTTGCTTTTCAATTTGCATAATTGTAGCTTAGAATCTACATCCCCTTGCCATAATGATCAATATCTTGCAACATTCTTAAAACCAAAAATAAATGTTAGATCAGAGGTCTAATTAGGACCTTATATATTGTTGGATCATTTATGCATACAAATAGTTATATCGCACAAAGGATAGTAAAGGATAGTAAAATTAGTTATTCTCACCACTTTAAAAAACCATACCAAACAACCCCACATAGGAACCCCTCATACGACGAAGGAAATTTTAACCCTGAAAATATAGAGCGTTCCGAGGAACTTTGTACTTGGTTTCTATTTCTCCTACAGAAATAAATGGACTCATAAATGGACTCTAGCATATTACTCGAGCTTACAGTAAACAAATTAAAAGACTCCCCATCCTCCAGCAAATATAAGGCCACGAGAAGGCTAATCATCAAATACAATGTCCAAGTTGATTTTGTCAAAGATTTGATTTGCGTAGGCTCTTGAAGGTATCTCTCGTCATTTCGATTACACCACTCCAATGTCTCCCGTCTTTTTCTTCATTATATCACATACTAGGAATCACAATGCCAGTTAACAATGTGATGTGTGCTAATTTTATATCAAACATTGGGAATCACGATCTCCGTTAACGTAATCTGATACTATGGGCCTTTTCTTTAATGATCTCAGCGTGTTTGGGCTTCTCAGCACCAACAGAATCTTATATCATTTGAAGTTCATTAACAATCTTTTGCTAGTATAATCATCATGAAAGTTTGATGGTGGAAGACGACGGTTGTTTGAAGGAAACACCGTAGTTACCTGCCACTTCGGAGGATCCGAGCGCACTGTATTTTTCCAGGAAATTATTGATAATTCAAACCTGACAGAAAATCTCAGGTTCAGTGAAACTCAATCGATACATAGAGATTGCGACCCTGTCGGCATTGAACATTTTTCCACAAATTTTTGAAGATGAGACCTTCCATGATTAGTGAAAGTGTCAAATCACTTTATTTTGTTGGTCACTCCTGTTCTTTTGTAAGGTCGCAATGCTATATTTTCGGATGAGTATATGGATGGCGTTTGAAGAAAATGTCAAAAAAATTCTTTTCCTTCGTCACATATCTTTCTTTTTCTTTTTTTTTTCTTTTTTTTTTACTAAATTGATATGATGAATGGGAAATGTGGGGCTTTTGTCGATGTACTTCTTAGCCTGGTAACGCATTATTATTTTCCCTTCATTTTCATGGTCTCCCTAATCATTTTCATGGTGGCTCTATTCATATTCAAGATAGATTTGAAAATGATTGACTAATTTTCCCCAGTGTAATCACCATGAAGTTCGGTACTGGTGCTGCAAAGGATAGTCATTTAAATAAAACACATTATATACATGGCACTTAAGAGGAGCCGTAGCTTTGAGTAGATGGTCAATGCCACAACTATATATTCAATCGTACGTACCAGGAAAATCACCAGCCATAATGACAGAAATGGACATTTTCCACAAACTGTCATATAGTCACCTGTGCACTCACGAGTTCCTAGTTTTTTCCACAAATCTGTGAAAATAAGAATATAAGAGGTTTAACAATTAGCATAGATCTATTTTAAACTAGAGCTTAAAGGGATAAAATTTCTTAGGTGTAAATTTATTTTAGACAAAAAAAAATTATGTGTAATAATGTATATGTTTTCATTGTTTAAAATGTATTTTTGAATGATAAATATTTTATTAAAATATTGTACTCATAATATATAATGGATATTTTACTATATACAACATCAAAATATTTTATTCATATATATGATGTCGATATTTACATAAGTTGGCTAACTTTTATTTTTATTTTAAGAGGAATATGTGTTAACTCCAAGTTGAGCATAAACATACTTACACATCACCTTTACAATGAGTTGTAAAATAAACCTCTAGACTTAGTGATACAAGAAACAAAATTTAATGAAAAATATTGTTACTAATTTCCAAATATATTTAAGGATACTTTGTGAAAGTAGTGAAAATAAGTATAAAATCATGTTAAAACTTTCATATTCTATGGATGGTTCAGTTTTGAAACCTTAAATTTATTTTCTTGTTTAAAAAAAAAAAAAACAAAATATTCTATTATTAATAAACATGTGCCATGTATGAATGAACAACATGACGATCCCATAGATCAATGAATAGTCAACAATCACTCTTGGGAATACAAAAGTGTAATGCAGAGTATCTAATTAACATAATATGACCACCCATCCATTAGTTCCACATGAAGAATCCCGAACTAATTTGTTCCCTTTCTAAGATTCATTGTAAGCCCCTCTTTCGATAATCTGTCATCTCCAACATTGAATTTCGTATGGCGAGAGAAAGTAACCTATCAAAAGAGGTTTTTGATTGGTAGTATTTGATGCATCCAATGTGCCATCTGTGGTGGGGAAAAAGTTGGTTCCCTCTTAATCCAATCAATGCTGACCTGAGGCTATCCAAACACATTCAACGCTTGAAGGTTTATGCACCTATCACAATACAATAAGCTCAATTAATGATTACTACAAGATAAATATCTTATTACTACACACCATCGAACCAAAAACATTGATTTTCAATGGTATATTCCAGGACCAAACCCATTACTACCCACTAATACCATTTCTGACCCTGAGGGAGTCTTAGATATCTCTATACATGTTGTGGACTGAATTTTCCCCTTTCGATTATCAACCTACCAACAAAAGTTATCCTCCTTTTGTTTTAGTTGAATACGAACCAACTGAAGTTGTCGTATATAATCATTCCACGTGGATGAGAATTCATGTCTCATAACTAAGTCCTTTGCATTCATCCAGACTAGGTATAAGTGCAGCAGATCCCGTCCCTTTAGAATTTGTGACGTATAAAAAATGCCTCTTGCATTCAGGTGTTCAATTATTTGAGATAGCAGTTTATCCGCACCCTTCAACCCGTAAACTAGATCAATGCCAATCGACGTCTTTGAGACGAAACCAATAAAGCATTTGAAATTTTAAATAATTCAACGTCTAGTCACCATTGGACTATTCCATGTGTCTGATTTTTTTTGGAAATGGTACCCTGTCTTATCCACTCCATTGGTCATATTCCCTTCAAATATTCATCCATGATAATTTCGTGCCATATTCCTTTTCTAGATATTATCGGAGTTGTCTACAGTGCGACTTTTTGGAGTTTCACGCGCTAGAATCTGGTGAAAATTTTTGAGGTAAAATTTTGGTTTTTGTTATTTACACTAGTTTTTTGAATCTATATATGGATTCAACACCCTCGAAAACCCCTAGGGAACTTCGATTGTGCAAGGTTAGCAATCAAATTTCTCTTTTCAATAAATTCCTACTGGATTTTAGAGAAATTACTCCCGAAAAACCACCGGAAAAGCCTTCAAAAAGTCGCACTAAAGACTACTTGGATATTATTTTCCAGAAGTTGTTTGACAGCAACACCGATTTCTTTATGGCGCATCCTCCCAGATAGGTCTTGTTGGCAATCTTATCCAAACTAACTACATGGATCTTCCCACATCCAATTGAATCAACCCAAATAAAATTAACAATGATTGAGTCAATATTTCTAATAATTTCCTTTGGGAGTATGTAAAGGTGCATCCAGTACACAAATATATTTTGCAACATAAACTCCAACAGTACCAATTGTTTGGAGGTTTTAACCCTATAAAAAAATTATCTGCAAATGAATTCTTTAAAAACAGAAAATAAACAATAGCGAAAGCATAAAACAAAAAACAAATATACACCCCTTGGATCCCAAAATGGGACTACTAGCATGATTTTTTATTATATTCCTTTTATTTTTACAACACACACACACACACACACACACACAAACACACACACACATACACACATGTATATGTTGAAGCATTCATAAACACCAATCCATTAACCCTCAATTAGAACATAACCGTAGTTTCCTTGACCGGATCTACAAAATCCCAGGAGCATAAAACCATCATTCCTAAAAAACAGTGCAAACCCATGCAAAAAACGATAGGTAGGTCTACCGACCTAATATAGGGTACAAAAAACATTTCCCAGGGCGCTACCTCGGACCCCGTGCAATGGGGCTACGACCCCTCTCACACCCCCTGCTTTGTGCCCGCTTCTAATCATGGAAAGAAAATAACACACATCAAACTTCTCCCACTTGTTGCTTTATTTCCACTGGGGGTTAGAAGAGAGATTAGTCATTGTTCCAACCCTGCAACACCCAATGTTTCTCTACACTAAAAGAACTTCTCAGTGCTCACAGACTTCTTCCATGCATCTGAAACATTTTTCAAGGTGTCCACTTTTACCAGCAACACTTTTTTATCCTCAACCATGTCTCTCACAAACTGATAATGAATGTCAATGTGATTTTTCTTTGAATGGTAAGCAGGGTTCTTAGCCAAGAAATTACACTTTGGCTATCACACTCTATCATTATGGCTCGTTGCACCAACCCCGTACTTGAACACAATCTCTACAACCATACTGCTTCCTTGCTTGCATGAGTGGCTGTCATGTATTATGCCTATGTAGTTAAAAGAGACACTACAAACTATATTTTACGCATCCAACTGATTGCACCTCCAAATAGGCTAAACACATACTCACTTGTATATCTTCTTTGATCGAGATCTCTAGCCTAGTTTACATCAACAAACCCGCGGATGTCCAAAAATATGTCCAATCCTGGTCTTCCTTGGTAGCATAGAGCATAATCACTAGTGCCACACAAAAATATGAAAACCTGCTTTACCGTTGTCCAATTCTCCTTCCCTTGTTTTGACATAAACTTGTTCAATATTCCCACTTCATGTGCAATATCTAGTCTAGTACAAACCATTGCATACATCAGGATACCCACTGCACTTGCATATAAGACATGAGACTTATCCTCTTCTTCTTGTGTCTTGGGACATTGTTTAGCAGATAGCTTTACACCTACAGGAATAGGAAACTTTACCAGTTTACTATCCTTCATATTTAACCTCTGCAAAATATTGTCTCAACATACCTCCTCTCGTTTAACCAGAGCTTCTTCTTTGCCCGATCTCTCTTAATTTCCGTGAACAAAATATATTTTGTAGAACCAAGATCCTTCATGTCGAATTTGAAGAACAATTGGGTCTTCAAATACTGGATAATTTCATTTTTATTTCCAACCAACAACATATCATACACATACAAGACCAAATAAATAACATGGTCCCCAATTAATTTAAAATACACACAGTGATCCTCTTTTTTTTTGGTCAAGATGAGTCCCCTTATATAGGTATCAAATTTCTGATACCACATCCTTGGTGACTATTTTAACCCATACAGAGACTTTTTTAGCCTGTATACCAGTTATTTCTTACCCTTGACCGAAAATTCTTTAAATTTCTTCATGTAGATCTCCTCTTCAGCATCCCCATGAAGAAATGGTGTCTTCGTATCCATATGTTCTACCTCAAAATGAAATGCAGAAGCAACAGATAAAAGTAATCTAATAGAAGTAACCTTGGCAACCGGAGAAAAAATATCACCAAAATATATTTGGGGCACCTCGAAATAACCTTTTTCTACCAACCAAGCCTTCTATTTCTCCACCTTGCCTTCTCCATTGATCTTCTTCTTAAACACACATTTTCTCCTAGTGGGCTTCCTTCCAGCCGGAAACTCCACCAGGTCCCATGCCTCATTTTTTTTGCAAGTATGCCATTTCATGGTGTAGTCGTAACTGCAATTTAACATATACTCGTGGAATTTTGGGCTAGGACCCACATAAACTTATTATACACAACGCAATTACATTTCAGAGTTGAATAACATACATACACGCACAATCAAACAACACTTCCTTAAACAACCCTAGCAGATTACTTTATGCAAACTACACCCAAAACCAAATACAAATGTAAACACTCGAGTTTCTTACGTGGAGGGTCCCACAACACTCTCCGCCAATCATAATACATCACAACCACTCGCCCGCAAACTTAACTCTTTACTAAATGAGCTAAACCAAAAAATTTGCTAAGTGCGCTATTGTTCCCTACTAACACTAGGACTTCCCTCATCGTATCATGGTTTTCAAGTCTTATCGCATCGCGCCACAAACAACTTACCTTGTGGACTCATAAACAGTAACCTCTAACTTTTGCGAAATGTGAAAATGCGATTCAGCATCCGTCATAGATCTATTGCATGATCCAATGGTCCACATCTTCTCCCCCCATCTCATTGCATCTCATATTTCCTCATTCACGAAGTCATCACGACCCTCCATCTTTCATCTTCGAATCTGTGATTTAATCGCAACCATCTGTTCAAATTTATCAGATCTTCTTGCCTCTTTTGCCTGCTCTAATCTTCGTCGTCAATCCTTAAACTGTTGATTCTGTGATTCAATCGTCATCATCAATTTCTCCTTAGGAATTCTTGTATGTAGTATGTTCTTTTTTCGATTGCTCTTCTTTCAAATGTCATTTCACTGCAATATGGCTTCCTCCACGCTACTCCTTCTATCCTCTTTGATGCTATCTCTCCTGAGATTTACTCAGCTTGTAGACACGTGGATCCCTCCTGAGCTTTATTCATCTCTCATCCCTCAGTCTCTACCACAACTTTGTCTACATGAAGATCACAAGAATATAATACTATACATATGCACATATAATACTACAAAGATACAAACAATGTGCAATGCTTGAATTTGACAGGGAAATAAAAATACTGGGTTAGAAAAGAGAGCCCGATCGAAATCCAAAACACTTGGAATCATTTTATAAATTAAAATACATAGAACCAAGCCCTGGGATGGCTAGTTTTTATATGTATCCCTACTCTCTGTTCAACCCTCTTTCACACCTATTTCCCTCTCGTTCTATCCCTTTTTCTCTATGGAAGGCAGAAACCCACAATGGTGGATTTGGTTTGGTTTTATGCCTTTGTAAAAATCCCCATATGGTTGAGAAAATGTTATTCAGTTCTAGAACGATTTATTCAACTAAATGCCTAAATAATCCTAATCTAAATATTCTTTTAACCTGGAGATTACAATGGTTATATTAGGCCAAATTAACTTTAAACAAAATACTTTTAAACTAAAGTTTTTAGATTATTAGGACTGCTAGTCCTCTTCCCAAGCTACAACATGTGACCAGCTTGTCACATTTGTGACTCTACCTTAATGCTCCTATATCAGACTACCAAGGTAAAAGAATTCATGACCTCTTGGTCATGTGTCTTCACTGCTTGAATATTCTAGCATCCCAAAATGTGTTTTTCCACTGTCCATAAGCTACATTTCCTTCACCATTCCTTAGTTGCAATCTTCCACACTTCCATACTTTCTGTTGTAGTGCTCCACTGCTTCTACCTTCATTGTTCTTCACTTTCCAAACAATTCCATAGTGGATTGTTTTCTTCATTTTGATGTAACTCTTCTTAGGTATTTGCATTAATTGCCATAGTTCATCTATGGTTTCTTGGAATTCAATATTTCCAGTCCTCTGCCAACACATTATACCACACTTTGTCCCAGATATTGCTATAAATATTACTCCGGACATTGCTGCCACCCAAACTTCCTGAATATATCTGAGGATATCTCCCTCTAGAACATCTATCTTCTTTTCCTGGTTTTCAAATTTACTTTCAAAAGGTAAATTTCCTTCTAATTTTCTGACTTCAGTAATATATTTATTCACTCTTTCCTGTATACTAGTTAATATAATTAAGTTTTGGAAACTAGTATCTATCTCTATTTCGACTACAATTTGAAATGCTCATGTCTTATTGTCCACAATCTCTTTCTCTTTCTTAAATTCTTTCAGAAAGAAACTTAGCCATTCACTAATTACTTGATTCCCTTCAAGTACCTCTTCATTATTTTGTATTATAGTTTCAACATAACTTGCATCCTCTTCCTTGACAACACTCCATTGTTGTACTTCTACTTCTTGACTAGTCCTAATAGTCAATTCAGTCTTTTCCACTTCTATGACTGACTTTCCTTTAGCTTGAGACATAACTGCCTCACTTTAATCTTTATGGATTTCTTCTTCCTTGTTACTAAGCAAACCTCTTTGTGACACTGCTTTTTCAGTTTTAACCAGAAAAAAAATTTTGATTCTCTATTTCTATGAAAGTCCTAAATTTCTGTCCAACAATTTTCCTTTGTCTATTTAAGTAAGCCAATTCCTCTTTGTCCTCATCAAGAACAAGTTTCATCTCATGAGGCATTACTACTTCATCTCCATTAAAGTTGCTCCCTTCATCAAATAAGGAACTTATGAATTCCTTCTGTTGCAAGAACTCAACTTGGTCTACATCAAAAAGACACTCTTCATCATATCTTGCTTGACAATTTTCTTCTTCATTATGCTTTGCTAGATAAACTTTAGCTTTACTTGAGACAATTCCAAGAGATATATTGTCTTCTACATAACCTACAAACACATTCAAATTGTCAGCATTAAACTCATAAGACCCAGTGGTCTTATTTGACGACTCAATCACCAAATATTTCTCTTGTTGTTTTGAGTCTCTTTCAGGACTCAGAAAGTCTTCACTAGTCTTCTTTTCAGCTTTCTCAAGCATAACATATGAATGCTTGATATCATATTTTGCCTCTTTATGTTCTTGGCCATCATCATAATCCAAGTCCTCCTTATTTTTAGCTTTCACAGTAGGCTGGAAACCATTGCCTTCACTTAACTGTACATGTGCATGTACATGAGACTCAATTGTCTCATTTTCTTCTTGAATAGAATTCAGATTATGTCCTCTCCACTTATCCTTTATGAAAACATCAGTATATTGTCTTTCTTTAGCTATTTCACTTGCAAGCATACAATAATCATTCGTTTCAAAACCATAAGGATCCATAACATCTCTTATTGTCTCAAACATCAGCTCTTCCAGCTGATTCTCATCCTTCCAAGGATCCATGAAACCATCAGCTAGTCGGTTGTCTTCATCCTCATTACTACTATCACCAAGAATGGACCCTTGCTTAGGTTCACATAAGTAAACCTCTTCCTCAACACACATCAAATGTTGTAACTCAAATCCTCTAAGTTGTTCTTCTAGCTGAATTCTTGTGTAAGATCTCAACCTGCTATGTCACTGACTCCACTTGACTCTTTTCTTCCACAGAACCCAACCATACATTTGGTGTTCCATATTCCCTTGTATGAATTCTCTCAACACTTCTAGCTGCAATATTATCTCATCTAATTCTCTATCAAGGTTATCCTTACTGGATCTTTAATAATCTCCCTTAGAACCTTTATTATGACTATCAATAGCCATAGTCTTCTTTCCTTTATGAACTCCCCTTTTTTCATCATGGACTAAAAATAATCCATCTATACAAACTGACTTCATTAACCGATTCGTAGATAGCACACCAAGATTTTCCATGCTTAGTATTTTACTGGCATCTATGCTAATTTCTTTCTTTTGATTGTGACTCCTCCTTGAGCCTTTCAGATAACCATTAGTGGTCATCTCTTATGGGAACTCCATTTCCTCATCGCATGTTATGATCACTGGATATTCATTATGCCTTCCATCTACAGTGACAATTCATAATGGTTGTCCTTCATCCTCCATACCTGCAATTTCTTCAATAGGCCTCCTGTTAGTATTCTTATCATTTTATTCAAAAAATAATCCATGTTCCAGTTCATATGAAGAAATTTCATTTCATAATCTTCTCCTCTGAGTAATGCTTCATATTCTTTAGCATTCAACCTATGCTCCTTCGTCATCTGCAACCCATGCCACTGCAATTTCTTCCTCATATCCATCCACACCTATGCTCTTCACTAATCCTCTATAGCAACTCCATCAATAGATCAATATAGGTTCTCATCTTAGCTATTTCTTCCTTGTTTTCTTCATCAGTCATCTCCTTCCATATGCCATTTCTCTTGCCATCTTCCTTCTTCACTCTATGGTTTCCTCCTAAACCTCTGCTATAAATTTCAATAGTCATATTCTTAAGTCCTTTCACCATCTATGAGTCTCACTTTCCCCTGCAGTAACAGTTCCTCTTGCTACAACTTACCTCACCAAACTTCCTATATGCTTGGCCTTTTGGCAAGTACTAGTCCTCAATCTAGAACCCTCCTTGAGCACTCCTCTATGCTCCTTCTAGGCTCACCCTCACAGCTCATCTGTACTTGAGAACACTATTTTCCTCTTATATTTCAACCTCAGCTAAAATATTAGGTTCTGAGCACACTTCTTCTTCCTCCTAGAAACCCTTGTTAGCTTCCTTGATCACTGCCCTTAAAGGTTGTGATATTCTTGCTGAGATTTTTTCACTCCTCGTACTACTTATTGTCTCTGCTACTAATTTATCCATGTTGTTGTAGCTCTTATGCTTTTTCATAAGCCTTCAGTCCATAGTCTTACCTCTTAAGGTTCAATCAATTATAATAAATGAACAATCTTTCTGAACTTTTCTTAGTTCAAAGTCCTTCACACCGTCTCTCACATCTTGTTTCTCTGATACCAAATGATGGATTTGTAACTGTAATTCAACATATACTCGTGGAATTGTGGGTTAGGACCCACATAAACTTCTTAAACACAATGGAATTACATTTTGGATTTGAATAACATACATACATACACGATCAAACAATGCGTCATTAAACAACCCCAATGGATTACTTTATGCAGACTACATCCAAAACCTAATACAAATGTAAACATGTAGTTTTCTTACCTAGAGGGTCCCACAACACTCTCTGCCAATCACAATACATCTCAAATACTCGCCCACAAACTTAACTCTTTACCAAATGCGCTAAACCTATTGTGCCCTGCCGACATGTGGCCTTCCCTCATCGCATCATAGTTTTCAAGTCTTATCGCATCGTGCCGCCAAAAACTTAACTTGCAGACTCATAAAAAATAACCTTTAACTTTTACAAAATGTGAAAATGTGATTCAGCGTCTGTCGTAGATATGTTGCACGATCCAAAGGTCCACGTCTTCTCCGCCCATCTCATCGCATCTCATACTGGTTGGTTCACGAAGTCATCATGACCGTCCATCTTTCATCTTCAGATCTGCAATTTAATCAAAGTTGTCTGTTCAACCTTCTTGACTCTTCTCACCTCTTTTTCCCGCTCTAATCTCCATCGTCAATCCTAAAATCGTTGACTCTATGATTCAATCCTCACCGTCTATTCCTCCTTAGGAATTATTCTAAGTACTCTATTCTTTGTTCGATTTCTCTTCTTTCATATGTTGCTTCTCTGCAATATGTCTTCCTCCACACTACTCCTTTTTTCTTCTTTATCTCTATCTCTCCTGATATTTACTCAACCTGTAGATGCGTGGATCCCTCCCGAGCTTGTTCTTCATCTCTCATCCCTCGGTCTCCGCTATAAATTTTTATACATGAAGTTCACAACAACTTCATCCTCTCGCTCAATCTGTCTATTCATTAACAGAAAAAATATGCCCATAGAATACTACATAGATACAAACAAAGTGCAATGCTTGAATTAGAAAAGGAAATAAAACTAATGGGTTAGAACAAAGAGCCCAATCGAAATCCAAAACACTTGGAATTAATTTATAAATGAAAATACAGAGAACCAAGCCATTGGATGGCTAGTTTTTATATTTATTCCTACTATCTATTCAACCCTCTTTCACACCTATTTCCCTCTCGTTCTCTCTCTTTTTTCTATGGAAGGAAGAAACCCACAATGGTGGGTTTGGTTTCGTTTTATTCCTTTCCCAAAATCCCCATATGGTTGAGAAACTGTTATTCAATTTTAGAAGAGTTTATTCAACTAAATGCGTAACTAATATTAATCTAACTATTCTTTTAACCTACAAATTACAATGGCTATGTTAGCCCAAATTAAATTTAAACAAAATACTTTAAAACTAAAGTCTTCAAATTATTAAGACTACTAGTCCTCTTCCTACCACAACATGTGACCAACTTGTCACAATTTTGAATCTACCTTAATGATACTGCATCATTTCATCAACCATGTCATCCTTACAGAGTTTTCCATCCTCTGAATCCACTTCCTTCCTCAGAGTTCTGGGATCATCATCAATGATAGTGAAAGAAAATTTTGAACAAAAAGAAGATGGACTATACCTTTCTAGCTGTCTTCTTTCTCAAACTGATCCTGTCACAACTAGAGTTTGTGGTTCTTCCTCTTCTAAATCTTGTTTTGTTGTAGAGTTTGATTCTTCCTCATTTAGCTAAAACTTTATCTTATCAGGTTCCTTTGGTAGGACTTTATATTTAACAATATATTTCACCTCTCTAAGCACCACATCTCAGTTGTACACAACCTTCCTTGTTTCTGCATTCTGAAGCTTGTAACCTCTTAAACCATCTTTATACCCAATAAAGATGAACCTTTCAAATTTATTATCCAACTTGGTCCTTTTCTACTTTGGAACATGTACATATGCATCACATCCAAATACCCTCATATGTGAAATAGATGGTTTCTTAACAATCCATACCTCTTGTGGAGTCTCATCCTCCAACGCTGATGAAGGTGATCTGTTAACCAGGTAACATCTAGTCTCCGCTTTCTCTACCAAAATTATTGTCCTAACCCTATACCACTAAGCATGATTCTTTCCTTTTCCATCAACGTTCTGTTCATTATTTCTACAAATGCACTTTGTTGAGGTGTGTATGGAGTTGTCTTCTATTGTGATATACCACACTTCTTACAGAACTTTTCTTCTTGCAGAACTCTCCCCTTTTATCTGTCCTCAACACCTTTATCTTCTTCTCTCTCTATTTTTCCACTAGAGCCTTAAATTCTTCAAAGCTATCAAAGACTTCAGATTTCTTCCTCAATAAATATATCCATGTATTCCTTAAGGATCCATCTATAAATCAAACATAGTACATAGACTTACCTAATGATGGAACTAAGATAGGTCCAAACACATCACTATGCAGAAGCTCTAATATCTTGTCTGCACCCTTAGCACCAAAAGGAAAACTCACTCGATTATGCTTCCCATATACAAAATTTTCACATAAATCGAAATCCAGAGAGAAATTAGACATAACTTCTACCATACCATTACCATGCAGTATCTGAAGGTTCTTCTCTCCAATATGTCAAGCCTTTGATGCCATAGCATGGTATTTTCTCCAGAGACTGCTAAGCTTTCCATTCCACTTTCAGGAACCATAGTACCATTGTACCCATAAAAAATAGTGCTAACTAGAATATTTTATAGAGTTCCAATAGGAACTCCCTGCATCAATACCAGTGCTCCCTATACCAGCTTGCAAGTATCTTTCTCAAACACTATCTGCATCATCCATCTTTCTTACAGAAATCAGATTTCTTGTCAATGCAAGAATATGCAAAACACAAGAAAGAATTCCAATCCTTCCACCTTGCAACTTCATATTTAATTTTTCGCATATGATGATTATGGCCTTCCTATCATCCCCTAAGAAGACATCACCACAATCATACTTCTCATACTCACAGAACCACTCCTTGTGGGGAGTGAAGTGAAATGATACACCTGAGTTGATTAGCCATGCCTCATGATCTACATGTTTGTTTGAAGAAGAAGCCAAATACACATCCCCACCTTCATCTAAGGTGGTTTTTTCTACTACCAAAGGCGCATCGTCAGATCTCTTTCCTTTCTCAAGAGCTCTAAATATGCATTCATTTTTGAGGTGCCCTTACTTTTCGCCTTTCAAGCACACCTTTACAGGATTTCCTGGAGATTTAGATCTCCCTCTAGATTTTCATCTCCCATTCAAAAAATTATTTTTGTTTCTGTTATGGCACCTTCCTTGTACACATAAGGCATCTCCATTCTGGCCCTCTATATTTTTTTGTCTCATTTCCTCCGAAATCAAGGCTGAGAAAATTTCATCAAAATTCAAGGTAGTTGTATTGCTACCTATTTCAATAACCATACTATCCAATGAATATGGTAGAGAACACAACAAATTGATGGAATTATCTTTAGCTGATATTTTAAAACCAACAAATGACAACTGACTTACCACATTATTGAAGGCGTTCAAATGCTCTATCACCAAGTCTCCATCCTCCATTCTCAGGCTATACAAATTTTTGTGCAAGAACAATTTATTCACCGGAGACTTAGATTGGTACAAATTCCTAACTTGACCCACAAAGCCATTTTCGTAGTTTCCCCAGATATATTCAATAGTACTGAATTTGAGATACAAAAATTTATTGTGCTCTTTACCTTCCGATTCAACTTCGCCCAGTCTTCATCTGACATTTTTGTTGGTTTAGTACCTAGATCTGTTGTGAGCCACTGATATTTATCCACCAGCAGATCGTCTATCTTGAGCTTCCACAACTCAAAACTTTGACTATTAAATTTCTCGATCTCTATCTTTCGACTACTCGCCATCTTCTTTCACATCAAGAAACGGTCCCGCAGATCTCGCACTGAACAGGGTCTACCACAAGGCCCGAGCAAAAAACCCCTCAATAAAAAATGCATCCCCTTGAAGCCAAAAAAACTCTGATACAAAATGTAGGTTTTCACCATATATAGAAATTATGTCTGAATGAATTCACAAAAAAATAAAAATAAACAATAACAAGAGAATAAAACATAAAAAATATATACATAGAGATTTTCCTGTGGATCCAAAACTGGGACTACGAGCTTGATTTTTCATTATATTCCTTTTAGTGTTACAACACATATACATGCATGCCTAAGAATTCATAAATATCAATCCATTAACACTTGATTAGAACATAACTATAGTTCCCTTGATTTGAACTGGATCATGGACCAAAATGATAGCTCAAAATTCAAAGTGCTCAGAAGAGTTTCAAACCTGAACGACTGGAAAGGCCTTGTCACTGCAATTTTGGCACCATGAACGGTTCTCAAAACCAAGGTCGTATGCAAAGGTTATTGAGGTTTGAAATCGTCTAGTAACCTCCAAAATTAAGTTGACCAAGTTTGACTTTATAATTTGGGAAAAATTAAAAAAGAATATACTTTTGAATATTCCAAAGAATATTCCCCTGGAATATTCCATTCAAGCCTATTAAATTTTGACAAGTGGAAATGTTCTATTGGATGATTAGTTGACTTTTAGTTTTTGTAGCCAATCATGGGTTGCCATGTGGCAGGCCAGGAGGCCACCGTGTGGCCCCATGCCGGAGGAGAATGGCACATTAAAATTTTATTACAGTTGGTAGGATTTGAACCAGCGACCTTCCACATAACAACCCACAGGCCGGACCATACAGGCTGCACGTTGGTTCTTAACATATTATGAACCCCATATGTATTTATGGTTTGAAATGGAATTTGGCGAAAGGGTTAAGGGTTAGCCTGAATCCATATGTCCTAGGCCCAGAAACCTAGAGCCATGTCTCCACCGATTTTTTATTCAGTCGTTAAATACCGACGGTTCCATATGTCATGTGGCCAACACAATTTAAATTTAATGCGACTGTTTGGAAAAAGTTATTGTAAGTGGTTAAGCCGGTGGTTTAAACGCAGAACCAGTCACATGCTCCCATTTGAAATTTAATGCCACCCCTAATAGTTCCACCATTTATTGGTGTGTTCCACCATTTTTAGCCTTTTTTCCTTTTTTGGAGTGCTATCTAGCAGTTCCTCCACTTTTAGTAGGGTTTTCGGGGGACATTGAGCATTTTTTTTGGAAAGCTCATAAATTCCTCATTATTGAACCAAATTGGATGAAATTTTAGTCAATTTAGGGTCTCTTCGACCTCCTAAGAATTTTGGAATAGGTTTGATGTCTAACGGAGGTGATATTCAACATATTTTGCTTCAAGGAGGATGAAGGAGCCATCAGGGCCACTATGAGACAAATTCAGTTTAAGGCCTAACTAGGGGAGTTAGAGTCCTTGTCTAGAGTTCCAATAGGCTAAATTGGATAATTAAGATGTTATGAATATATTGAGATGGTTTACAGAGCCTTTAGATAACTTTTTAAGGCCAAAAAACTTCAGTAAAGTTCCAGGGGTCATTAGTGCCAGCTTTTGCCAGCATCAGTGCAGGGCTTAGAAAGAACTATTTGAGACCATTTACAATAAACCAATGGTCATTATTGACTGAAAAAATCATTATGAATCTTTTTAAAGAGGTTTTAGAAAGTGTTAAATACTTTTAGAGGTTGAAAACTCAACAGAGAAGTTTTCCTTGACCCTAGTGCCAGGGGTGCTGATAGGTGATTGAGGTGAAACCAGAGCAGTCGAACGCTATTTTTGATGAAAAAAATCTATATATTGACTATTTAAGTCATTTTGGAACCAATGGAAGTGGTTTCAGAACATTTTTAGAAATTTTAGAGCTGGAAAAGCTAATGTGAAGTTCTGGGCAGCCTTGGGAAAACCATGGAGGATAGCCTATTTGGGGAATGCAGTGCTCAATTTGAGAAATTTATCAGTTGATAGTTGATGTTTGATGTGTGATGGATACAATATTAGTGGTTTCAGTGACAGAAGTAGAATTCTGAGGGATTTTGTGCCATTTAGAAGCTCAGAGTAGCTTAGTGCACTGATAGAAGGAATCGTGTCAACAAGATCCTAAAGTTGTTTACAAAGTTTAGACAACCAATTGAGGGATATTTATGGTATTTTCAATCCTTTAGATCATTTTTTTATTCATTGGAATTAAGTATTTACTTGTAAAAAAACTTACCATAATCCCAAATAGCTGAGTCATGATGACAAAGCTCAAAGGAGACATAGCCCACGAGATTTTGGGTGAACTCCTAGATTAAAATTGCTATTGTGTTTGAATGATTATTTTATGTATTATGTTGCTGTAATACATGTTAAATTGCAGAAATAACAAATGAACTTAAGACACATAAGCAATAAGAATTCATACACCACTTTCAAGTAAATAATTCCGCAAAATTTTCAAGTACAAGCTAGATCATTCTAATTAAGATTGAGTGGTAGGTTATTGAATTAAATACAAGTTATACAGACCATTTTAAAATTAGGTTGGTATCAGAGCATATTTTCTTGCTTGACAGAGCATTTGTTTGCTTGATTGTATAGCTTGAAAGGTGTTAAACAGTGTAAAATATTGATTGTTTACTGTTTGCAAGCTAATTGTTGTTTGAGTTTTCTTGAGTTGCGGGGATTGCTACTGATTAGCTAAGTCTTGGAGAGAAAAAAAAGGAAGAAAGGGTTGAAGGCTTCTTCTTTACCCCAAAGTACCTTATGGACAACATTGGAACACAAACCCTCTTGACGATTGTTTGTTAAGAAGCTCATGGAGTTTGTTTGTTGTTTGGCTGCTTGAATAAGAGTTGGTCTTTACAGCTGTTTGGTTAAAAGCTTTGTCATTTTTTTTGAAAAGCTTTGAGAACTTTTTTGAAGTTCCTTTTTTTCATTGACATCATAATGAAAAATTCCACAAGTGAAGTTTCCTGCTTTACAATATTTTTTTATGATGATATGAAGCATGACTTTATTATATTGAAGGACATGGTGCATATTTTGTTTGAGAATAAATGAGAATGAACTAAAATTCATGAACAGTTGTTTTCCATGAAGGAAGAGAAGGAAGAAATTATTCAAATATTGCATGATATGGAGAGGCAACTCCATCAAGCCCAAGAGGCTTTGACCAAGAAAAAGTATGAGGAAGAGATAATCCATTTTAACTTGTCTTCAGTTTCCTCATTAGAAAGATGTGTTGGTTCTTTTGAAAAACATAAAAGGGGTATAGGGTCCAAATTAATGATTAAAATGGGCTACAAAGGCAAGGGATTAGGTAAGCATGCACAAGGCATGGTTGATCCCATTTCGGTTGAGGAACGACCCAAGAATCTTGGTCTTGTTTATGTGCAATTTAATGGCGAAGACTCCAAAGCCATGAAGGCATGTGAGGCTATTTCAAAGAAAAATTTTATTCGAAGCTCTAAGATGCAAATATATCAAATTTGTTTCAAAGGTGATTTCCATTTCTTTAAGCCTTTGTAGCAGTAAGAAGATGGTAGACATGCAGCTTATGGCGACCATGCAAGTTCATACAGTTTTCAAGACAAAAACGGTGATGTTAGTCTGCAAATCAAAGCTGTAGCCTCTACTAGTTCATCTTCTCATGAAGACAAAACTGATGAACATTCAAAGCAACACTAGAGGTATAAATCTTCTCATGATCAATTTGATTATGTTTCTGCAAGGCATGATAATTTTTCATGCTTAAATGGAAGAAAGATTTGGTGTACGTATTGTGGTCGATTTAACCATCATGTTTTGAGATGTTGGATGAAGGAGAAAGAATATAGGAAGCATATGAGGAAAAATAAAATTTCAAAGAAAGTGCATAATTTTTTCACATTTTTCCAAAAGAGGGGACATGTTGTCTCCCATTGTTGGACTTTGCATCCAACTAGTCATCCAAAGCACATGCAGCAAGAGGACAAACAAATTGGTGCAAGTGGAACTGCGGATTCCATTATTGATGTGAAAATGGAAGATTCACATGAGGAAGAGTTGTAGCAGCAAAAGTTGCCATGGAAGTGGCTTGGTAAGAAGTGGATGGATGTCTCAACATAGTAAGACATACTCCTTTGTACATATGCAAATTTCGGTTGTATGCATGTATTTTATGCTGTAATTTATCATTTTTTTGAGCCACCTTGGATCACTGATCAAGGCAGCGATGTTCAACTTCCTTCTGCAAATTTCTCACCAGAAATTTTATGAGTGAGTGCAAGAAAGACAGTTCTTGACAGGAGGACAAGCGCATCAAGGAAGGGAAGTGTGAATTTCTTTCTAGTTGTGGTTCAAAGTCAGTTACCATGTAAGTAAAATCTTTTGAGGCTGAAGAGAAGAGGGTGCAGTACTCTCATTTATTGTACAGATCAGTATATCAGTCATTTGGGGTCCAAAAGATTCCCAGTGGGGAGGTGTGATGAGAACTAGATCATGGACCAGAATGATAGCTCAAAATTCAAAGTGCTCGAAAGAGTTTTGAACTTGAATGATCGGAAAGGTCTCGTCGCTGCGATTTTGTCACCACGAACAGTTCTCAAAAATGAGGTCGTATGAAAAAGTTATTGATATTTGAAATCGTCCAATAACCTCCAAAATTCAAATGATGAAGTTTGAATTTATAATTTGGGAAAAATTTAGAAAGGAATATTCTTTGGAATATTCCAAAGAATATTCCCCTAGAATATTCCATTCGGGCCTATAACATTTTGACAAGTGGCAATGTTATATTGGATGATTGGTTGAATTTTGGTTTTTGTGGCCAATCACGGGTTGCCACGTGACCCCAGGCTAGAAAAGAATGGCACATTAAAATTTTATTACAGTCAGTAAGATTTGAACCAGCGACCTGCTGCATAACAACCCACAGGCCCGACCAGGCAAGCTGCACGTTGGTTCTTAACATATTATGAACCCCATACGTATTTGTGGTTTGAAATGGAATTTGGCGGAAGGGTTAAGGGCTAGCCAAACCCCATATGTCCTAGGTCCCAGAACCTAGAGCCATCTCTCTGCTAATGGTTTATTTGGTAGTTAAATACTGGCAGTTCCATATTTCATGTGGCCAGCACATTTTAAATTTAATGCAATCGTTTTGAAAAAGTTACAGTAAGGGATTAAGTCGACGGTTTAAACGCAGAACCGGTCACATGTGCCCATTTTAAATTTAATGCCAGCCCTAATAGTTCTGCCATTTATGGGCATGTTCCACCATTTTCCTCCCTTTTTCCATTTTTGGAGCGCCATCTAGCAATTCCTCCAATTTTAGTGGGGTTTTTGAGGGACATTGGGCATTGTTTTTGGAGAGGTCATAACTTCCTCATTATTGAACCAAATTGGATGAAATTTTAGTCAATTTTGGATCTATTAGACCTCTTGAGAATTTTGGAACAGATTTAAGGTCAAATGGAGGTGATCTTCAGTAGCGTTTGCTTCAGGGAAGATGAAGGAGCCATAAGGGCGACCATGAGACACATTCAGTTTGAGGCCTAACCAGGGGAGTTAGAGTTCTTTCCAGAGTTATAATAGGATAAATTAGATAATTCAGATGTTTTGAATGTTATGAGATGGTTTATAGAGCCTTTAGTGAACATTTGAAGGCAAAAAAGCTTCAGTAAAGTTCCATGGGTCATTAGTGCTAGCTTTTTCCAGCAGTAGTGCAAGACGTAGAAAGAGATGTTTGAGACCATTTGCAGTGAAAAAGTGGTCATTGTTGACTGAAAACATCATTATGAATCTATTTATAGAGGTTTCAGCAAGTGTTAAATAATTTTAGAGTTCGAAAAATCAGAAGAGAAGTTTTCCTTGACCCTAGTGCTAGGGGGTGCCGATAGGTGATTGAGGCAAAACCAGAGCAGCCGGAGGCTATTTTTTATGAAGAAAAACTCTATATTGACTATTTCAGTAATTTTGGAAACAATGGAAGTGGTTTTAGAATATTTTGAGAACTTCTAGAGCTAGAAAAGCTGACGTGAAGTTCTGGGCAACCCTGGGCAAACCGTGGAGGATAGCCTATTTGGGGAATGCGGTGCTCAATTTGAGAAATTTATCGGTTGATAATTGATGTATGATGTGTGATGGATACAAAAGTAGTGGTTTCAATGGCATAAATATAATTCTGAGGGAGTTTATGCCATTTAGAATCTCAGAGTAGCTTAGTGCACCGATAGAAGGAATCGTGTCAACAAGAGCCTAAAGCTGTTTACAAAGTTTGGACAACCAATTGAGGGATATTTATGGTATTTTCAGTCCTTTGGATCATTTTTTTATTCATTGGGATTAAGTATTTACTTGTAAGAAAACTTACCATAATCCCAAAGAGCTGAGTCGACAAAGCTCAAAGGAGACGTAGCCCATGAGATTTCGGGTGAGCTCCTAGATTAAAATTGATGTTATGTTTGAATGATTATTTTCTGCATTGTGTTGCTATCATACATGTTAAATTTTAGAAAGAACAAATGAACCTAAGACACATAAAACAGTAAGAAATCATGCTCCAATTTCAAGTAAATAATTCCATAAAATTGTCAAGTACAAGCTAGATCATTCTAATTAAAACTGACTGGTAGGTTCTTGAAATACATACAAGTTATCCAGATCATTTTTAGATCATCCCTTGACTAGATCTAGAAAATACCAGGAGCAGAAAACCATCATGCCCCAAAAACATGTGCAAACCAATGCATAAAACCATAGACGGGTCTGCCCATGTAATATAGGGTCCAAAAAATTTGTGACAAATCCATAATCTCATCATGGAAATAATATAAGAAACACCCTACATCTTTTTCCAAGAGCCAACTACCTGTGGATCCACATGTTTAATTTAGATTTGAATTTATCGAGAAGCCACTATGGGTTCTGTTAGACTCCTATACCAATAGGTGTCATTTTTCATGATTGGCTTGATTGAACTATGGAATATGTTCAAACCTTCTTTCTTGAGCAAAGGTGTTCCATATTCTTGAAAAACCAAAAAATCAAATAATTTAAAAAATGTAAAGAGGGTATACCCTAAAATAAAAATCAAAGGGTAAGAAAAATAAAATGGTCAAAAAAGTGAAAGAAATGAACCCCAAACAAAAAATAGACCAAGGAAAGTGTGCAAATCCAAATGCCACTACTATTTCATTTTTGTAATAAAGCAATTGTGTGCAGCTTGTCAAAAATTTTGCCACAATTCATGAATAGTCAAACTGTTTAAACTTGACTCATTCATATTTCAATTTCATGTTTTAGAATAGAGAATAAATATCTGACCAAACTGTTTAATCTTGGCAGATAAGTAGATAGGTAGAGTTAATAAAAGGTGCTCAATAGTTTAATCTGAGCCCTTGGATGTAATAAGGGTAGAAATAGATAGATTTGTCATGTAAAAAGAAAAGGTTGAAAAGGGTTTGCAAGTCTAAATGCACCCTAATAAAAAAGAGAAAATGGTAGTAGTAGATAGGGTAGGTAGATGGTGTTACAAAGTTTTATCTGATGAATGATGCTGCTAAATGTTTTTGATCCTTTACCTCCATCACAAATACTGAAGCAGGAAATACACTGGAAAATCACAGCAAGCAAAGTCAAAATCATTAACCTCCCTCATCACTTTCCCCTTAAAAGTTTTACTAATTTCCCTCAAAGTACTAAGGTATTTGGAGATCAAAGGGGCTCAAGGCATTTCCTTGACTTTTGGAGGGACTGGACCCTCGGCCTAATGATCAAAAATACCTAAGTACTTGAGATAATTCATCATTATAATCATTCATTTTTTAAGTAAAATCTCATTTTACTTAGGAAAATCATGCAAAATTCCATAAAAATCCCTCAAAATAACTTACTATTCTAAGTTTAAGTGTTGAAGATGAGATATTGCAATTTACTTCAGAAATTGTCACTTTCTTAGATGTGTGAAATATTTTGAGGTCCCTTGTCCCTTTCTCATATTAATGTTTAACTCTATTTTACTAAATCCCTAGTGAAATGCCCTACCCTAAGTATATAACTCCTTTTACATACATATCCCAAAAAACCCATCTATTATAATGTTTTAACCAAAGTATTTACTTCCCAAATATTCATTAAAAACCCGCTTCTACAAAGCCCTTTGGTTAAAATATATCGTTATAGTATAGTCCCGCCCCTATGATAAGTTAACTACTGATCCAGGTGGATATTGGTGGCCACCCGCCTATTCCACTTGGGCCCCCACCATTGTCTCTTTCAGTTTTTCCGTTTTGGCATAACTTACTATTTTTAGCAGTTTTTCGGGTCCTAAACTTCCGGAGCCGTTTTGAGGCCCTAAACGACGTTTTTTGGGTACGAAAGCGCCAGCGAATTTTTTGATAAATTCGTCTCGGCAGTGTAGTCCTCGGATAGAGCTTTCTAATGATGTATCATATGCGTCGAACGGAGATAGTATGCCAAAGTTACGTCCCTGGGAAGTTGAAACACCCAATTTACCAAAGCGGGGCCCATAGTTTTTTAGCGCTTCATCTCCTAGGGTTAGGTTTTTGGGATGTTTAGGGTTCTCCATTGTTTCTCAATAATAAATAGGCCCTCGCGCCTCATTGTAAAGCGATTCGAGTCTGTGGCCACCACATCTCTTCTCGAGAGATAAAGGAACAGAGTACCATAGCTAGTTTTATTTCCATTGTACGCATCGGTTATTTGATATTAATGAAATGAAGTGTTATTTCCCATTTTGCATCTTTGTATTTATGGTTATGTGTTTATTCTGTTGCGTTCCTACATAAATCTGGATCAGTGGTATCAGAGCGGTCTGCTTTTTCTCGATCCTTCTTTGCATGTCCCCAACGAGGTCAGGGTATAAGGAGTTAGGGCTCGATCTGGTGGAACCTTTGCAAGATCAGCCTCGCAAACCCTGACGGACGCCCATGGGGGACGAAAAGAAATATGAGGGAGCAGGAGATCCTATCAAAATATTGCTCGAGGAGGCCCTCGAAAAACAAAGGAACGCGATGATGGATAACTTTGCCTAGATCCTTCAACGGTTGCCCACCGGCGCCACGTCTGCATCCAGCAGCCACTCTGGAGGTGCGATTCCTTTTAAGGTACAAGTAAATTTTGAAATTCCCATATTTGAGGGTCAAATAGACGCGGTCTTTTAGTAGATAGATGGTTGAATCTATTAGAAGGATATTTCTCTGTTCATGACATTTCGAAATAGGGAGAAGATTATTTTTGCACTCTGAAAATACCCCCATGTGGAGATTTGGTGGAAACCTCACGTGAGAACAAGGACCGAACGGAACCCCTCTGTTCTCGAGAGTACATTACCAACTTGGAATTCTTTCGAGACGCGGAGTCAAGGAACGGTACTATCGTAGGGAGCTATGAGGAAAAGTACATCCAATGGAACACACTGCAGCAACAAAGGGATCAAGATGTGCCCGAGCTTCTGAATTTGTTCCATACCCTGCGCACAAAGTTGGGTATTAAAGATTCAGGGAAACATTTGGTGCTCAATTACCATATTTGTTTGCACATATACGTTCGGGAGGAAATGGAGTTCCTCTACATTACCTCACTTGGCATGACATATTGATATGCCGCCAAGATCGAGCATAAATTTAAGCAGAAGAAGCGAGACTTTGGATGCGACGGATAAAAGCAAGGAAAAGGTGCTTCCAAACCCATGAGAACAAAGGACGAGCATGGCGGCTAAAGACAACCGTCAAAGCCACAAAGAAAAAAACAACTTAGTAAGAGCCAAAGGACACGGGAAAGTGGTGTGGAGTTCCATAGACTCTCACAACACAAGTAGTGTCGGGCCAAGCAAGTCGGCCCAGTGAGATAAGGGCTTCGAGTCGGATACGCCTCGACTCCGAATCGGAGACACGAGAAGGGGAATGAAAAAGGGAAACAGATTATTGATGCGGAGCCCAACACCACTGTTGCCACTACAAAGATCCAGAAGGAGGAACCGGAAGATCCAGAGGAGGTGGAACGTCTCTTCCACTCCCAGATGTGGGTAAAGGGCTCCCTGGTACAGTTCATTGTCGACAATGGGAGCCAAAAGAACCTCATTTCAGCAGACGTCGTGAAGCGGTTGGGCTTTCCGACCACGGCTCACCCACATCCATACACCATCGGGTGGCTTCACCAAGGATGAGATCTTCGCGTCAGCCAGCAGTGTCACCTTCCCTATAGCATCAAGCCCTTCACGGATGAGGTATTATGTGACGTTGCTCCTATTGATGTTTCTGATGTATTATTAGGACAACCATACTTGTGGAAGCGTCATGCGTAGTATGAGTCTACGACCTCGTCTTTTACATTATTATTACTTTGGGAAATAAGTTGTACGGGATACCGGTACCACCTCCTACGACTATCTATTTGATTTGCGCAAAACAATGTAGTAAGCTCATTTCCCAAACCAGGAAATTCGTTTTGATGATCGCCCCCGGGGCAAGAAGAAGATTGTGGCCCACGACCTCCGGAACAGGGCCCCTACGCACGACAACAACAAATGGATAAGGTCGTGGAGGAGTACGGGGACATCTTCACCTCACCCACGGGGTTCCTACGCACGGGTCGAGCACCCGATTGATGCGACCCCGGAGTGCGCCACTGCCCAATGGACCGATCTATGTTCTGTTCTGGAGAATGATGAAATCAAGAGGCGGATTCAGGAGCTGTTGCAGAAAGGTCACATCAGACCAAGTTCATCGCCCTGTGGGAGCCCGATCGTGTTGGTACAGAAGAAGGATGGGACGTGGAGACTCTGTATTGACTATCGGGCGCTGAACAAGATCAATGTCCGGAATAGGTACCCAATCCCACGGATTGATGACCTTCTGGACCAACTCCAAGGTGCAAAATATTTCAGTAAGATCGACCTGAAGTCTGGGTATCACCAGGTACCAATTGAACCCTCTGATGTGTGGAAGATTGCCTTCAAAGCTAAGGAAGGCCTTTTTGAATGGCTGGTCATGCCTTTCGGGTTGATGAATGCTCCCGCAACCTTCATGAGGATGATGGACGACATCTTGCGGCCATTCACCAACTCATTCGTAGTGGTGTACTTGGATGACATTCTGATCTTTAGCAAGACTTGGGAAGAGCACCTTCATCACATCCGACAAGTCCTCCAAACACCGCGGCAACACAAGTTGTGTGCCAATTTGGAGAAGTGCACGTTTGGCATGACCCAGGTTCAATATCTGGGATACATTATTGATGAAAGGGGGGTGCATGTGGATCCAGCCAAGATCCAAGTCATTCGGGATTGGCCGGCCCCGACTACTATAACAGAGCTTCGCAGCTTTCTGGGTCTTGCTAATTTCTACCGTAGATTCGTGCTGGGATTCTCTCATATCACTTGGCCCTTGAGTCGAGTCACCAAAGGAGGAGCGAGAGCAAAATTCTTTTGGTCGGAACCTCAACAGAAGGCGTTCAAAGAATTGAAAAATCGCCTCTGTTCTGCCCCAGTGCTCACCTTACCAGACTTGCAGCAGCCATTTGAGATCGAGAAAGATGCCTCTGACTATGCTATTGGGGCAGTTCTTACTCAACAGGGACATCCAGTGGCATATCACAGTGAGACATTGTCTGAGACAGTTCGCAAGTATCCCAACTATGACAAAGAAATGTATTCCATTGTGCAAGCCTGTCGACAATGGAAGCATTACATTTTGGGGAAGGAAACAATCATCCACACAGACCACCGGCCCCTGCAGTTCATACGGACACAAGGGAAGTTGCAGAATGATCGCCATCAGAAGTGGTCCACATATCTGCAACAGTTTCATTTGAACATCAAGTACAAGAAGGGTAGCACCAATAGTGTTGCAGACTGCCTCAGCCGACCACCGATCGTGGCGCTCACCACCGTGCTCAACTCTTGTGGGCACGAGACTTCTGATTGGCCGCTTCTCTATGAGAGTGACCCAGAATTCGGCCACACTTACAAGGCACTCTTGGGGGGCACACAAGTTCCAAATTTTCACCTCCAAGATGCACTTTTATGTCACCTGGGACACCTTTGTGTCCCTTCAAGCGAGCGTGCCAAGATGATATGGGAAGCACACTACAGTCGAGTCGCTGGGCATTTCGGGGTCGAGAAAACAGTAGCAATACTACAGAAGTATTTCCATTGGCCGAACCTTCGAAAGGATGTCGAGAAGCACATCAGATCCTGCACTGCTTGTGCCATTGCCAAACCGACCATCAAGAAGCAAGGCCTATATACTCCTCTACCTACCCCTAGTCGACCTTGGGAATCCATCTCCATGGATTACGTGTCGGGCCTGCCTTCTACTAAGCAGGGAAATGACTGTGTTTTTGTGGTCGTCGACAGATTCTCGAAGATGGCCATTATGGCGGCCTGCAAGAAGAATATCACAGCAGAAGCCACTGCTAAACTCTTCTTTGAACGAGTGTGGGTGCACTTTGGGATCCCACGGTCTATCATATCAGATCGGGATAGCAGGTTCCTCAGCACATTTTGGTCCAGCCTCTGGTCGATGTTGGATACCAAGCTCACCAAGTCCACAGCTTTCCATCCCCAAACAGATGGCCAGACAGAGGTCGTCAACGGAATGATTGTACACATTCTGCGCATGTACAATTCAAAGCATCCACGCACATGGGACGAGAGCCTCCCTTATGTACAACATAGTTATAACCGGGCTCTCCACGGTTCAATTGGCCATAGCCCCTTTCAGGTGGGCTTGGGATTCCAGCCACTATGTCCCATTGACGTAGCCATGCCATTTGCAGCTGCTCAGGCCGATTCAGCTCATGTCCGGTCTGAAGTTGACAAAGCAAGTAGCTTCATCGAGCGCATTCAACACATCCGCCAACAGGTTCATGATATATTGGACAGAGCCAATGCGAAGTACAAGCAGCGCCATGATCAACACCGGGTGCCACACCACTTCCAAGTGGGCGACAAAGTATGGCTACATTTGCAGAAGGAGCGCCTCACTGGACCTCACCGCAAGCTTCGCCCACTCCGATACGGGCCGTACACCATCACCAAGGCTGTAGGTAACACTGCCTTCGAGCTTAGTATTCCACCATTCCTTGGTCTGCACCCAGTCTTCAATGTGGATCGCCTTCGTCCTTACTTTCCACCTCTACTGGACACCTCGGACATTGCAGAACAACTCACACCAACAGAGTTAAACCCAGACTGCATGGAACGGGCCACCACAGATTGTATCATGGACATGCAAATCAAGAACACTCGTCAACAGCAGATCCAACTGTATCGGGTTGTCAAAGCTGGCCAACTCCTGCACCAAGGAAAGTGGTTCACCAGGGACCAAGTTCAGCAGAAATTTCCTCATCTCATGGAGGAACTTAACGCAATGGGGACCATTGCTTCCTAAGGGGGAGGAATGATCCAGGTGGATATTGGTGGCCACCCGCCTATTCCACTTGGGCCCCCACCATTGTCTCTTTCAGTTTTTCAGTTTCGGCATAACTTACTATTTTTAGCAGTTTTTCGGGTCCTGAACTTCCGGAGCCGTTTTGAGACCCTAAACGACGTTTTTTGGGTATGAATTTTCTGATAAATTTCGTCCCGACAGCTGTAGTCCTCGGATAGAGCTTTCTAATGATGTATCATATGCGTCAAACGGAGATAGTATGCCAAAGTTACGTCCCTGGGAAGTTGAAACACCAATTTACCCAAACGGGGCCCATAGTTTTAGCGCTTCATCTCCTAGGGTTAGGTTTTTGGGATGTTTAGGGTTCTCCATTGTTTCTCAATAATAAATAGGCCCTCGCGCCTCATTGTAAAGCAGTTCAGAGGTCTGTAGCCACCACATCTCTTCTCAGAGATAGCTACCAGTACCCTAGCTAGTTTTATTTCCATTGTCTGTAAGCAAATTTCAGTTATTTGATATTAATGAAATGAAGTGTTATTTCCGCTGCATCTTTGTATTTATGGTTATGTGTTTATTCTGTTGCGTTCCTGCATAAATCTGGATCAGTGGTATCAGAGCGGTTTTCTTTTTCTCGATCCTTCTTTGCATGTCCCCAACGAGGTCGGGGTATAAGGAGCTAGGGCTTGATCTGGTGGAACCTTTGCAAGATCAGCCTCGCAAACCTCGACGGACGCCAATGGGGGACGAAAAGAAAGATGAGGGAGCAGGAGATCCTATCAAAATATTGCTCGAGGAGGCCCTCAAAAAACAAAGGAACGCGATGATGGATAGCTTTGCTCAGATCCTTCAACGGCTGCCCACCGGCGGCGCATCTGCATCCAGTAGCCACTCTGGAGTTGCGACTCCCTTTAAGGTACAAGTAAATTTTGACATTCCCATATTTGAGGGTCAAATAGATGCAGATGCCGTAGATAGATGGTTGAATCTATTAGAAGGATATTTCTCGGTTCATGACTTTTCAGACCGGGAGAAGATTATTTTTGCACTCCTCAAAGCTACCCCCCATGTTAAGGACTGGTGGGAAACCTACTGTGAGAACAAGGACCGGACAGAACCCTCTCTGTTCTCGGCCGTACCAACTTGGAATTCTTTCCGAGACGCCGTCAAGGAACAGTACTATCCCGTGGGGAGCTATGAGGACAAGTACATACAATGGACCACGGTGCGACAACAAAGGGATCAAGATGTGCATGAGCTGACGAATCTGTTCCATACCCTGCGCACAAAGTTGGGTATCAAAGATTCAGAGAAACATCTGGTGCTAAAGTATCGCAGCTGTCTGCACAGATACATTCAGGAGAAAATGGAGTTCCTCGACATCTCCTCGCTTGGTACGGCATACCGGTATGCTGCCAAGATTGAGCAGAAATTCAAACAGAAGAAGCGAGACTTTGGATCTGCGAATCAAAAGCAAGGAAAAGGTGCTTCCAAACCGCGGAACAAAGGACAGAGCCAAGGCATGGCGGCTAAAGACAACCCGTCAAAGCCACGAAAGAAACAACACCGTAAAGCCAAAGAAGGACACGGGAAAGTGGTGTGAGTTCCATAATAGCTTCACTCACAACACAAGTGAGTGTCGGGCCATGCAGTTGCTGGTGGCCAAGATGAGGGCTTCTAAGTCAGATGCATGCTCCGAAACTAGATTAGAACCTGAAAAGGGGAATGAAAAAGGGAAACAGATTATTGATGCGGAGCCCAACGCCACTGTTGCCACTACAAAGATCCAGAAGGAGGAACTGGAAGATCCAGAGGAGGAGGAACGTCTCTTCCACTCCCAGATGTGGGTAAAGGGCTCCCCTATATAGTTCATTGTCGACAATGGGAGACAAAATAACCTCATTTCAGCAGACGCCGTGAAGCGGTTGGGCTTGCCGACCATAGCTCACCCACATCCATACACCATCGGGTGGCTTTACCAAGGACGAGATCTCCGCGTCGGCCACCAGTGCCGCCTTCCCTATAGCATCAAGCCCTTCACGGATGAGGTATTATGTGACGTTGCTCCTATTGATGTTTCTGATGTATTATTAGGACAGCCATACTTGTGGAAGCGTCATGCGCTGTATGAGTGTCTCGACCTCGTGCGCATTATTATTGGAAATAAGTTGTACGGGATACAGTACCACCTCCTACGACTATCTATTTGATTTCTTGCCAAAACAATGTAGTAAGCTCATTTCTAAACCGGGGGGTCGTTTCCTGATGATGCGCCCCCGGGGCAAGAATAAGATTGTGAAAGCCCACGACCTCCCGAACGGGGCCCCTGCGCACGACAACAACAAATGGATAAGGTCGTGGAGGAGTACGAGGACATCTTCACCTCACCCCCGGGGTTCCTGCGCGCGCCGGGGTCAAGCACCCGGTGTCCCGGCCCCGGGTGGCCACCTGTGGGCCGATCTCTCCTCGGCGCTCTATTCTGGAGAACGATGAAATCAAGAGGCAGATTTAGGAGCCGCTGCAGAAAGGTCACATTCGACCAAGTTCATCGCCCTGTAGGAGCCCGATCGTGTTGGTACAGAAGAAGGATGAGACGTGGAGACTCTGTATTAACTATTGGGCGCTGAACAAGATCACTGTTCGGAATAGGTACCTGATCCCACGGATTGATGACCTTATGGACCAACTCAAAGGTGCAAAATATTTCAGCAAGATCGACTTGAAGTCTGGGTATCACCAGGTACCAATTGAACCTACGTGTGTGGGAAGACTACCTTGAAGCTAAGAGAGTCGCTTTTGAATGGCTGGTCATGCCTTTCGGGTTGACGAATGCTCCGCAGCCTTCATGAGGATGATGGACGACATCTTGCGGCCATTCACCAACTCATTCGTAGTGGTGTACTTGGATGACATTCGATCTTCAGCCAGACTTGGGAAGAGCACCTTCATCACATCAAACAGTCCTCCAAACAACTAGCAGCAACACAAGTTATGCAATTTGGAGAAAGTACCGATTTGGCATGACCCAGGTTCAATATCTAGGATACATTATTGATGAAAGGGGTGTGCATGTGGATCCAACCAAGATCCAAGTCATTCAGGATTGACCAGCCCCAACCACTATAATAGAGCTTCACAGCTTTCTGGGTCTTGCTAATTTCTACCGTAGGTTCATGTTGGGATTCTCTCATATCACTTGGCCCTTGAGTCAAGTCACCAAGGGAGGAGCGAGAGCAAAATTCTTTTGGTCGGAACCTCAACAGAAGGCGTTCACAAAATTGAAAAATCGCCTCTGTTCTGCCCCAGTGCTCACATTACCAGACTTGCAACAGCCATTTGAGATCGAGACAGATGCCTCTGACTATGCTATTGGGGTAGTTCTTACTCAACAGGGACATCCAGTGGCATATCACGGTGAGATATTGTCTGAGACAGTTCGCAAGTATCCCACCTGTGACAAATAAATGCATTCCATTGTGCAAGCCTATCGACAATGGAAGCATTACATTTTGGGAAGGAAACAATCATCCACACAGACCACCGGCCCCTGCAGTTCATACAGACACAAGGGAAGTTGCAGAATGATCGCCATCAGAAGTGGTCCACATATCTGCAACAGTTTCATTTGAACATTAAGTACAAGAAGGGTAGCACCAATCATGTTGCAGACTGCCTCAGCCGACCACCGATCGTGGCGCTCACCACGGTGCTCAACTCTTGTGGGCACGAGACTTCTGATTGGCCGCTTCTCTATGAGAGTGACCCAGAATTCGGCCAAACTTACAAGGCACTCTTGGGGGGTACGCAAGTTCCAAATTTTCACCTCCAAGATGCACTTTTATGTCACATGGGACACCTTTGTGTTCCTTGAAGCGAGCGTGCCAAGATGATATGGGAAGCACACTACAGTCGAGTCGCTGGGCATTTCGGGGTCGAGAAAACAGTAGCAATCCTGCAGAAGTATTTCTATTGGCCGAACCTTCGAAAGGATGTCGAGAAGCACATCAGATCCTGCATTGCTTGTGCCATTGCCAAACCAACCATCAAGAAGCAAGGCCTATATACTCCTCTACCTACCCCTAGTCGACCTTGGGAATCCATCTCCATGGATTACATGTCGGGCCTGCCTTCTACTAAGCAGGGAAATGACTGTGTTTTTGTGGTCGTCGACAGATTCTCGAAGATGGCCATTATGGCGGCCTGCAAGAAGAATATCACAGCGGAAGCCACTGCTAAACTCTTCTTTGAACGAGTGTGGGTGCACTTTGGGATCCCACAGTCTATCATATCAGATCGAGATAGCAGGTTCCTCGGCACATTTTGGTCCAGCCTCTGGTCAATGTTGGACACAAAGCTCACCAAGTCCACAGCTTTCCATCCCCAAACAGATGGCCAGACAGAGGTCGTCAACAGAATGATTGTACACATTCTGGGCATGTACAACTCAAAGCATCCACGCACATGGGACGAGAGCCTCCCCTATGTACAACACAGTTATAACCGGGCTCTCCACAGTTCAATTGGCCATAGCCCCTTTCAGGTGGGCTTGGGATTCCAACCACTATGTCCCATTGACATAGCCATGCCGTTTGCAGCTGCTCAGGCCGATTCAGCTCATGTCCAGTCTGAAGTTGACAAAGCAAGTAGCTTCATCGAGCGCATTCAACACATCCGCCAACAGGTTCATGATATATTGGACAGAGCCAATGCGAAGTACAAGCAGCGCCATGATCAACACCGGGTGCCACACCACTTCTAGGTGGGCGACAAAGTATGGCTACATTTGCAGAAGGAGCGCCTCACTGGACCTCACCGCAAGCTTCGCCCGCTCCGATACGGGCCGTACACCATCACCAAGGCTGTAGGTAACAATGCCTTCGAGCTTAGTATTCCACCATTCCTTGGTCTGCACCGAGTCTTCAATGTGGATCGCCTTCGTCCTTACTTTCCACCTCTACTGGACACCTCGGACATTGCAGAACAACTCACACCAACAGAGTTAAACCCAGACTGCATGGAACAGGCCACCACGGATTGTATCATGGACATGCAAATCAAGAATACTCGTCAACAGCAGATCCAACTGTATCGGGTTGTCAAAGCTGGCCAACTCCTGCACCAAGGAAAGTGGTTCACCAGGGACCAAGTTCAGCAGAAATTTCCTCATCTCATGGAGGAACTTAACGCAATGGGGACCATTGCTTCCTAAGGGGGGAGGAATGATCCAGGTGGATATTGGTGGCCACCTGCCTATTCCACTTGGGCCCCCACCATTGTCTCTTTCAGTTTTTCCGTTTTGGCATAACTTACTATTTTTAGCAGTTTTTCGGGTCCTGAACTTCCGGAACCGTTTTGAGGCCCTAAACGACGTTTTTTGGGTACGAAAGCGCCAGCGAATTTTTTCATAAAATTCGTCCCGACAGCTGTAGTCCTCGGATAGAGCTTTCTAATGATGTATCATATGCGTCAAACGGAGATAGTATGCCAAAGTTACGTCCCTGGGAAGTTGAAACACCAATTTACCCAAACGGGGCCCATAGTTTTGGCGCTTCATCTCCTAGGGTTAGGTTTTTTGGGATGTTTAGGGTTCTCCATTGTTTCTCAATAATAAATAGGCCCTCGCGCCTCATTGTAAAGCAGTTCAGAGGTCTGTAGCCACCACATCTCTTCTCAGAGATAGCTACCAGTACCCTAGCTAGTTTTATTTCCGTTGTCTGTAAGCAAATTTCAGTTCTTTGATATTAATGAAATGAAGTGTTATTTCCGCTGCATCTCTGTATTTATGGTTATGTGTTTATTCTGTTGCGTTCTTGCATAAATCCGGATCAGTGGTATCAGAGCGGTCTGCTTTTTCTCGATCCTTCTTTGCATGTCCCCAACGAGGTCGGGGTATAAGGAGCTAGGGCTTGATCTGGTGGAACCTTTGCGAGATCAGCCTCGTAAACCTCGACGGACGCCCATGGGGGACGAAAAGAAAGATGAGGGAGCAGGAGATCCTATCAAAATATTGCTCGAGGAGGCCCTCGAAAAACAAAGGAACGCGATGATGGATAGCTTTGCTCGGATCCTTCAACGGGCGCACGGGCGGCGCATGCATCCGGTAGCCACTGCGGAGTTGCGACTCCCTTTAAGGAAACCTCTTTGTGAGAACAAGGACCGGCGACAGAACCCTCTGTTCTCAGTAGTACCAACTTGGAATTCTTTCCGAGACGCCGTCAAGGAGCAGTACTATCCCGTGGGGAGCTATGAGGACAAGTACATACAATGGACCACTTGGCTGCGACAAAGGGATCGAATGTCTGGTGACAGTCTGTTCCATGCCACCAGCACAAGTTGGGTATCAGGTGAGAGAAACTTTTGGTGCTAAGTATCGGCAAGAGAGCCTTGCAGACCACATTCGGGAGAAATGGAATTCCTCGACATCTCCTCGCTTAGTACGGCATACCGGTATGCTGCCAAGATTGAGCAGAAATTCAAACAGAAGAAGCGAGACTTTGGATCTGTGAATCAAAAGCAAGGAAAAGGTGCTTCCAAACCGCAGAACAAAGGACAGAGCATGGCGGCTCAAGACAACCTGTCGAAGCCACAAGCAAAGAACAACACCGCAAAGCCAAATAAGGACACGGGAAAGTGGTGTGAGTTCCATAAGAGCTCCACTCACAACACAGGTGAGTGTCGAGCCAAGCAGTCGCTGGTGGCCGAGATGCGGGCTTCTGAGTCAGATGCATGCTCTGACTCTGAATCAGAACCTGACAAGGGGAATGAAAAAGGGAAACAGATTATTGATGTGGAGCCCAATGCCACTGTTTCCACTACAAAGATGAAGGAGGAACCAGAAGATCCGGAGGAGGAGGAATGTCTCTTCCACTCCCAGATGTGGGTAAAGGGCTCCCCGATACAATTCATTATCAACAATGGGAGCCAAAAGAACCTCATTTCCACAGACGTTGTGAAGCAGTTGGGCTTGCTGACCACAACTCACCCACATCCATACACCATCAAATGTGGCTTCACCGAGGGCGAGATCTTTTGTCGACGAGCGGTGCCGCCTTCCCTATAGCATCAAGCCCTTCGAGGATGAGGTATTATGTGACGTTGCTCCTATTGATGTTTCCGATGTATTATTAGGACAACCATACTTGTGGAAGCGTCATGCTATGTATGAGTCTCGACCTCGTGCTGTTATTATTAATTTGGGAAATAAGTTGTACAGGATACCAGAGGTACCACCTCCTACAGCTATCTCTTTGGTTACTGCAAAACAATGTAGTAAGCTCATTTCCCAAAACAGGAAATTCGTTTTCCTGATGATCCGCCCCCAGGGCAAGAAGAAGACTGTGGCCACGACCTCCAGACAGGGCCCCTCTGCACGACAACAACAAATGGATAAGGTCGTGGAGGAGTACGGGGACATCTTCACCTCCCCCACAGGGGTTCCTCTGCACTGCCAGGTCAAGCACCCGATTGATCTGACCCCAGGTGCGCCACTACCCAATGGACCGATCTATCGACGCTCTGTTCTGGAAAATGATGAAATCAAGAGGCAGATTCAGGAGCTGTTGCAGAAAGGTCACATCGGACCAAGTTCATCGCCCTGTGGGAGCCCGATCGTGTTGGTACAGAAGAAGGATGGGACGTGGAGACTCTGTATTGACTATCGGGCGCTGAACAAGATCACTGTCCGGAATAGGTACCCAATCCCACTGATTGATGACCTTCTGGACCAACTCCAAGGTGCAAAATATTTCAGTAAGATCGACCTGAAGTCTGGGTATCACCAGGTACCAATTGAACCCTCTGATGTGTGGAAGACTGCCTTCAAAGCTAAGGAAGGCCTTTTTGAATGGCTGGTCATGCCTTTCGGGTTGCCGAATGCTCCCGCAACCTTCATGAGGATGATGGACGACATCTTGCGGCCATTCACCAACTCATTCGTAGTGGTGTACTTGGATGACATTCTGATCTTCACCAAGACTTGGGAAGAGCACCTTCATCACATCCGACAAGTCCTCCAAACACTGCGGCAACACAAGTTGTGTGCCAATTTGGAGAAGTGCACGTTTGGCATGACCCAGGTCCAATATCTGGGATACATTATTGATGAAAGGGGGTACATGTGGATCCAGCCAAGATCCAAGTCATTCGGGATTGGCCAGCCCCGACTACTATAACAGAGCTTCGCAGCTTTCTGGGTCTTGCTAATTTCTACCGTAGATTCGTGTTGGGTTTCTCTCATATCACTTGGCCCTTGAGTCAAGTCACCAAAGGAGGAGCGAGAGCAAAACTCTTTTGGTCGGAACCTCAACAGAAGGCGTTCAAAGAATTGAAAAATCGCCTCTGTTCTGCCCCAGTGCTCACCTTACCAGACTTGCAGCAGCCATTTGAGATCGAGACAGATGCCTCTGACTATGCTATTGGGGCAGTTCTTACTCAACGGGGACATCCAGTGGCATATCACAGTGAGACATTGTCTGAGACAGTTCGCAAGTATCCCACCTATGACAAAGAAATGTATTCCATTGTGCAAGCCTATCGACAATGGAAGCATTACATTTTGGGGAAGGAAACAATCATCCACACAGACCACCGACCCCTGCAGTTCATACAGACACAAGGGAAGTTGCAGAATGATCGCCATCAGAAGTGGTCCACATATCTGCAACAGTTTCATTTGACCATCAAGTACAAGAAGGGTAGCACCAATAATGTTGCAGACTGCCTCAGCCGACCACCGATCGTGGCGCTCACCACCGTGCTCAACTCTTGTGGGCACGAGACTTCTGATTGGCCGCTTCTCTATGAGAGTGACCCAGAATTCGGCCACACTTACAAGGCACTCTTGGGGGCACACAAGTTCCAAATTTTCACCTCCAAGATGCACTTTTATGTCACCTGGGACACCTTTGTGTTCCTTCAAGCGAGCGTGCCAAGATGATATGGGAAGCACACTACAGTCGAGTCGCTGGGCATTTCGGGGTCGAGAAAACAGTAGCAATCCTGCTGAAGTATTTCTATTGGCCGAACCTTCGAAAGGATGTCGAGAAGCACATCAGATCCTGCACTGCTTGTGCCATTGCCAAACCGAACATCAAGAAGCAAGGCCTATATACTCCACTACCTACCCCTAGTCGACCGTGGGAATCCATCTCCATGGATTACATGTCGGGCCTGCCTTCTACTAAGAATGGAAATGACTGTGTTTTCGTGGTCGTTGACAGATTCTCGAAGATGGCCATCATGGCGGCTTGTAAGAAGAATATCACAGCAGAAGCCACTGCTAAACTCTTCTTTGAACGAGTGTGGGTGCACTTTGGGATCCCACAGTCTATCATATCAGATCGAGATGGCAGGTTCCTCAGCACATTTTGGTCCAGCCTCTGGTCAATGTTGGACACAAAGCTCACCAAGTCCACAGCTTTCCATCCCCAAACAGATGGCCAGACAGAGGTCGTCAACAGAATGATTGTACACATTCTGCGCATGTACAACTCAAAGCATCCACGCACATGGGACGAGAGCCTCCCCTATGTACAACACGGTTATAACCGGGCTCTCCACAGTTCAATTGGCCATAGCCCCTTTCAGGTGGGCTTGGGATTCCAACCACTATGTCCCATTGACATAGCCATGCCGTTTGCAGCTGCTCAGGCCGATTCAGCTCATGTCCAATCTGAAGTTGACAAAGCAAGTAGCTTCATCGAGCGCATTCAACACATCCGCCAACAGGTTCATGATATATTGGACAGAGCCAATGCGAAGTACAAACAGCGCCATGATCAACACCGGGTGCCACACCACTTCCAGGTGGGCGACCAAGTATGGCTACATTTGCAGAAGGAGCGCCTCACTGGACCTCACCGCAAGCTTCGCCCGCTCCGATATGGGCCGTACACCATCACCAAGGGTGTAGGTAACAATGCCTTCGAGCTTAGTATTCCACCATTCCTTGGTCTGCACCCAGTCTTCAATGTGGATCGCCTTCGTCCTTACTTTCCACCTCTACTGGACACCTCGGACATTGCGGAGACAACTCACACCAACGAGTTAAACCCGGGCGCATGGAGCAGGCCACCATAGATTGTATCATGGACATGAAAATCAAGAACACTCGTCAACGGCAGATCCAACTGTATCGGGTTGTCAAAGCTGGCCAACTCCTGCACCAAGGAAAGTGGTTCACCAGGGACCAAGTTCAGCAGAAATTTCCTCATCTCATGGAGGAACTTAACGCAATGGGGACCATTGCTTCCTAAGGGGGGAGGAATGATCCAGGTGGATATTGGTGGCCACCCACCTATTCCACTTGGCCCCCCACCATTGTCTCTTTCGGTTTTTCAGTTTCGGCATAACTTACTATTTTTAGCAGTTTTTCGGGTCCTGAACTTCCGGAGCCGTTTTGAGGCCCTAAACGACGTTTTTTGGGTATGAAATTTGTTGCGATTTTGATCATCAAAATCGTCACAAAAGTTGTAGTCCTCGGATAGAGCTTTCTAATGATGTATCATGTGCGTAAAACGGAGATAGTATGCCAAAGTTACGTCCCTGGGAAGTTGAAACACCAATTTACCCAAACGGGGCCCATAGTTTTGGCGCTTCATCTCCTAGGGTTAGGTTTTGGGATGCTGAGGGTTCTCCATTGTTTCTCAATAATAAATAGGCCCTCGCGCCTCATTGTAACGCAGTTCAGAGGCCTGTAGCCGCCACATCTCTTCTCAGAGATAGCTACCAGTGCCCTAGCTAGTTTTATTTCCATTCTGTCTGTAAGCAAATTTCAGTTCTTTGATATTAATGAAATGAAGTGTTATTTCCGCTGCATCTCTGTATTTATGGTTATGTGTTTATTCTATTGCGTTCCTGCATAAATCCGGATCAGTGGTATCAGAGCGGTCTGCTTTTTCTCGATCCTTCTTTGCATGTCCCCAACGAGGTCGGGGTATAAGGAGCTAGGGCTTGATTTGGTGGAACCTTTGCAAGATCAGCCTCGCAAACCTCGACGGACGCCCATGGGGGATGAAAAGAAAGATGAGGGAGCAGGAGATCCTATCAAAATATTGCTCGAGGAGGCCCTCGAAAAACAAAGGAACACGATGATGGATAGCTTTGCTCAGATCCTTCAACGGTTGCCCACCGACGGCGCATCTGCATCCAGTAGCCACTCTGGAGTTGCGACTCCCTTTAAGGTACAAGTAAATTTTGACATTCCCATATTTGAGGGTCAAATAGATGCAGATGCCGTAGATAGATGGTTGAATCTATTAGAAGGATATTTCTCTGTTCATGACTTTTCGGACCGGGAGAAGATTATTTTTACACTCCTCAAAGCTACCCCCCATGTTAAGGACTGGTGGGAAACCTACTGTGAGAACAAGGACCAGACAGAACCCTCTCTGTTCTCGGCCGTACCAACTTGGAATTCTTTCCGAGACGCCGTCAAGGAACAGTACTATCCCGTGAGGAGCTATGAGGACAAGTACATACAATGGACCACGCTGCGACAACAAAGGGATCAAGATGTGCACGAGCTGACGAATCTGTTCCATACCCTGCGCACAAAGTTGGGTATCAAAGATTGAGAGAAACATTTGGTGCTAAAGTATCGCAGTTGTCTGCACAGATACATTCAGGAGGAAATGGAGTTCCTCGACATCCCCTCGCTTGGTACGGCATACCGGTATGCTGCCAAGATTGAGCAGAAATTCAAACAGAAGAAGCGAGACTTTGGATCTGCGAATCAAAAGCAAGGAAAAGGTGCTTCCAAACCGCAAAACAAAGGATAGAGCATGGCGGCTAAAGACAACCCATCAAAGCCACAAGACAAGAACAACACCGTAAAGCCAAAGAAGGACACGGGAAAGTGGTGTGAGTTCCATAAGAGCTCCCCTCACAACACAAGTGAGTGTCGGGCCAAGCAGTCGCTAGTGGCCGAGATGAGGGCTTCTGAGTCAGATGCATGCTCTGACTCCGAATCAGAACCTGAAAAGGGGAATGAAAAAGGGAAACAGATTATTGATGCGGAGCCCAACGCCACTGTTGCCACTACAAAGGTCCGGAAGGAGGAACCGGAAGATCCAGAGGAGGAGGAACGTCTCTTCCACTCCCAGATGTGGGTAAAGGGCTCCCCTGTACAGTTCATTGTCGACAATGGGAGCCAAAAGAACCTCATTTCAGCAGAGGCCGTGAAGCGGTTGGGCTTGCCGACCACAGCTCACCCACATCCATACACCATCGGGTGGCTTCACCAAGGACGAGATCTCCGCGTCAGCCAGCAGTGCCGCCTTCCCTATAGCATCGAGCCCTTCACGGATGAGGTATTATGTGACGTTGCTCCTATTGATGTTTCTGATGTATTATTAGGACAACCATACTTGTGGAAGCGTCATGCTGTGTATGAGTCTCGACCTCGTGCTGTTATTATTACTTTGGGAAATAAGTTGTACAGGATACGAGAGGTACCACCTCCTACGACTATCTCTTTGGTTACTGCAAAACAATGTAGTAAGCTCATTTCCCAAACCAGGAAATTCGTTTTTCTGATGATCCGCCCCCAGGGCAAGGAAGAAGACTGTGGCCACGACCTCCAGACAGGGCCCCTTTGCACGACAACAACAAATGGATAAGGTCGTGGAGGAGTACGGGGACATCTTCACCTCACCCACGGGGGTTCCTCTGCACTGCCAGGTCAAGCACCCGATTGATCTGACCCCAGGTGCGCCGCTACCCAATGGACCGATCTATCGACGCTCTGTTCTGGAAAATGATGAAATCAAGAGGCAGATTCAGGAGCTGTTGCAGAAAGGTCACATCAGACCAAGTTCATCGCCCCGTGGGAGCCCGATCATGTTGGTATAGAAGAAGGATGGGACGTGGAGACTTTGTATTGACTATCGGGCGCTGAACAAGATCACTGTCCGGAATAGGTACCCAATCCCACGGATTGATGACCTTTTGGACCAACTCCAAGGTGCAAAATATTTCAGTAAGATCGACCTGAAGTCTGGGTATCACCAGGTACCAATTGAACCCTCTGATGTGTGGAAGACTGCCTTCACAGCTAAGGAAGGCCTTTTTGAATGGCTGGTCATGCCTTTCGGGTTGACGAATGCTCCCGCAACCTTCATGAGGATGATGGACGACATCTTGCGGCCATTCACCAACTCATTCGTAGTGGTGTACTTGGATGACATTCTGATCTTCAACAAGACTTGGGAAGAGCACCTTCATCACATCTGACAAGTCCTCCAAACACTGCGGCAACACAAGTTGTGTGCCAATTTGGAGAAGTGCACGTTTGGCATGACCCGGGTTCAATATCTGGGATACATTATTGATGAAAGGGGGGTGCATGTGGATCCAGCCAAGATCCAAGTCATTCGGGATTGGCCAGCCCCAACCACTATAACAGAGCTTCACAGCTTTCTGGGTCTTGCTAATTTCTACCGTAGATTTGTGTTGGGATTCTCTCATATCACTTGGCCCTTGAGTCAAGTCACCAAGGGAGGAGCGAGAGAAAAATTATTTTGGTCGGAACCTCAACAGAAGGCGTTCACAGAATTGAAAAATCGCCTCTGTTCTGCCCCAGTGCTCACATTACCAGACTTGCAACAACCATTTGAGATCGAGACAGGTGCCTCTGACTATGCTATTGGGGCAGTTCTTACTCAACAGGGACATCTAGTGGCATATCACAGTGAGACATTGTCTGAGACAGTTCGCAAGTATCCCACCTATGACAAAGAAATGTATTCCATTGTGCAAGCTTGTCGACAATGGAAGCATTACATTTTGGGGAAGGAAACAATCATCCACACAGACCACCGGCCCCTGCAGTTCATACAGACACAAGGGAAGTTGCAGAATGATCGCCATCAGAAGTGGTCCACATATCTGCAACAGTTTCATTTGAACATCAAGTACAAGAAGGGTAGCACCAATAATGTTGCGGACTGCCTCAGTCGACCACCGATCGTGGCGCTCACCACCGTGCTCAACTCTTGTGGGCACGGGACTTCTGATTGGCCGCTTCTCTATGAGAGTGACCGAGAATTCGGCCACACTTACAAGGCACTCTTGGGGGGCACACAAGTTCCAAATTTTCACCTCCAAGATGCACTTTTATGTCACCTGGGACACCTTTGTGTTCCCTCAAGCGAGCGTGCCAAGATGATATGGGAAGCACATTACAGTCGATTCGCTGGGCATTTCGGGGTCGAGAAAACAATAGCAATACTACAGAAGTATTTCTATTGGCCGAACCTTCGAAAGGATGTCGAGAAGCACATCAGATCCTGCACTGCTTGTGCCATTGCCAAACCGACCATCAAGAAGCAAGGCCTATATACTCCACTACCTACCCCTAGTCGACCGTGGGAATCCATCTCCATGGATTACATGTCGGGCCTACCTTCTACTAAGAATGGAAATGACTGTGTTTTCATGGTCGTTGACAGATTCTCGAAGATGGCCATCATGGCGGCCTGTAAGAAGAATATCACAGCAGAAGCCACTGCTAAACTCTTCTTTGAACGAGTGTGGGTGCACTTTGGGATCCCACGGTCTATCATATCAGATCGAGATAGCAGGTTCCTCAGCACATTTTGGTCCAGCCTCTGGTCGATGTTGGATACCAAGCTCACCAAGTCCACAGCTTTCCATCCCCAAACAGATGGCCAGACAGAGGTCGTCAGCAGAATGATTGTACACATTCTGCGCATGTACAATTCAAAGCATCCACGCACATGGGACGAGAGCCTCCCCTATGTACAACATAGTTATAACCGGGCTCTCCACAGTTCAATTGGCCATAGCCCCTTTCAGGTGGGCTTGGGATTCCAGGCACTATGTCCCATTGACATAGCCATGCCGTTTGCAGCTGCTCAGGCCGATTCAGCTCATGTCCAGTCTGAAGTTGACAAAGCAAGTAGCTTCATCGAGCGCATTCAACACATCCGCCAACGGGTTCATGATATATTGGACAGAGCCAATGCGAAGTACAAGCAGCGCCATGATCAACACCGGGTGCCACACCACTTCCAGGTGGGCGACAAAGTATGGCTACATTTGCAGAAGGAGCGCCTCACTGGACCTCACCGCAAGCTTCGCCCGCTCCGATACGGGCCGTACACCATCACCAAGGCTGTAGGTAACAATGCCTTCGAGCTTAGTATTCCACCATTCCTTGGTCTGCACCCAGTCTTCAATGTGGATCACCTTCGTCCTTACTTTCCACCTCTACTGGACACCTCGGACATTGCAGAACAACTCACACCAACAGAGTTAAACCCAGACTGCATGGAACAGGCCACCACAGATTGTATCATGGACATGCAAATCAAGAACACTCATCAATAGCAGATCCAACTGTATCGGGTTGTCAAAGCTGGCCAACTCCTGCACCAAGGAAAGTGGTTCACCAGGGACCAAGTTCAGCAGAAATTTCCTCATCTCATGGAGGAACTTAACGCAATGGGGACCATTGCTTCCTAAGGGGGGAGGAATGATCCGGGTGGATATTGGTGGCCACCCGCCTATTCCACTTGGGCCCCCACCATTGTCTCTTTCAGTTTTTCAGTTTTGGCATAACTTACTATTTTTAGCAGTTTTTCGGGTCCTGAACTTCCGGAGCCGTTTTGAGGCCCTAAACGACGTTTTTTTAGTATGAAATTTGTTGCGATTTTTGATCATCAAAATCGTCACAAAAGTTGTAGTCCTCGGATAGAGCTTTCTAATGATGTATCATGTGCGTCAAACGGAGATAGTATGCCAAAGTTACGTCCCTGGGAAGTTGAAACACCAATTTACCCAAACGGGGCCCATAGTTTTGGCGCTTCATCTCCTAGGGTTAGGTTTTTTGGGATGTTTAGGGTTCTCCATTGTTTCTCAATAATAAATAGGCCCTCGCGCCTCATTGTAAAGCAGTTCAGAGGTCTGTAGCCACCACATCTCTTCTCAGAGATAGCTACCAGTACCCTAGCTAGTTTATTTCCATTGTCTGTAAGCAAATTTCAGTTCTTTGATATTAATGAAATGAAGTGTTATTTCCGCTGCATCTCTGTATTTATGGTTATGTGTTTATTCTGTTGCGTTCCTGCATAAATCCGGATCAATGGTATCAGAGCGGTCTGCTTTTTCTCGATCCTTCTTTGCATGTCCCCAACGAGGTTGGGGTATAAGGAGCTAGGGCTTGATCTGGTGGAACCTTTGCAAGATCAGCCTCGTAAACCTCGACGGACGCCCATGGGGGACGAAAAGAAAGATGAGGGAGCAGGAGATCCTATCAAAATATTGCTCGAGGAGGCCCTCGAAAAACAAAGGAACGCGATGATGGATAGCTTTGCTCGGATCCTTCAACGGCTGCCCACCGGCGGCGCATATGCATCCAGTAGCCACTCTGGAGTTGCGACTCCCTTTAAGGTACAAGTAAATTTTGACATTCCCATATTTGAGGGTCAAATAGACGCAGATGCCGTAGATAGATGGTTGAATCTATTAGAAGGATATTTCTCTGTTCACGACTTTTCAGACCGGGAGAAGATTATTTTTGCACTCCTCAAAGCTACCCCCCATGTTAAGGACTGGTGGGAAACCTACTGTGAGAACAAGGACCAGATAGAACCCTCTCTGTTCTCGGCCGTACCAACTTGGAATTCTTTTCGAGACGTCGTCAAGGAACAGTACTATCCCGTGGGGAGCTATGAGGACAAGTACATACAATGGACCACGCTGCGACAACAAAGGGATCAAGATGTGCATGAGCTGACGAATCTGTTCCATACCCTGCACAAAAAGTTGGGTATCAAAGATTCAGAGAAACATTTGGTGCTAAAGTATCGCAGCTGTCTGCACAGATACATTCAGGAGGAAATGGAGTTCCTCGACATCTCCTCGCTTAGTACGGCATACCGGTATGCTACCAAGATTGAGCAGAAATTCAAACAGAAGAAGCGAGACTTTGGATCTGCGAATCAAAAGCAAGGAAAAGGTGCTTCCAAACCGCAAAACAAAGGACAGAGCATGGCGGCTAAAGACAACCCATCAAAGCCACAGGACAAGAACAACACCGTAAAGCCAAAGAAGGACACGGGAAAGTGGTGTGATTTCCATAAGAGCTCCACTCACAACACAAGTGAGTGTCGGGCCAAGCAGTCGCTAGTGGCCGAGATGAGGGCTTCTGAGTCAGATGCATGCTCCGACTCCGAATCAGAACCTGAAAAGGGGAATGAAAAAGGGAAAGAGATTATTGATGCGGAGCCCAACGCCACTGTTGCCACTACAAAGGTCCAGAAGGAGGAACCGGAAGATCCAGAGGAGGAGGAACGTCTCTTCCACTCCCAGATGTGGGTAAAGGGCTCCCCTGTACAGTTCATTGTCGACAATGGGAGCCAAAAGAACCTCATTTCAGCAGACGCCGTGAAGCGGTTGGGCTTTCCGACCACAACTCACCCACATCCATACACCATCGGGTGGCTTCACCAAGGACGAGATCTCCGCGTCAGCCAGCAGTGTCGCCTTCCCTATAGCATCAAGCCCTTCACGGATGAGGTATTATGTGGCGTTGCTCCTATTGATGTTTCTGATGTATTATTAGGACAACCATACTTGTGGAAGCGTCATGCTGTGTATGAGTCTCGACCTCGTGCTGTTATTATTACTTTGGGAAATAAGTTGTACGGGATACCAGAGGTACCACCTCCTACGACTATCTCTTTGGTTACTGCAAAACAATGTAGTAAGCTCATTTCCCAAACCAGGAAATTCGTTTTCCTGATGATCCGCCCCCAGGGCAAGAAGAAAACTGTGGCCACGACCTCCAGACAGGGCCCCTCTGCACGACAACAACAAATGGATAAGGTCGTGGAGGAGTACGGGGACATCTTCACCTCACCCGCAGGGGTTCCTCTGCACTGCCAGGTCAAGCACCCGATTGATCTGACCCCAGGTGCGCCACTACCCAATGGACCGATCTATCGACGCTCTGTTCTGGAAAATGATGAAATCAAGCGGCAGATTCAGGAGCTGTTGCAGAAAGGTCACATCAGACCAAGTTCATCGCCCTGTGGGAGCCCGATCGTGTTGGTACAGAAGAAGGATGGGACGTGGAGACTCTGTATTGACTATCGGGCGCTGAACAAGATCACTGTCCGGAATAGGTATCCAATCCCACGGATTGATGACCTTCTGGACCAACTCAAAGGTGCAAAATATTTCAGCAAGATCGACCTGAAGTCTGGGTATCACCAGGTACCAATTGAACCCTCCGATGTGTGGAAGACTGCCTTCAAAGCCAAGGAAGGCCTTTTCGAATGGCTGGTCATGCCTTTCGGGTTGACGAATGCTCCCGCCGCCTTCATGAGGATGATGGATGACATCTTGCGGCCATTCACCAACTCATTTGTAGTGGTGTACTTGGATGACATTCTGATCTTCAGCCAGACTTGGGAAGAGCACCTTCACCACATCCGACAAGTCCTCCAAACACTGCGGCAACACAAGTTGTGTGCCAATTTGGAGAAGTGCCCTTTTGGCATGACCCAGGTTCAATATCTGGGATACATTATTGATGAAAGGGGGGTGCATGTGGATCCAGCCAAGATCCAAGTCATTCGGGATTGGCCATCCCCGACTACTATAACAGAGCTTCGCAGCTTTCTGGGTCTTGCTAATTTCTACCGTAGATTCGTGTTGGGATTCTCTCATATCACTTGGCCCTTGAGTCAAGTCACCAAAGGAGGAGCGAGAGCAAAATTCTTTTGGTCGGAACCTCAACGGAAGGCGTTCAAAGAATTGAAAAATCGCCTATGTTCTGCCCCAGTGCTCACCTTACCAGACTTGCAGCAGCCGTTTGAGATCGAGACAGATGCCTCTGACTATGCTATTGGGGCAGTTCTTACTCAACAGGGACATCCAGTGGCATATCACGGTGAGACATTGTCTGAGACAGTTCGCAAGTATCCCACCTATGACAAAGAAATGTATTCCATTGTGCAAGCCTGTCGACAATGGAAGCATTACATTTTGGGGAAGAAAACAATCATCCACACAGACCACCAGCCCCTGCAGTTCATACAGACACAAGGGAAGTTGCAGAATGATCGCCATCAGAAGTGGTCCACATATCTGCAACAGTTTCATTTGAACATCAAGTACAAGAAGGGTAGCACCAATAATGTTGCAGACTGCCTCAGCCGACCACCGATCGTAGCGCTCACCACCGTGCTCAACTCTTGTGGGCACGAGACTTCTGATTGGCCGCTTCTCTATGAGAGTGACCCAGAATTCGGCCACACTTACAAGGCACTCTTGGGGGGCACGCAAGTTCCAAATTTTTACCTCCAAGATGCACTTTTATGTCACCTGGGACACCTTTGTGTTCCTTCAAGCGAGCGTGCCAAGATGATATGGGAAGCACACTACAGTCGAGTCGCTGGGCATTTCGGGGTCGAGAAAACAGTAGCAATACTACAAAAGTATTTCTATTGGCTGAACCTTCGAAAGGATGTCAAGAAGCACATCAGATCCTGCACTGCTTGTGCCATTGCCAAACCGACCATCAAGAAGCAAGGCCTATATACTCCACTACCTACCCCTAGTCGACCATGGGAATCCATCTCCATGGATTACATGTCGGGCTTGCCTTCTACTAAGAATGGAAATGACTGTGTTTTCGTGGTCGTTGACAGATTCTCGAAGATGGCCATCATGGTGGCCTGTAAGAAGAATATCACAGCAGAAGCCACTGCTAAACTCTTCTTTGAACGAGTGTGGGTGCACTTTAGGATCCCACAGTCTATCATATCAGATCGAGATAGCAGGTTCCTCAGCACATTTTGGTCCAGCCTCTGGTCAATGTTGGACACAAAGCTCACCAAGTCCACAGCTTTCCATCCCCAAACAGATGGCCAGACAGAGGTAGTCAACAGAATGATTGTACACATTCTGCGCATGTACAACTCAAAACATCCACGCACATGGGACGAGAGCCTCCCCTATGTACAACACAGTTATAACCGGGCTCTCCACAGTTCAATTGGCCATAGCCCCTTTCAGGTGGGCTTGGGATTCCAACCACTATGTCCCATTGACATAGCCATGCCGTTTTCAGCTGCTCAGGCCGATTCAGCTCATGTCCAGTCTGAAGTTGACAAAGCAAGTAGCTTCATCGAGCGCATTCAACACATCCGCCAACAGGTTCATGATATATTGGACAGAGCCAGTGCGAAGTACAAGCAGCGCCATGATCAACACCGGGTGCCACACCACTTCCAGGTGGGCGACAAAGTATGGCTACATTTGCAGAAGGAGCGCCTCACTGGACCTCACCGCAAGCTTCACCCGCTCCGATACGGGCCGTACACCATCACCAAGGCTGTAGGTAACAATGCCTTCGAGCTTAGTATTCCACCATTTCTTGGTCTGCACCCAGTCTTCAATGTGGATCGCCTTCGTCCTTACTTTCCACCTCTACTGGACACCTCGGACATTGCAGAACAACTCACACCAACAGAGTTAAACCCAGACTGCATGGAACAGGCCACCACAGAGTGTATCATGGACATGCAAATCAAGAACACTCGTCAACAACAGATCCAACTGTATCGGGTTGTCAAAGCTGGCCAACTCCTGCACCAAGGAAAGTGGTTCACCAGGGACCAAGTTCAGCAGAAATTTCCTCATTTCATGGAGGAACTTAACGCAATGGGGACCATTGCTTCCTAAGGGGGGAGGAATGATCCAGGTGGATATTGGTGGCCACCCGCCTATTCCACTTGGGCCCCCACCATTGTCTCTTTCAGTTTTTCAGTTTTGGCATAACTTACTATTTTTAGCAGTTTTTCGGGTCCTGAACTTCCGGAGCCGTTTTGAGGCCCTAAACGACGTTTTTGGTATGAAAATTTTTTGTGATTTTGATCATCAAAATCGTCACAAAAGTTGTAGTCCTCGGATAGAGCTTTCTAATGATGTATCATGTGCGTCAAACGGAGATAGTATGCCAAAGTTACGTCCCTGGGAAGTTGAAACACCAATTTACCCAAACGGGGCCCATAGTTTTGGAGCTTCATCTCCTAGGGTTAGGTTTTTGGGATGTTTAGGGTTCTCCATTGTTTCTCAATAATAAATAGGCCCTCGCGCCTCATTGTAAAGCAGTTCAGAGGTCTGTAGCCACCACATCTCTTCTCAGAGATAGCAACCAGTACCCTAGCTAGTTTTATTTCCATTGTCTGTAAGCAAATTTCGGTTCTTTGATATTAATGAAATGAAGTGTTATTTCCGCTGCATCTCTGTATTTATGGTTATGTGTTTATTCTGTTGCGTTCCTGCATAAATCCGGATCAGTGGTATCAGAGGGGTTTGCTTTTTCTCGATCCTTCTTTGCATGTCCCCAACGAGGTCGGGGTATAAGGAGCTAGGGCTTGATCTGGTGGAACCTTTGCAAGATCAGCCTCGCAAACCTCGACGGACGCCCATGGGGACGAAAAGAAAGATGAGGGAGCAGGAGATCCTATCAAAATATTGCTCGAGGAGGCCCTCGAAAAACAAAGGAACGCGATGATGGATAACTTTGCTCAGATCCTTCAACGGCTACCCACTGGCGGCGCATCTGCATCCAGCAGCCACTCTGGAGGCGCGACTCCTTTTAAGGTACAAGTAAATTTTGACATTCCCATATTTGAGGGTCAAATAGACACAGATGCTGTAGATAAATGGTTGAATCTGTTAGAAGGATATTTCTCGGTTCATGACTTTTCAGACCGGGAGAAGATTATTTTGCACTCCTCAAAGCTACCCCCCATGTTAAGGACTGGTGGGAAACCTACTGTGAGAACAAGGACCAGACAGAACCCTCTCTGTTCTCGGCCGTACCAACTTGGAATTCTTTCCGAGACACCGTCAAGGAACAGTACTATCCCGTGGGGAGCTATGAGGACAAGTACATACAATGGACCACGGTGCGACAACAAAGGGATCAAGATGTGCACGAGCTGACGAATCTGTTCCATACCCTGCGCACAAAGTTGGGTATCAAAGATTCAGAGAAACATTTGGTGCTAAAGTATCGCAGTTGTCTGCACAGATACATTCAGGAGGAAATGGAGTTCCTCGACATCTCCTCGCTTGGTACGGCATACCGGTATGCTGCCAAGATTGAGCAGAAATTCAAACAGAAGAAGCGAGACTTTGGATCTGCGAATCAAAAGCAAGGAAAAAGTGCTTCCAAACCGCAGAACAAAGGACAGAGCATGGCGGCTAAGGACAACCCGTCAAAGCCACAAGACAAGAACAACACCGTAAAGCCAAAGAAGGACACGGGAAAGTGGTGTGAGTTCCATAAGAGCTCCACTCACAACACAAGTGAGTGTCGGGCCAAGCAGTCGCTAGTGGCCGAGATGAGGGCTTCTGAGTCAGATGCATGCTCTGACTCCGAATCAGAACCTGGAAAGGGGAATGAAAAAGGGAAACAGATTATTGATGCGGAGCCCAACGCCACTGTTGCCACTACAAAGGTCCAGAAGGAGGAACCGGAAGATCCAGAGGAGGAGGAACGTCTCTTCCACTCCCAGATGTGGGTAAAGGGCTCCCCTGTACAGGTCATTGTCGACAATGGGAGCCAAAAGAACCTCATTTCAGCAGACGCCGTGAAGCGGTTGGGCTTGCCGACCACAGCTCACCCACATCCATACACCATCGGGTGGCTTCACCAAGGACGAGATCTCCGCGTCAGCCAGCAGTGCCGCCTTCCCTATAGCATCAAGCCCTTCACGGATGAGGTATTATGTGGCGTTGCTTCTATTGATGTTTCTGATGTATTATTAGGACAACCATACTTGTGGAAGCGTCATGCTGTGTATGAGTCTCGACCTCGTGCTGTTATTATTACTTTTGGAAATAAGT